>OZ019974.1:7663572-8036072 GCA_963970395.1 Ephialtes manifestator | reverse complement strand
CTATTTTGACCGTAGTTATTGTAATTCATTCGATAATACAAATATAAAATAGTATGCGTACTTACTTTTTGGTATTTATTAATATGGATTGCTTCTCGAAACGTTTCTTGCTTTAAGAGAAACCGGTAATTCGCAGTCACTTTATCACATGAGAGACCGGGTAAAACTGGTGCTTTTATCCGTGTATAGGAACACGTAGCTCAGCGATGAGTCGTTCTACGCAGTGGGGATAAGCAACAGGGCCGCACGATTTCATCGCTCGATTATAGCTTCGTCATTGGCTGATCAAAGTTCTTTACAGATACTATATCGTATGAAATCTTCAGAAAATAATATTGTCAGAGCGGTCGATTTCTAATCTCTTTGCAGTTTTGATCATAGTGCACAAATATGAATTTTTTAAATTGCTGCAGACCAATCAAGAGATTCATAATACGTCCCTGACACTCGCGCAGACGACGACTGCGCGCCGCTCGCGATACTTCGTAGCTGACGTGGGGGTCACAGTGCCGGCAAGCATGTCCCATGACAGCGACTCATGGGTTATTTTTCGTCTTCGCCTGACGCGTTAAAATACAAAGAATTGAGAGTATTAGTATTAAAATGTAATCGAATGCTTTTTGCTTCCGCAGTATCAATGTCAGAAATCCCATTTGTTAAATGTCCCATAATCCCATTGACAAAATGCTTATGTCCAGATAGAAAAACGTGCCGCACGCCGTGTCGTAAAAAATGCGCCGTGTACCGCAGCATTAAGGAGGGTGGATACCCAACTCAAAATGATAAACATGCTCTCAAATTTTTGGAGGATATTCGTAGATAAAAATTACATCTCCATGCCAAATTTGATGTCAATCGTCTAGATGGTTATCGAGAAATTAATTATTGAAATTACACTCTTATGCATGGGCAACATAGCGACAACTATACGCACCTTCAAGGTTATGCTCGAAAGTATAATAAAAATGATAAACAATGGTTGATAACAGAACCAAATCATTTCTTGTTTTTTCGAAAAGAACTTTTACGAAGACCGAAATGATTCGTCTGCTTGGTTGCCGAGAAAACGTAATAACAAAACTGCTGGAATAGTACAACAATGTACGCCAGTGAAGGCGCGTCACGGACCTCTCTCTCGCACACTACCTCCCCGGCAAACCGCGCACCTCCCCCCCCAGAAAGACGGTATCCAACCTCCTTAAGGTAAACGCCCCAATAGCCGGCCATCTTAGAGAACAGGAAACTGTAAAGTTATATTTCTTATACTAAAATGACCTTTCTATAATTGTAACCATAACTAATGCAAAGCTTAGGTTTTCTACTTTTCGAAAAGCATCCATTAATTCATGTCAGGGGTATAGTTTTTTGTTAAAGTTAGGAAACAATTGAGAAAGTCGATAGACTAGTACCCGACCACCGATTTCAGGTAATGTCTAAATACCCGACCAAGCATGCCCCTATACGCAACCACCCGCCGATACGAGGCTATGCGATTCGTTGAAACTTCATTTTATTTCTTAAATTACACGCAACGTTTGGGATAATTTATGATAAATAATAACTAATAAAAAGGTTCACCGTGACGTGCAACCGGCATCAACTTACCATAGAGGTTATGTTCGCTGAGTTTGTGTTGGCCGGGAATAGGCCGCGGTTGGATATCGGTACAGCATACTGCGGATGCGCCCCATTAGCCAACCATGGAAATTGACGACTTAGCAGTGGTTTTTCGCAAATTTTAATGGAAGATTTATAAAATCTATTTATTCGCGAATACTACAAGCCACGAATTATTGTGGAAATCGTGAAAATAACAGCGTCATAAGCTTAACAACGTTACGCCAATTCTTAACGAACTGTCTAAAAGATATGCGCCGATCCTCTGAGCGGCGTCTGCAGTGCACAATATCTTTAAAAAACGTCAACAAAAAAATTAATGACTATTTTTATTATTGGCCTATGCAGACGTAAAGAATTGCAAAAATGTTAGCACTAGTTATTTATTTATTTCATATTCATAATTTCTTAATTTTAGTCAATATTTGTGTCAGTGGTTGGAGACTGGTACATGGTTGGGTACCGGGGCGTTTACCTTAAGGTAGTTCTGTCGTGAATGCAATCCAAACTCATATGCATGAATTTTTGACATGTTTTAATTTAGCTATTCAATTTTACTTGCACAAAATCTTGAAGGCTTTTACCGAGTATTTGAATGAACAATTAAAACTTGAAAATCGATCTTTTTACACGGCGCTCACGGGAGGGCTGGAAAAATTGATCTTTAAATCGAAAATTAACATACTTAGATCAAAGATAGAGAAAAAATAAAAAGTACTACGGATTCACAAATCATTCAGGAATTGATGCATCATGAAAAAAGGTGAAGTCTCCGGAATAATGTTTAATTGAACCAAGGTCAAAGTGCATGATACCGGGCCAAATGACGTTTCCTAACCTAATTATCGTAAAAATGAAGTCAAATCCACACTAAACATATCAACTATTTACAAATAATCGTTTTTATTTGATTACGACAATTTCGAAGGATTCTCGATTTTTTTCAACATTATTATTGAGGCAGTCAAAGCGATGCGTATGATTATTTTTTAATGTCATATGGACTCTGAGATTTATGACTCCGGCGTACCGACAGAACTACCTTAAGCTGCAATATTAAGGTAGTTCTGTCGGTACGCCGAAGTCATAAATCTCAGAGTCTATATGACATTAAAAAATAATCATACTCATTACTTTGACTGCCTCAATAATAATATAAAAAATAATCTATTATCCTTCGAAATTGTCGTAATCAAATTAAAACGATTATTTGTAAATAGTTGATATGTTTAGTGCGGATTTGACTTCATTTTCACGATAATTCGGTTAGGAAACGTCATTTGACCCGGTATCGTGCACTTTGACCTTGGTTCAATTAAACATTATTCCGGAGACTTCACCTTTTTTCATGATGCATCAATACCTGAATGATTTGCGAATCCGTAGTACTTTTTATTTTTTCTCTATCTTTAATCTAAGTATGTTATTTTTCGATTTAAAGATCAATTTTTCCAGCCCTCCCGTGAGCGCCATGTAAAAAGATCGATTTTCAAGTTTTAATTGTTCATTCAAATACTCGGTAATAGCCTTCAAGATTTTGTGCAAGTAAAATTGAATAGCTAAATTACAACATGTCAAAAATTCATGCATATGAGTTTGGGTTGCATTCACGACAGAACTACCTTAACGGCACGGCGTGCTTAACGGCACGAATACCGCCACTTTGCTTGCACAGTTCCGCCATGAGTTTGCGCCAGTTTCGGAACTTTGCAGACACATTATCGGCATTGATAATGCAGCTTAAGGGGATGCTAGAGTAGATTTTTTTACCGACTTTGATCGGTAAAAAGCTTCGGTATCGTAGTTTACAAACTACGTTGTTAATATATTGCAAATATGTTTCAAATTGCACAGGATTATAATATCAACATAGGCGCATCGGCGTTCGCTCGAATTTTGGATGAAAACACTTGAAAAATAAAGAAAATCGTAATTTTGTAAACCTACCGAAAACCAATATGGCCGCTCGAACTGTCAACACCACCTATTTCGTCCTATATAAACATTCCTTGAGATCACATTCAAAAGAAAATGGTGGACCACGATTCTATGAGGTTCTTCGCATTTTTTAAGACTGTTGGATTGGCGATTGCACAAAAGAACCACACATAGTTTGTAAAGTACGTTTACGCAGTTTGTTCGCGATGAGAGTAGGTCGAGAAGAGCGTGAATGAAGTTTCCCCATTAACCCACAGGTGGCGCCGACGTAGTCTGTTTACTTTTGGAAAAGTTCCGAGCCTTTGCAACGCGAACGTAGTATACACTATATATGGATTTGGCTTGTTGTTGTATTGTGTAGTTGACATTCTGATGGTTTTGGAGTACTCAGAAATCGTCACAGAATTGACGCCCGGTCTAATTTTGCATATCTAATTTTCAGAAACAATTATGTCTAACAGCAAAAGTCTATTGCCATATCGTGTGCGGCCATATTGAATTTCGTGAGATTCAGTATCTTTTGCCAAAAGTAAACAGACTACGTCGGCGCCATCTGTGTCATAATCGAAAAACTTACCGACCAAAGTCGATAGAAAATTCTACTCCAGCATCCCCTTAAGGATGTTCGACTGTTTCATATTAGTCAAATCAGTGCGAGGTTTTTGTAATTGTTTCATTAAAGTTGAATGCATTAAATAACAATAGTAGAGACTAGTTTGAAATGAAGCATGTATACTTAATCCAGAGGAAGATTAATAGTACCGGATTTGCATACAGATTAACTAATTAACGTTACTCTCCAATGTGATACATTTTCGTACAGTTTTTTCCAAGAATAATCTATAATTTTTTGCCAAATTTCATGAGCGATGGCACGTTTTCTTTCTTAAACAATGCTCTACAAATTGACCGGTTGGTCTTCTTCCTCCTTTTCTTTCTCAAAAATAATTAATATTTTTGAGATTTTTTTGAGATTCTTAAATCGAAGCGTTGTCTATTTAACGTTTAAAAAACCTTTGAATAATCTTATAAAAAGGAAAAAAAATAGCAGGAGGTCTCAGCCCACTCTGGCCTATAGTTCAAACGTTTTTTTTTACACGTCATAGTATTTTTGAGCGTTTTTTGAGTTTTATAAATCAGGTCGTTTTTTAGATAGCTTTAATTATTCATAATTCAGAAATGTCGATAAAAAAAAGTCTGCCAAAATTTATGCATGCATTTTTCAGTTGGAAGAATAACATAAAAAATTGCCGTGTATGTGTCTGTGCGTAAGATATTGGGTTCACACAAGATATCACACGTAAGAGTGTGTAAGATATCGGGATCAAATTTGAACCACGCGTAAACTGTCGTTAAACAAGGTATGGGATTGAATTTGGAGTTAATTCATCAAGGTGTTCAAAATTTATGGCATTTCGAATTTTTGGAGAATGTCAGCTCGGGCTCTAACTCCCTCAATTTTTATGATATCCGGCTCAAACTTGGACCAGAAGTGGACTGTTATCAAATAGTGTTTGGGTTTGATCGAGCTTCCGGTATAAAAAAAAAACTGCCTCATTTTTCGAAACTTCCACACGAATAATTTCTTTTAATACCGTAAGCTCGATCCGTACCACTCTGATGATTTTTTTGCAATATTTACAGTCATGCAAGAATACTCTGTAATTTTATTAGCCAAAAAAAAGTAATCTTTTTTTTATCAAAAAATAATAATGCCCCCGTTTTTCGGAACATTCACACAAATGCATTTTTTAATACCAGAAGATCGATCGGTGCCACTCTGGCGATTTTTTTGTGATATCAACAGTCATGTAGCAATACTCTGTAATTTTTTCAGTAAAAAAAAATATCCTTTGTTTAATTAAACAATAATTCCTCCATTTTTCGGAAAAAAATCATACTCACAGGAACGTGACAATTATTTGGAATATTCCGCTCGAAAGCTAACAATAAACGACAACTTTTATGTGCAGACATTTTTTTCAGTAACTTCAAAATTCTGAGATATTTGCACTTGAATAAAAAAAGCCATTTTCTAAAAAATTATTTAAAAAAATCTGAAAACATTCACATAGAGTGTCTTTTACAGAATAATTTTTTTCAATACCGTAAGCTCGATCCGTACCACTCTGATGATTTTTTTGCAATACCTACAGTCATGCAAGAATACTCTGTAATTTTATTAGCCAAAAAAAAGTAACCTTTTTTTTATCAAAAAAATAATAATGCCCCCGTTTTTCGGAAATTTCACACAAATCCATTTTTTAATACCAGAAGATCGATCGGTGCCACTCTGGCGATTTTTTTGTGATATCAACAGTCATGTAGCAATACTCTGTAATTTTTTCAGTAAAAAAAAATATCCTTTTTTTAATTAAACAATAATTCCTCCATTTTTCGGAAAAAAATCATACTCACAGGAACGTGACAATTATTTGGAATATTCCGCTCGAAAGCTAACAATAAACGACAACTTTTATGTGCAGACATTTTTTTCAGTAACTTCAAAATTCTGAGATATTTGCAATTGAATAAAAAAAGCCATTTTCTAAAAAATTATTTTAAAAAATCTGAAAACATTCACATAGAGTGTCTTTTACAGAATAATTTTTTTCAATACCGTAAGCTCGATCCGTACCACTCTGATGATTTTTTTGCAATACCTACAGTCATGCAAGAATACTCTGTAATTTTATTATCCAAAAAAAAGTAACCTTTTTTTTATCAAAAAATAATAATGCCCCCGTTTTTCGGAACTTTCACACAAATGCATTTTTTAATATCAGAAGATCGATCGGTGCCACTCTGGCGTTTTTTTTTGTGATATCAACAGTCATGTAGCAATACTCTGTAATTTTTTCAGTAAAAAAAAATATATCCTTTTTTTAATTAAACAATAATTCCTCCATTTTTCGGAAAAAAACCATACTCACAGGAACGTGACAATTATTTGGAATATTCCGCTCGAAAGCTAACAATAAACGACAACTTTTATGTGCAGACATTTTTTTTTCAGTAACTTCAAAATTCTGAGATATTTGCACTTGAATAAAAAAAGCCATTTTCTAAAAAATTATTTTTAAAAATCTGAAAAAATTCACATAGAGTGTCTTTTTGTAGTGTATTCATATAACCAATTACAGAGCAAATCGGAGAGGGTCGAAAAAAAAGTGGCTGAATTGACAGAGAATGCTTCATGTATGGAACATGTGGATCATATATTTTATACACCAATTTATTTTACTATATTTTTTATAACAGAGGGTAATAAAAAAATGTACACGATAAATCAAGGGATATTTTTTGTCGGTTCTTCAAATAATAATAAATAAAATGTTTTTTGTTTATTATAATTTGAATATTACCAACACTTATAAAATATATAGAAATTAAAGTTTCTGTTCAGGATGGCGATAAATATTCATTTATTAATTATAAATATAACAATAATGTGGTAATCTCGTGAAGAATAATACTAGGGGTATACAAACTCGAGTAGAGAACGAGAATTCAAATTTCTCCAGAAGCTCTGGACCTCGCTCCGAACATACACCGTACACTTATGACTAATTGCACACAGTTGAAAATACGCATTAAAAAAATTGCATTTTAAACACTTGCACTTCAAGAATATTATTGATTTTAAAAATGGCTCTCTTGTACTTACAACTTTGTATGACGAAGTGTGAAATGTTTTATGTCTAAAAACTGGTTATAAAAAAAGTATTACATTCAATATTAATTTTCAACTGTAACTATAAAAAACACTTATTTTATTTATACGGACGATTTATTGATAAACCGTTCAACGTTCAATGAAAAAAAAACGACGACCCAAATTTTGAGTAATACATTTAAAAAATGATATCTTGATATCGGTGGATATTTTTTGCATGTTCTTCAGGTAACGTATGGCAATGACTTTTCCCAAAGTCTTACCAATTTATCAGTAAAGAAGTTGCTGTCTTCTTAGTGGCCATTAATGGATTAATAATTACGTAAATATAACAATAATAAGACATAAAATACAGAAAGATTTTAATAAAATAATGTATGTTTTATGATTTAGGTGCTCGGGGGTTTCACGCCATTTTCTTGCCGTTTATCTTTGGAAGGGCTGGTGAAATGCTGAACTTTTTCGTTCATTACATGAAGATACTGCGTTAACTGAAGAACTTCGACAACGGAATTCAAATAAGTTCTTAGGCTGTCCTTGTTGATGGTTCTCAGGTTTTGAATCACGTGAGAATATACACGACGTGCAGCCTTGTTTGAGAGACGACCGACGGTCTGGAGTGTATGCAAAAGCTTATCCTCCTCTATGGAAGCAGGAGCTTTAAACAATTGAAAAGAAAACAATTTAATTTTCTCGAATATCACACTGTAAAAAAAATCTACTTGAAATTTAATGTACTTTTACTGGAAGTTTTTATGCATAAACTGGTATATTAAATTTAATATACAAGTGTAATGTAAAATTAATGTATGGCACAGCACATTCAATAATTTACTCTAATTTTACAGTAAAAGTTCTTGAATTTTTATAATTTGCCCTAATTTTATTGGAAAATGACATGAATTTTATACCACAATTGTATATTAAATTTCGATTACGAGTTTATGCATAAAAACTTCCAGTCTGTTCTAACAGTGCACAAACCACTCACTGTAAAAAAAAAATCTGCTTGAAAATTAAGGTACCGGTAACGGAAGTTTTTGTTCACAAACCGTCTCTTAAATTTCAAGCACAATTGTGTTGAAAATTCTAGATTAGTACACGTGAAAATAATTGCAATGTTGTTGGAATAGCAGTAGCTCTGTACTTGAAATTTAATGTACATACGTGAAATATTTCTGATTATTGTACATAAAATTAATGTAATTAATTAATTTAAAAATTCAAGTATATATGTGATGGACATTTAAAATGGGCTTAAAAACAATAAAAATATTACTCGGGCATTATTTTTTCAGACATATTTATATAATTTATGTAATAAATTAATTAATATTTATATATGGGTCATTCCACGGGATTTCGCACAAAAAAAAACCCGACCGACTCCAATTACATTTAATGAATCGAATACATCTACATATAAAATTATGAAAAAAATCACATAAGCTCCTTTTAATATTACCAATTACATAAAAAATACGCAGAAGATTGGTAGAAAATTAAAAAAATCAATTACCCGAAATATTTTTTTAAAAATGGGTAAAATGCGTTCTCCATCTTGGGCTTGTGCTTAAAATGTTTGGGACTCCATGTAGTATATTCGTGATGTTTTGTATTGAAATCGGAGGGGGCCAAATTAGCGAAATGGTACCTTTTCTTGGTAGAAGACATAAATAAAATAGAAGTTATGTTTATTTTTTATTTTGATTATTTTTACCGTAAACTGTGTTGAATTACGAAAATTTTGGCCTAGTTATTTTTGTCGATATCATTATTCCACTTGACGTCAGATTTTTTTTCATTTTTTTCACCTTTTATTTTATGGCTCGTCGAAATATAAGAATAAAATTCTCAAAAAATTCACAGATGCTCCGTTTGACATAGTCAACAATATAAAAAAATTAGGCGAAAATTGGAGTCGGTCGGGTTTTTTTTTGTGCGAAATCCCGTGGAATGACCCATATAATAAAATAAATAAATTAATATTTATATATAATAATAAAAATTATTAATATTTACATAATTTATGTAAATACACTAATCTAAGCTTATGTATTTATGTATTTAGTTACTTCAAATATCTATTACAGATTGGTAATAAATTTATGATACAGGTTGTGAATAAAAACTTCTACTCTGGTACTGTAATTTTCACTTGTAATATCACAAGAGCTTTGAAATTATCGGATATTTCCTGACAGGTTCGTTGCAAACAAATGAACGAGTCAAGCCTTCCAGGTTAAAAAATCACGAGCGCGTAGCGCGAGTGATTTTTCTGGAAAACTTGACGAGTTTATTTGTTTGCAGGGAACCTGGAGGGAAATATCAGATTAATTTCGAAGCTCGAGTGGTATTCGGGGGATTATTTTTTCTATTCAAATTACGACAAATGGAATTGCACCATGAGACAAAAATTATTGTTCTGACAAGGAAATTTCATAATCAGAACAAAAACCTTTTAATTCATGTTTAAAGTATTGCAGTTAAATGCACAATTGTTATAGACATTTGTATATTGATTCCAGACTGAGGTTTTCGATTTAATCGTATTAACAGGGACATTTCCCTTTACTTTTTCATCAATAGTTTGCAAGGATTCAACTCCAAACCTACTCATATCAAATAAAAATTCTTTGACTGCCAAAATAAAATTCAATCTGTCAGTTTGACAGATGGTTGACGCGGCTAAATGATTTTTTGTTTTTATATATAACCAACACGCAAAATTATCAAAAAATTATCAGTATAATACCGTGTAGCTTGCCCCACGTGACGTCGAATGGTGCAATTCCATTGGTCGAAATTTGGATGGGAAAAATAATCACATGTAATACCACAAGAGCTTTGAAATTATCGGATATTTCCTAACAGGTTCGTTGCAAACAAATGAACGAGTCAAGTTTTCCAGGTTAAAAAATCACAAGCGCGTAGCGCGAGTGATTTTTCTGGAAAACTTGACGAGTTTATTTGTTTGCAGGGAACCTGGAGGGAAATATCAGATTAATTTCGAAGCTCGAGTGGTATTCGGGGGATTATTTTTTCTATTCAAATTACGACAAATGGAATTGCACCATGAGACAAAAATTATTGTTCTGACAAGGAAATTTCATAATCAGAACAAAAACCTTTTAATTCATGTTTAAAGTATTGCAGTTAAATACACAATTGTTATAGACATTTGTATATTGATTCCAGACTGAGGTTTTCGATTTAATCGTATTAACAGGGACATTTCCATTTACTTTTTCATCAATAGTTTGCAAGGATTCAACTCCAAACCTACTCATATCAAATAAAAATTCTTTGACTGCCACAATAAAATTCAATCTGTCAGTTTGACAGATGGTTGACGCGGCTAAATGATTTTTTGTTTTTATATATAACCAACACGCAAAATTATCAAAAAATTATCAGTATAATACCGTGTAGCTTGCCCCACGTGACGTCGAATGGTGCAATTCCATTGGTCGAAATTTGGATGGGGAAAATAATCTAGTAAATTTTTTTAACAGTGATGTGTTAAAACTTCTAGTCTTTTCTAACACTGTATGCGTGTATACCTAAATTTTCCATACAAACGTCACGCTCACAAGTGCCTTTTCTTTTCATACCAAAACACAAAATGATGATAAAATGATTGAAAAAATATGCATATGTAGAAAGATCGGATTCACCTGTGACCAACTCGACTGCAGTAGCCGGAAAATATTTGTCAAGAAGTTTGTCAACAACTACTGCGGTGCTGTCCAGACCGTTTACTGCTGCGGTACCATACTGCGTGTCCAGAATCTGATTAACCTTGTTCCAGCTGAGATCCTTGAGATTCGTTGCCTGAGAAATGATCAAATCATTGGCATACGAAATCGTCGAGACTGCGGGTCTCATGGTCTGAAGGGCTAGCATGTAGGCATTCTCCAGAATCTAAAAATGGTTGGTAAAAAGAATGAATTAGATTAATCAGATATATCGATATATGAATAAGCACGTCTAAACGTTTCCGTTTTACCCAATGTTTCAGAAAGATTCAGTCGGTGATCTACACTGCACTGAGAGAAATTAAGAAGGTACTGATAACTAGTCAGTGATAATTATATTTTATTAGTCCAGGTGACTATTTTTGTAGTTACATTAACTACGTTATTGTTAATGTCACTATTTTCGTAGTTACATTAACTATATTACTATTAATGTAACTATGAAAATAGTCACCTGGACTAATAAAATATAATTATCACTGAATAGTTATCAGGACCATCAAGAGTCGCGGTAGCGACTCGACGCCAAGTTAAAAAAGGAATTAATGTTGCCTTCACACTACGATTTGTCTGTCTGATCTTGACTGGACAGGCCGTTACTCCTGACGTGACGGTCGCTATTTATTCCGAAGGCGGCCACTCACCGGCCGTTTTCAAAATGTAACTCGAATTATATTTGACCACACGTCGAGAACGAAAGATGTGTCAGGTTCAACATTTTTTATTTATTTTTCTCTTTCAAATGAGACCTGCGGCAAGGAATCTCAATTTCACTCAGTGTGAAAAATCAAATTGGTAAGAGGAACCGAATATGCGGTTGCGGGTGGCGAAAGAAATATTTGGTTGATTGGAAGGAATATTTGGTTGGAAGAACCAACGCATTATCGAATCAAATTTTCCGTAACTCACAATAACTATTATTCCTTCCAATCAGAGTTGTTAATTCATGAGATATAGTTTACAGTACAATTGGTGTTGTAATTATGATTTCATAGTTATTACTATGAAATATTAAATATTACTACATATTATTATATGTAGTGATTATAAAATAGAGTGTAAAAATTTTAATAGCTGAAAAAAATACTAATTTTCGCTTCAATATTGCAAGAAATAGTGGGAAAAATGGAAGAAATAAGCAGTGCATTACTTTTTTAATGCATTACTTATTTTCTTCCATTTTTTCAAAAGGATTACCGTGAATTTTTATTGAAAAATAATATTTTTTGCAGCCATCCCAAAGTTTAATCATCGTATTACAATCGCTACATGTTATTATTATTATAAAATCATAATTATAGAGCTGATCGTATCATCATCATTATTTCTATAAGTATTAAGCATTTACAACTGTGCTTCAAATGAACAAAATATTTTCGTTTGTTTTTTCACCAGTTTGTTTTTTCAGTGTATCTATTTTATGTGATCATTTGCATCAGTAGATTCTAATAAACGAGCAGCACTTTAAAAAAATTTCGTTATCTAATTGTCAGATGTAAACAATCTCGAGTTAAGGTAGTTCTGTCGTGAATGCAATCCAAACTCATATGCATGAATTTTTGACATGTTGTAATTTAGCTATTCAATTTAACTTGCACAAAATCTTGAAGGCTATTACCGAGTATTTGAATGAACAATTAAAACTTGAAAATCGATCTTTTTACATGGCGCTCACGGGAGGGCTGGAAAAATTAATCTTTAAATCAAAAAATAACATACTTAGATCAAAGATAGAGAAAAAATAAAAAGTACTACGGATTCGCAAATAATTCAGGCATTGATGCATCATGAAAAAAGGTGAAGTCTCTGGAATAATGTTTAATTGAACCAACGTCAAAGTGCACGATACCGGGTCAAATGACGTTTCCTAACCGAATTATCGTGAAAATGAAGTCAAATCCGCACTAAATATATCAACTATTTACAAATAATCGTTTTAATTTTATTACGACAATTTCGAAGGATAATCGATTATTTTTGATATTATTATTGAGGCAGTCAAAGTGATGCGTATGATTATTTTTTAATGTCGTATAGACTCTGAGATTTATGACTCCGGCGTACCGACAGAACTACCTTAAAGCTGTTGTAATGTCGCCTGCGGCGATAGATAATATTCTAATGTTCTAAGCTATTTTATTCTTTTAAAAAGTCGTTAAGGTACCCTGAAATTTTCCACATCCGAAGTCATGGTGTCTATCAGCTACATATTTAAAAGACAAGTTGTTGTCTAATGATGTGCCCGATGCTTCATTAGCATGAAGTTCATACATACTTAATGTATCGTTAACATTCGTACAATGAATCTAATTTACACGAATAATTCAATGGTTATAAATATTTATAAAAATTGTTTTAACCTTTATACATTTAATTCAGTACACAGCCTTTTATTCGCAGAAGTCTGTTGATCAATTTCAGATTTCTCATAGACTATGGTGTATAGAGGTTCGACCATAACAATGAGAAAGCAATATGTAAGATTTTTTTTTTTCATTTGAAGTAGCGTAGAAGAATATTTTCAACAGGTAAAGACTCTATAAGGAGGCGCCTAAAAGGAATAAAACTGTGGATAGGGTGAATGCACCTATTGTATATGTAATTGAACAGTCACCAGTGAATGAACAACCGCTTTTTGAGAAATCATGAGAAATTTTGCCGACTTGGCTGAACATTAGATTTTTAATTTGTCTGTTTTTTAGCTATCTACAGTGATTATTACGCCTGTTTTTTACTAAAAGTGTAGGTTAGATTGGCCCGTTCATTTACAGGTGTTTTTGGATTTTTGGCTTTCAGTATTTATTTTTATATACTTTGCGATGAAAATTCGATATTTTTTTAGTTCCATCAAATAATTTGACATTCTGGTCATTCGTTAAAATTTTTAACAGACAGCCTGGAAATATTACATTTTGTAGAAACCCATGATAAACAAAACGTTCTGCTTAACCGTTCATTTACTGGTGACTCTAGCCTAAGTACCTCCGGACAGTTTGAACTACCAATTATTTTTCATCAAGCATTGTGTTGTGAAACATATTGCTTCCTCATTATTGTTTCTTCACAGAAAAGGCCTCGTTTTCATGAGAAAAAAAAATGGTGATTTTTGGGTCAGAATATTCAAAATGGTCCAAAACATCGCAAAAAGTAGTTTAGAAAAAATAACCGGATGTATGTACGTAAAAAATAAAAATGAAAATACAGTATTTTTTTTCATTTCGTTACGGATTAAAACTATCCATGACACAACAAAATTGTTCAGGAATAAAATGTAGGATTTCACGAATACTTTTTGATAAAAATTTTTCCAAATTAGCCTAGATACATTTTCAATTATTTTTTGGCAATACAAAGTCATGACATTTTTTTCGTTGAGAAGGACCATTTTGATTTTGCTCAAAATTTGACAGAAATTCCATTATTATGTCCACTAACTACATCAAAATTTGCGCGATGATCAATTCATACCTTCATAATGTGAACATGTGAATTGTGTATGATTCAGCAAATAACCGATCCGTACATTGTGAAGATATCAATTTGCCATCGTGTTGATTTTTTCGTCGTTTTTTAACATTATGACCGAAATTTTGTGAAATTTTGAGTAAAATAAAAATGGTCCCTCTCAACGAAAAAAAATGATATGGCATTATTTTGCCAAAAAATGCCTGAAAATGTATCTAGGTTAATTTGGAAACATTTTTATCAAAAAGTATACGCGAAACCCTACATTTTATCCCAGAACAATTTTGGTGTCTCATAGATAGTTTTAAATCGTCAGCGAAAGGAAAAAAATAAACAAATAAAAAAAGCGTATTTTATTGTGGAAAAATTATGGGCATCAAAAATTTGAAATAATTCGTATGTGTTCGGGGAACTTTAAATACTTTGCATAAAAATTATCAACCCACTCTACGCACATTGAAAATCAGGGTGACCCGCTTCATATGGAACGCCTCATATATAAAATAATGATATTTAAAACAATAAAAAGAAAACTTTGCAAATTGCTTCCGCATTATTGTTGGATTTTCACAAATCTACCTCTATGAGGAAGCATGTTAATCTATTTTGGCTTCCTCATAGAGGAAGCTTTATAAAAATCCAACAATAATGAGGAAGCAATTTGCAAAGTTCTACTTTGCAGCCTTGTTTAAAAAATTTTTAAATTGTATTAGTTTTGAACCCCTCGACAAATTCTCGCCAGATTCGATCTGCTGCTTAGTTTACCCACACTCTACTTTTGAACCAAATTTGAGCCCGATATCTTAAAAATTGCGGAAGTTAGAGCACGAACAAATAATTAAAAATGCCATAAATTTTAAACCCCTCAACGGATTGACGTCAAATTTACTCCCAAACTTTATATAATAACAGTCCACTTGTGGAGCAAATTTGAGCCCGATATCTTAAAAATTGCGAAAGTTAGAGCACGAACAAAAAATGTCAAAAAATTTAAAAATGCCATAAATTGTGAACCCCTTAACGGATTGACACCAAATTTAATCCCAAACACTATTTGGTAACAGACCACTTCTGGTCCAAGTTTGAGCCGGATATCATAAAAATTGCGGGAGTTAGAGCCCGAGCTGACATTCTCAAAAAAATTCAAAATGCCATAAATTTTGAACACCTTGATGGATTAACTCCAAATTCAATCCCATACCTTGGTTAACGACAGTTTACTCGTGGTTCAAATTTGAGCCCGATATCTTAAAAATTGCCACAGCTATCGTGCTAACAAAAAATTGTGTACATGCGCACGCACACGCACACACACACACACATACAAACATTTTTTCTAAATAACTTTCCTCGACGTTTTAGACCATTCTGAGTGTCCTGACATGAAAATCTCGAAAAAAAAAATTTTCACGAAGCTTCTTCTACGAGGAAGCAAAAATCATGAAAATTTCTCTCGAAATGGTTTAAACTATGGGGAAAGTGGTTTAGAAGAAATTTGTGGATAGATGTGTATTTCTTACCTGGTTTGGTGTTTCTTTAACGATTGGAACCTTCTCCTCAATTTTGTCAAGCCCCAGACAAAGCGTGTGATCAACAAACTGAATCGGAGTTTCGAATTTTTTAGCAAAAGGTGCAGCTATTGGGACTGCTTGTTTAGTTGCATTTGCCAGTGACGTTTCAGCAGTCGAGAGAACCCAATTTACCAATTGATGAGAGTCCTTGACGCGAAGGTATGTCAAGGCGGACTTTGCGATTGCCAGCTCAATCATTGGTAATCCAAGCACTCTGTTGAATACTTCGATTTGGGGTAGTTCCACAGCTTGAGTCGCCATTTTGGAGACGTATTATGCACCTGTGTATATGAATAATTTATCACATCAAATCTTAAGTACTTATTATCGGCTTAATCTCGAGATTTGCAATACGTGCAGGTAAAAAAAAAAAGAAAATTCTGCTGACGTAAGTTTAACAGAAAATAAATGCTGACATAGCGAATGATCATATTGTGGACTTAAGCACAAATTTTATGCAAACTTGACAATATTTTTCTCCCACCTCAGTGGGAGAAAAAGAGAATGTAAGAAAGAACTCTAAGGAAAAAAAACTATTTATATGAAGTCAGCTGAATTTAGTTGATACAAATTAAATGCAGTTGACTTCAAGTAATTTTTAATTAATTAAACAAATCAAATTAAGTTAATCAAACTAAAATTTGACTTCAATAAACGAAGTCCTGCCATAATAAATATTATGTTCAATAAATATTACCTCTCCTAATTATTTAAGTAATTAATAATATAGGTCTTCCCCTCCCCCGAAGCTCGCTAAATATGGGTTTTATTTATAAGGTAGATCTTGGTAAATATTTAAACCTGTACCTTCCTCGTTTGGTCAATGATTCTTTATTTATTGTAGCTGCTCAAAAAATAATCTAATTGTTTTAAAAATTCTATTCGAAATTTTTGAATATTCATATTTGTACTCCATTAAAAATATATTTAAAAAAATCAAGTGTTTGAATAAAAAGCTTTTAAGCCTATCGACAAACATGATTCTCGTTCTTTCATCTTTCAAGGTTCGAATTTGTTTGAACCCTGGTAAATGCTCTAACAGAATAAATCTTCCAGAAAAAAATGCAAGAATTAATATATAAATGAACCAACATTATATACATTTATGTACCAATCAAAGTTTCAAATTTTGCTATATTAAGGGGACCTAGTCACCTAAATAAAGTCATAAGAAAAAAAAATTGTATAAATAAAACACTTCCTTTAAAAAATCTTAAATTAAAATTTCATTAAATACATAATGAGCATTATAATTCTGCCATTTTATAAAGACATACAGTGCACCTAAATAAAGTCATAAGAAAAAAAAATTGTATAAATAAAACACTTCCTTTAAAAAATCTTAAATTAAAATTTCATTAAATACACAATGAGCATTATAATTCTGCCATTTTATAAAGACATACAGTGCACCAAAATGGTGTGAGGTAAAAAGTAAAATTTTTCACTTGTCGTAGGTTTCAGACCAAACCGGTGAACAAATTTTAGTGTTCGATGTCTTATTTTATCTGTCGAAGAGTGCATTCTGGTTTGAATACAGGAATTTTTATTTCAGCTCTTTGTGACAAAGCTACGATTTTAAATGTGTAAATAAATCTCTCTCTATTAAAAACTCACTAAACAATTGGTTACAGTAAATCTAATTTTCACTGCATCCAAAATCGCTATATTCAATCCAGAATGCACTCTTCGACAGATAAAACAAGACATTCAACACTAAAATTGGTTCACCGGTTTGGTCTGAAAGCTACGACAAGTGAAAAATTTTACTTTTTACCTCACACCATTCTTGTGCACTGAATGTCTTTACAAAATTGCAGAATTATAGTGCTTGTTATGTACCTAATGATGTTTTGATGTAAAATTTTTTACAAGACGGGTATCATTTACAGAATTTTTTTTCTTATGACTTTTTTTAGGTGACTTGATCCCCTTAAGAGAATATACATTTTCAAAGAACACCTTTTTAAGTTAAGTCCAAAACATGTAAACAAAATTTGAGAATCATTGGAATTTAATTTTGAATGCATCCTATCATCATTATCAAAGTAAAGCATCTTCACACGTAAAAATTGAGAAAGTAAACTTCTCAAATCTAATATTTTTCTTCACTTTTTATTCAGATAATGATTTGACAATTTTTTTTATTTTTTCGTTTTCAGTTTCTAAAAAATTATCCTGAATTTATTCCATTTGATATTTTCTATGATCGAAGAATTCTCGATTTTGACAACAAGAACTCATCACAAGAAATTACAGTCGCATTAATCAGCTATCACCATCGAAGCCGATTCTCAAGTGATTAATGAAAATTTCGTATTTTAAATAATTTTTTTACTATTACATTTCATCAGAATTAAATGAGACCGATTGTCGCAAAAAAGAATTCAATTTTTTTTTGTCCTTTGATAACAATAATAGTACAACATTGGGCTACACTATATCTAAATAATTTGATAAAAGTTCATTCAATTTTTTATCTATCCCGTAAACAATTTAATATTAATAATTAATAATTTTCTAAAATCCCCTGCTATATTAGTAAAAAAATTTACAAACACTCTAATTGAAAGAAGAAAAGAAAAAGAATTTCCATAAATTTTTTTGACAGAATGTTACGGAATATCAAAATAATGGGTGATTATGTTTTTTTATTAGCCATTATTAATTATATTTAATTTGCCGCATTTTTAATCAAGTTTTTGTGAAATTGAAGGAAATTCGTGTAGATAAAAAGTTTATATATTTTCCCACTAATATGGTTTTACACAAAATTATGGTATTAATGGTATTATGGTATTACACAAAAATGTATATTCGGAAAAATATCGAACATTACGTTATTCATTGAATAAATAAACAAATAGGATGAGTTCATAAATAATGAGTGGTTACAATTCTGGCTGAATTTGTCGATGACGGCCGATCAAAGTCTAAATTTGACGTAACAGAGGTAGGCACTTCTCACGGACCCAAACACACACAAAAACCACAATCAAATTCGACCTCCAGTTGAATACCAGCCATAATCTGTTATTACCGAAAAATTCACAAACTAATCGGTCGAGAATTTCTCGTCAAGCGTTATTCATTACCGAATTCGAAGTCAAGCCCCAATAAATATATTAATAACTCAGTTATCAATCGCTAATGTCACATAATTACCTACGCGTTAATCGTAGAGGAATTAATCACGCAAATTAAAAAGATTTCGCAATTCTCGCCGATTAGCTGATGAGAAGTGGTGAAAATCGAAAGGGGAACGAAGTCGGAAGGCGCGGAATAAACATACACGTATATAGGCTCGACTAGAAGCTTCTAAAATAAAAAATAATAAAAAATAAAAAAAAAACAAATCGAACGTAATTCCGCAATAAATCAATGATGCGCCGCGTGCAATGAATCAATGCCATGGCAATCGCACTCACCGATAAAGAACGCCGGTTTCTGCAGTCGTACAATTTGCGATAGTTCCGTCGACGATGAGTTAGCACGATTTATGTTTTTTTTTTTTTTTTTTTTTTTTTTAAATATCGCTTTACAGTGCAGAGATGTGGAAGTATGTAGTATTACGTAGTGATAACTCTCGGTGAGCTCTGGAGACTATTCAGGCTGATTCGCTCGTTGCTACCGGAGGAGATTTGAAGAGAGTGAAGAGAGGCGAACGCGCGCTATCGTTACACTGTGTACTAAACGCGCGAGTGGCTAATGTGTAGCAGTAAAAGCCGAGTCAGACTGGTAGTGCTTGCTGTTCAGAGATTCAGTATACAGTCTGCCTACTACTTACTACTACCACTGCTTCTACTGCCGCTGCGTGCGGCTTTTGAACGCGCCAATGGAGCACCACAGTCCGGAGAGTTTGTACGCTCGAACACAGCAACAAGCGGCGTTCACACGTGCACGTACCGGATCGTTGTACAAAGTCCACATGACATTAACTCAACGAGTGATTGCTCGTCAAGCGTCTGCGATGAGGAGTAATAAATACAATAATCTTAATGACTTTGACGCTTAACTTGCACTAGCGGAAATGTTTGTAATAACTACTATAAAATTGAAAAAACAAAATGGAGTTAATAGTAATGGGAAAGGAAAAGAAGAAAAAAATACTTAAGAAGGGTATTTCTCGGGCGACTCATGCTTAAGACAATTTTTTTTAACGATATCGGGAGATGAATTTGGTGAGAATATGAATGTTTTTGAAAACCTCAAAACTTCTATGAAATTAAAACAGAAATACTCAGAGAAATCTGTCGTATTGGTTTATTTGTATTATCTACATCTTTATATGCAATTAACGTTCCATTAAAAAATTCATTTATTTAACTTTGATGCTTAAGTTGCACTAGCGGTATTGGTTTATTTGAATTATATACATCTTTATATCCAATTAAGATTCTATTAGGCCGGCATTTGGAGAAATTCATTTATTTAACTTTGATGCTTAAGGTAGTTGTGTCGCGAAGGGAATCCAAACTCATATGCATGAATTTTTGATTGATGTTGTAATTTAGCTATTCAATTTTACTTGCACAAAATCTTGAAGGCTTTTACCGAGTATTTGAATGAACAATTAAAACTTGAAAATCGATCTTTTTACACCTTGCTCACGGGAGGGCTGAAAAAATTGATCTTTAAATCGAAAATTAACATACTTAGATCAAAGATAGAGAAAAAATGAAAAGTAGTACGGATTCGCAAATGATTCAGGACTTGATGCATCATGAAAAAAGGTGAAGTCTCCGGAATAATGTTTAATTGAACCAAGGTCAAAGTGCTCGATACCGGACCAAATGACGTTTCCTAACCTAATTATCATAAAAATGAAGTCAAATCCGCACTAAACATATCAACTATTTACAAATAATCGTTTTTATTTGATTACGACAATTTCGAAGGATTCTCGATTATTTTTGATATTATTATTGAGGCAGTCAAAGTGGTGCGTATGATTATTTTTTAATGTCATATAGACTCTGAGATTTATGACTCCGGCGTACCGACAGAACTACCTTAAGAAGGGCATTTCTTGGGCGACTCATGCTTAAGACAATTTTTTTAACGATATCGGAAGATGAATTTGCTGAGAACAGGAATGTTTTTAAAAACCCCAAATTTTCTATGAAATTAAAAAAGAAACACTCCGGGAAATCTGTCTCATTGGTTTATTTATATTCCATACATCTTTTTATCCAATTAACATTCTATTAGGCCGGAATTTGAAGAAATTTATTTATTTAGTTTGAAGAAATGAGTTTATTTAATAGACATTTAATAGAGTTTATTTAATAGTGTATTTAAATAAAATTTTATTTCATTCTGATGGTTAATGTATTCGATTAAAATAAATCTCTTAGACCGATTCCTCTGGGTGAACGTACTAGTAATTAGGATAAATTTTACTTAACCTAAAGGGTAGCGAAATTAACTTTTACACATAAGTTCATGTAAATGCTAGTATTTCATGGTGGCCGTTTTTATCCCGGAAAAAAATTCCCTGACTTTTCCCTGATTTTTCCCTGATTTTTTCTGAGGATATCTACTAAAAAATTTATAACGCGAATAAGTTTTGATAAGTTATTTATTTCTCGATCAACAACGAATAGCACTTTTCATTATATATTTTTTCTTTCAAAATATAAACGACCTTTGGAATTATAATGCTTTAAATCCGATTAAATACTAACGTACTTTAATAATTTACTATGTATGCGTGATGTAATGTGAAGTATAATATTTATTTTAGTAATATATAACACTTTTTAAACTTTTTTCTTGAGTACTTCGATTTGTTCGAATAGATTTATGTTGTAATGTTTATATAAATTTTTATTTGTTTTTTTTTCTTTTCGAATATTTTTCGGTTTTTTTTTTCTAAGTCTTTCTTTTATGGATTTTTATTCAGTTATTGAAAGTTTGGCAACAATCTACTTTTTCCCTGACTAATTTCGATATTCCCTGACTTTTCCCTGATTCCCTGATCAATTTTTTATTTCCCTGACTTTTCCCGGTTTTCCGGGCTTTCCCTGACCGCGGCCACTATGTATTTGAAAAATATCCAAAATTTGATATTTTCTACAAATTACTGTAACTAAGTTGCTATCTTGAAGCCATAATCTTCCAACATGGATTCTCGTATTCCCTGATAGGATGAATTCTAGTTGATAATCTTTTGATTTTTCAGATGTTACTGCGCAGCAGTAAAAGAGCAGATTGAATTATTGCGCTTGTAAGATTCAAGATAAGCCTCGAAAATTGCTTGATCAGTACAATTTTTTTAACGAAATGGTGAAATGATGTTTGCTATTTGAAATCTGTATATTACCTTATAACTAGTATGTTCGTTGTCAAGTATATATTTGTATAGTGAGCCTCTATTTATGTGGTGACTAGTATTCTAGAACGCTCACTTCCATTGAATGAATTGGTGTGGATAATCTTACGCTTTATTCATCCTTGGTGTAAATATTTGTCTGTCAATCTTGGAAGTACCGCTACCTTAATGATTTTGTACTTATCAGAGGAAGCCAAAGTTTTGTTTGAATTTGAAGATTCCCAATTGATCCGAAAATATTTATTTTACTATTTATTTTTGTACAATTTTACTTTTTATACCGAAGGGCCATAACGCTTTTTGCGGACATTTTGTCCAAATTCACTTTTTCCTCGAAAGACCGTAAAGCTTTTTGAGGACATTTTGTCCAAATTCACTTTTTTTCTCCAAAGGCCGTAAAGCTTTTTCAGGACATTTTGTCCAAATTCACTTTTTCTCGAATGGCCGAAAAGCTTTTTGAGGACATTTTGTCCAAATTCACTTTTTTCTCGAAAGGCCGTAAAGCTTTTTGAGGACATTTTGTTCAAATTCACTTTTTCCTCGAAAGGCCGTAAAGCTTTTTGAGGACATTTTGTCCAAATTCACTTTTTTCTCGAAAGGCCGTAAAGCTTTTTGAGGACATTTTGTCCAAATTCACTTTTTCATCGAAAGGCCGTAAAGCTTTTTGAGGACATTTTGTCCAAATTCACTTTTTTCTCGAAAGGCCGTAAAGCTTTTTGAGGACATTTTGTCCAAATTCACTTTTTCCTCGAAAGGCCGTAAAGCTTTTTGAGGACATTTTGTCCAAATTCACTTTTTTCTCGAAAGGCCGTAAAGCTTTTTGAGGACATTTTGTCCAAATTCACTTTTTCATCGAAAGGCCGTAAAGCTTTTTGAGGACATTTTGTCCAAATTCACTTTTTCCTCGAAAGGCCGTAAAGCTTTTTGAGGACATTTTGTCCCAGTTCATTTTTTCCTCGAAAGGCCGTAAAGCTTTTTGAGGACATTTTGTCCAAATTCACTTTTTCCTCGAAAGGCCGTAAAGCTTTTTGAGGACATTTTGTCCAAATTCACTTTTTCCTCGAAAGGCCGTAAAGCTTTTTGAGGACATTTTGTCCAAATTCACTTTTTTCTCGAAAGGCCGTAAAGCTTTTTGAGGACATTTTGTCCAAATTCACTTTTTTCTCGAAAGGCCGTAAAGCTTTGTGAGGACATTTTGTCCAAATTCACTTTTTTCTCGAAAGGCCGTAAAGCTTTTTGAGGAAATTTTGTCCAAATTCACTTTTTCCTCGAAAGGCCGTCAAGCTTTTTGAGGACATTTTGTCCAAATTCACTTTTTTCTCAAAAGGCCGTAAAGCTTTTTGAGGACATTTTGGCCAAATTCACTTTTTCCTCGAAAGGCCGTAAAGCTTTTTGAGGACATTTTGTCCAAATTCACTTTTTCCTCGAAAGGCCGTAAAGCTTTTTGAGGACATTTTGTCCAAATTCGCTTTTTTCTGGAAAGGCCATAAAGCTTTTTGAGGACATTTTGTCCAAATTCCCTTTTTCCTCGAAAGGCCGTAAAACTTTTTGAGGACATTTTGTCCAAATTCACTTTTTTCTCGAAAGGCCGTAAAGCTTTTTGGGGACATTTTGTCCATATTCACTTTTTCCTCAAAAGGCCGTAAAGCTTTTTGAGGACATTTTGTCCAAATTCACTTTTTCCTCGAAAGGCCGTAAAGCTTTTTGAGGACATTTTGTCCAAATTCACTTTTTCCTCGAAAGGCCGTAAAGCTTTTTGAGGACATTTTGTCCAAATTCACTTTTTCCTCGAAAGGCCGTAAAACTTTTTGAGGACATTTTGTCCAAATTCACTTTTTTCTCGAAAGGCCGTAAAGCTTTTTGGGGACATTTTGTCCATATTCACTTTTTCCTCAAAAGGCCGTAAAGCTTTTTGAGGACATTTTGTCCAAATTCACTTTTTCCTCGAAAGGCCGTAAAGCTTTTTGAGGACATTTTGTCCAAATTCACTTTTTCCTCGAAAGGCCGTAAAGCTTTTTGAGGACATTTTGTCCAAATTCACTTTTTCCTCGAAAGGCCGTAAAGCTTTTTGAGGACATTTTGTCCAAATTCACTTTTTCCTCGAAAGGCCGTAAAGCTTTTTGAGGACATTTTGTCCAAATTCACTTTTTCCTCGAAAGGCCGTAAAGCTTTTTGAGGACATTTTGTCCAAATTCACTTTTTTCTCAAAAGGCCGTAAAGCTTTTTGAGGACATTTTGTCCAAATTCACTTTTTTCTCGTAAGGCCGTAAAGGTTTTTGAGGACATTTTGTTCAAGTTCACTTTTTCCTCGAAAGGCCGTAAAGCTTTTTGAGGACATTTTGTCCAAATTGACTTTTTTCTCGAAAGGTCGTAAAGCTTTTTGAGGACATTTTGTCCAAATTCACTTTTTCCTCGAAAGGCCGTAAAGCTTTTTGAGGACATTTTGTCCAATTTTACTTTTTATCCGAAGAGCTGTGACGCTTTTTCCGATCACGACCAAATATGGTAGGTGGCAGCTCTGAATTTTTCTGTCGAAAATTTCAGTTGTTATGATAAGATTTGACGTGAGTTAGAGCAAAACCAATATTTTTTGAAAAATTCAGAATCCCATAAAAACCGAACTTTTTTACAGATTCGTTCCAAATTCAATGCCGGTACTCGTTTAACATAGCTTTATTAATAACAAATTATTTAGCTCAACAGCTAAAAATTAGCGCACGCTACAGAGCGTATAAACATTTTTCAAAAATTGCAAAGTCAAATAAAATGTGCACAAAGTTTTGAATTTTTAAAAAAGTTACCACAAACAAACGACCTGCTTCACATGTTTACTAAATTTCAGCCCGATTGTTAAATGAGTTCTTGTGATATGTAAGTTTAAATTTTGAGTGACAGTCACAAAAAACTCAAAAAAAAATTTCGCATAAAACAAAGCTTCCTCTATGAGGAAGCAGTATTGAATTTACAAAAGACAGCGGCAGGTATTGTTTGCAAATTGAAAGTATTTAGTAAACTAAAAAAAAAAGATTATTTAGAATTCTGCAATAAATCCTCAGCTTTTCTAATAAATAAATATAACAAATCGCGAGGAAAAAACAGCGGAATTCAAAGAGAAGAGGAATTTCAAAAGCAATATTGTAAAATCTCTGTTAAACATTTTAGTATTATTCTGGTTATAGTTATGCGTACAAATCTTCGGAGAAATATTTTCACCACGGTTATTATCGGAGTAGAAGAAGAGACGAGCGAATTACTGCGCTTGTAGAATTAACGATAACCCTCTGTAGACTCTATAGCCTATAGCTCGAGACTCGCCGGCTGTGTGTTAATTAAATTATGAACATGAAAGTCGGGGATAGTATAACCATCGCTGAAAGCTCTCTGGTGGCAAGACGACGATCGATTCCATGCTGACGGCTGTCCACTTAATACACGGAAGTAAACCGAACGAGCAGAGAGTCAACGTCGTGACTCTTGCGGTTATCCGCAACTTGTCTGTAAAAATCCTATCTCTTGAGTCACGTGATACCGTGAAAGAGCTCTCCGATCCGGACGTGTAGCTCTCAGACAGCTTATCACACCAACGCTCTTCCGATATTACGTCCCCGTCATTTATTGGCCTCTGCAATGCATAGTACAAAATTCTATGAACGATTAACAGCGAGTCTTCACCCTTTTATGTCATTTTATTTCATTTATTTTCAACACGGTATTGCAAAATAATGAGTATTTGTCCACGCGGAATCGGAATGTCTGTACTCGGTCTAGACTCCAGAGTCTAGATGATATAAATAACCAGACAGACGATTTACGATTATATCGAGCACGATGGGTTATCAAAAACAAAAAAGAGAGAGAAAGAAAAATATTGGTGACAGAATACGACCGTCGAATAACAAGCCTTTGAACACACACAAATGACCCTTTATTCAATCAAATTGTTATTAATTGTTTGCTTTTTTTTATATCGACTCTATCGATGTAGTGCTGACAGAATTTTGAAACTTCTTAAAAGTAAGATTGGGGGGAGGATAAGAGAAAAACAGAGAAAGAAAGAAAAAGAAAAAGAGAGAGAGAGAGAGAGGAAGAGGGAAAGGAAACTCCACGATACAAGATTTAGGGTAGAATAGAACAATAACAGCTAAGGCATTTCACACTTTTTCGAGAACGACAAAATTTTAATCGATATTCTACAAATCACAATTGAATAAAGTCTGTGTCTATTAAAATATTGTAAAAATTCTAGTACAGGGACATGTTGGAATTATATTTTGCAATTAGATGAAAATATACATATATGTGTATATATATATTTGTGAATTTTTTTATTATCGTGAGTTAAAAGGGCCAAGTTGTTTAAAAAACGACATGAGACTATATACGTTATTAATCACACTATAAGTGCTTTGGAAATAATTTAAATTCAAACAAAAAAATTTCTATTGCCGCAAATTTGAGATTAAACTAGCAAATATACTTCAACTTCCGAGGTCACATGTTGAAAAAAATTACTGATTTCTGTAACGAGTAAATTTCTTTTTTTTTTCTTTCTAATCTATAGAGAAGATTTTCTAATCTAAGTAACTTGATGCGGGTATCTTGAAGTTACATTGAACATTGAAATTGTAACATGAGTGTTTGAAATTCTTCCTATGGCAAAGCTAATTATTATGTATTTGTAAAAGCATCGTTATTTATCAAAAACTGATTATAAACAGGAATTGAAAGATGTGATATAAATTACCGAGTCCTCGAAAAAAAAAACAAGTATAAACTATGGTATTTTAAGCGTGAAAGTTCTTGTCAATTCTCCAAGAAATTTAAAAAAAAATTATTTGAATATGTTAAATTTTGCTAGGAATCGCAAAAAAACATTTACGTAAATAGTAAAGTTAATAACAAATTAATTAATAATAATAAATTAATTATTATTAATAATAGTATTGCAAACTGCACCAGAAATCCTAGTAAAACTTCTTACGAAAATGTTAAATTTAATTATAAAATTGGCAAATGATTTTCGACTACCCCAAGATATTGTAATTTTTTCCATCGACATCATAGTCTTCAGCAAATACTCTTTTCGTGTAACAGGTCACAGAATCTAAATAAGATCTGATTCTTACTGCGTCTGAAAATGAGACTGCGAAAGCTAAAATTAATTCCCTGCTTTAATTCGAAACTTGCATCAACATAATTTTTTTAAATATTCAATCTCTTACGATACAAATACCCCATGGGACTCCAAAAAATGCTGGTTTACGGTGCTTAATGTCAATTTCAGAAGGATTCAATCTAAGTAATAGAGTGACAGCAAAAAAAAAACAAAACTCATGCCCTTTTTTCGGCGACTCAGAACCCTCAATATTATATTATGCTACAAGGGAGGAAAGTGCGTTATTTTTGCCCGAACGAAGCCAATACCGAAATCACCTGCGTTGAAAAATATTCCCTCCCTCTCGTGTAGCAAATGACACTTTTATCTCGATTTCGTTAAAAATAACCACATTCCGTGTTTACAACAAGGACGCAAAACTGCTAATTTTTAACTAAATAACAAGTACGCATGTGCAGTACAGTTTTCATTACTCCCGCTGGGCGGAAATAAGCCGTTTTCCTCCCTAGGGAGTAATGAAAATCGGTCAGAGGTTAAAAATGGGCGTTTTTCCGGTCCGCGCAAGAAATGTGGCTATCGAAGTCGGGAAAAAAATAAATTTGTAGGCAGTAATACGCAATTAATATTTTGTCGATCTCCGTGTGTATGCGACGATTTAATTCCGTATTTTTCTTTGCAATGCTTTAAGATGATGAGGATTGTCGCGACGATCCTCCACAGGTGTTCCATAAGATGCTGCGAGACGGAAACTCGACGTGATCCACGTCCGTCACGAAGCTGTGTCTGTCACTCGATCCCGTTCAACGAACGATTCGATGAGACTGTCACATGGTTGAAGTTATTTTGTTTGCGGCTTTGCGAGCCTTGCCGAGTCTTGAATGTCTCTGGACGTCCCGCGAGAAAAGCGGCGATTCGTTCCTAACCGCGATACCAACCAAAGTACGATATATATTATTTATATTATCACGAACGTATGAATTGTTTTTTTTTCTCGAGATTATGCACTCAGAGAAATCGTAATAGTACAGTCAACTATAAAGTGACAACTATTCATTTTTATTACATGCAACTATTTTTATAGTTACGATAACTACGAAAATAGTTATGGTAACTATTTGCTAGTCAGAGTTGTAAATGCCTAATACTTATAGAAATAATGATGATGATACGATCAGCTCTATAATTATGATTTTCTAATAATAACATGCAGCGATTGTAATACGATGATTAAACTTTGGAATGGCTGCAAAAATTATTATTTTTCAATAAAAATTCACGGTTATCCTTTAGAAAAAATGGAATAAAATAAGTAAGGCCTTACTTATTTCTTCCATTTTTTCCACTAAGGTAAACGGCCCTGTTTGTGACCCTGCCTCGGTTTGTGACCCCCGATAGCTATTTTACACTGTCATAAATGTAATTTACGTCGAATTATAACCTTATT
This sequence comes from Ephialtes manifestator, assembly GCA_963970395.1. Classification (NCBI taxonomy): domain Eukaryota; kingdom Metazoa; phylum Arthropoda; class Insecta; order Hymenoptera; family Ichneumonidae; genus Ephialtes; species Ephialtes manifestator. The sequence goes on along the minus strand of OZ019974.1, from coordinate 8,007,153 downwards.
ATCGCCAAATTAAAGAGCTTTTTTAATAGTTTTTTTTTCTGCAGTAAACAAATTTCGTAACAAATTATTTAGAAATACATTTCACCGGTGAAAGCCGTGGTATTGCGTCTCAGTGAGTTCGAACCGCCATTCCTAGACGGAGCTCACTAGCTGCATCGGTCGCGTATTTGATCGTTTCCATTCTTAAGTAAGTATAATACAACATAACAATTATATGAAAATGATCACAATAATTAGCTTTATCGACAAGAAATAGAATACTTAAGCTATTGATTAGTTTTTCCCGTAAACTCAAAGGGTCAATAACTCCCAACGTAATTGTGGTTATTGACGCGGTTGCTGACCCTCTCAATATTTACGATTTTTACTTGTTGCTGAAAATTAGGTTAGGATTAAATACTGTGTAAATTTCAACATTTAACGTTATTATGGTTTCGTTTTCATTTAATTATCGATATTTTTCCAAATAGGATTTCGAAAAACCCGAATAGGTGTCAGAAACCCGGTACACGCGAGGGTCACAAGCTACGACATGAGTGGTTCTGTAGGGTCAGGAACCCCGGCAGTAGACAAGCAATATTTAAATAATGTTTTTATTAATATTCTCAATATTTTGCCTTTGAAGAATAGTCTAATCTGTTTCAGAAGATTTTAATGCACGTATTGAAAACGTCCATTTTCAGTTTAACAATATCACGCATCTGTAAATAACAGAAAATCGACCCCGCTGCTCTAAAGGTGTCACAAACTGGGCCGTTTACCTTATTTCTTGCAATATTAAAGCGAAAAATAGTATTTTTTCAGTTATTCAAATGTTTACACTCTATTTTATAATCACTACACATTATTATTATGAAATCATAATGACAAAACAAATTGTACTGTAAACTATATCTCATGAATTAATGGGGATTTACAACTCTGTTGCTAGTTATAGTAACTATTTAATAGTTGTGTCAACTATAAAAAAAATTGTTGTACCAACCATAAATGAATAGTTGTCACTTTATAGTTGCTAATACCATAATTTTCTCTCAGTGTGAGAAATACTTGCCAGTATAATATTGGTAGTCGAGTTGAGCCTCTGAATGGCCGCCTGAAGTACGGATAGCTGAGCTTTTGCATTGTCGCGTTTCAAACCAACGATTGGCGTCATCTGCAAAAAAAAAAAAAAAGAAAAAGTTTGTACACCGAACGCCAGCAGTGCAGAAAAAAAAATGGTCGATAATTTGTCAATTGCATTGAAGAAGCCCACGGCGTTCGATTAATTTAATTAATTTCATTAACAAATATCTTGCTGTTACTTTTTTCTATAAATAAGTCGAAAGATAATGATGCAATTTCTATTGTTATTCAATGGCAAATTTCCCAATCCGTTAATTCAACAAAAGCAATAAAAATTAATCTAAGTAACTCGGTGCGTTGAATTGAATTATTAACGAAAATGCTGTCAATCAGTTTTCATGGAAATTAAATAATTTCTTCGAAGGGGTATACAAATGAAGCAGACTTTTGTAGCAGTTAATTTTTTATTGCAAATAATCGAAGAATGAAAATAATTTGGATTTTTTCCAATTGAAGGTTACAAGGTTGGTCTGATATTTTGACAAGTATATTTTGCACAAAGGAAATCAATTGGCTATTTTTAATTGAATTGTGGTTGAAATAGGGGCTCACTGGTTGTAAAGCATCGGAACGCCGCAGGATCGTAATACGAGAGTCTTGAACCTTCAGTGCCGTGTCAGCAACGGTGAGTAGTTGGTGTGAAACAGCGACGAGAGCCCTGCCAAGACGACGAGGCGTGCGAGCTGCCAGTGTAGCTGTTCCATTCACGAGATGCACTATTCTGCGGGCTGATTCTCGAGTAAGAAGAACAAGAAGTTGTTCCAGTGTTGCTGGTCGAGCCTGATTCTCCGGTTCCGGTAGGCTCAGCGCTGCCCACAATTCCTTAGTCTTTCGCAGAGCCATCTTGGGATCTGTGGCGATCTGCGAGGAATGTGATGAACACGTAAATGTATTCCAAAGAGTCAGTTCAAGGCAGGGATGAGCACATTCGAATGAAAACGTATTTAAATTCTGAATGATTTTTCACTCATTAGTTATTTGCGCTTGAAATAATGAGTGATTTTCCACTCATTATTTATTTTCGGTTGAAATAATGAGTGATTTTCTACTCATTATTTATTTTCGGTTGAAATAGTGAGTGATTTTCCACTCATTATTAAGAAATAATGAATGATTTTCCACTCATTATTAATAAGTAATGAGTGATTTTCCACTCATTATTAATAAATAATGAGTGATTTTCCACTCATTATTAATAAATAATGAGTGATTTTCCACTCATTATTAATAAATAATGAATGATTTTCCACTCATTATTAATAAGTAATCAGTGATTGTCCACTCATTATTTATTTTTGGTTGAAATCGTGAGTGATTTTCCACTCATTATTAATAAATAATGAGTGATTTTCCACTCATTATTAATAAATAATGAATGATTTTCCACTCATTATTAATAAGTAATGAGTGATTTTCCACTCATTATTTATTTTCGGTTGAAATAGTGAGTGATTTTCCATTCATTACTAATAAATAATGAGTGATTTTCCACTCATTATTAATAAGTAATGATTGATTTTCCACTCATTATTAATAAGTAATGAGTGATTTTCCACTCATTATTTATTTTCGGTTGAAATAATGAGTGATTTTCCGCTCATTATTTATTTTCAGTTGAAATAATGAATGTTTTTCCACTCATTATCTTTCCCAGTTCAAATCATGAATGGTTTTTCATTCATTATTTTTTTCAGGTGGATTCAATGGATTTCCATTCATTATATTTTCGAGGTCAAATAATGAATGGATTTCCACTGATTATTTTATAGAGTGTAAGTGATGAATGGATTTCCAATGATAATTTAAACTCGAAATGAATTACTAGTGGTTTTTCACTCACAATTTTTTTTAATTTCAGATAATGATTTTTATGCACTCATCATTCATTTGAATCGGAGCGAGAAAAACGTTACCAATTATTATTAATTATTAATTAATTATCAATCATTAATAGCGTGTTTTCTCGTTCCGGAAAACCACTCGTTATTTAAACTCGAAATAAATAATGAGTGGTTTTCCACTCATCATTTAAACTCAAAATGAATTATGAATGGATAAAAAATTATTATTTAAAATCAAAAGACATTGTGAGAGTGAAAAATCACTCGTAATTCATTTCGAATTTAAATGATGAGTGGAAATCCATTCATTATTTAAACTTGAAATAAATTTAGAGTGGAAATAATCATTATTGAAAGTCAAAATAATGCTGAGTGGAAAACAACTCATTATTTGTACCTGAAAAGATAATGAATGAAAAATCACTCATGATTTGAACGCGGAAAGATTTTTAAAGTATATATTCAAATAAAGATGCGACGTTAGAACCTTGCATAATTAATGAAAATATTTCCTCATAGAGGTAGATTTGTAAAAAGCTACAAATGATGAATATGTAAGATTCTACTTTGTATCCTTGTTTTTTTTTTTCTTTAATCAATCAAATATTTTGTAGCCACTGATGCAGTAAATTCATACTTCTTTTAGGTTCTTTAGATGTGAAAACATGAAAAAAAGTTTTTCCCACATATGTTATTGCCAGAGTTGTAAATCCCCATTAATTCATGAGATATAGCTTACAGTACAACTTGTTTTGTAATTATGATTTCATAATAATAATATGTAGTGATTATAAAATAGAGTGTAAACATTTGAATAGCTGAAAAAAATTCTAATTTTCGCTTTAATATTGCAAGAAATAGTGGAAAAAATGGAAGAAATAAGTAATGCATTACTTATTTTTTTCCATTTTTTCAAAAGGATTAGTGTGAAATTTTTATTGAAAAATAATAATTTTTGCAGCCATCCAAAGTTTAATCATCGTATTACAATCGCTACATGTTATTATTATAAAATCATAATTATAGAGCTGATCGTATCATCATCATTATTTCTATAAGTATTAGACATTTACAACTCTGGTTATTGCATTAAAATGCAAGAATATGACTTACTAATTCGACGACATAGAGAAGTACGTGGATGCACTCCGTCCCCTGTTCCTTCAGAGCCCGCGCTTCGGCCAATGTTCGCCGGGTGATTCTTCGTTGCAGTTTTCTTGAGAATCGAGCTCCGTGCTTGATAGTACGAGCCGTTTTACTCACCGTCTCTACTGGACATGCATCTGCGAATAATAACGAATGTTTTCCACCTGCCACCTAAGCGATCTCCCTCGCAAAAAAAATCTCACACTGCGTTGTTGGAAATATTTATATAATAAATATTTGTAATTTTTTAAATAAAATTCCGTAATCGTTTTTACATGTATATTTATAGAATATTATTAACAATCGTAATAACCCAAAAAAAAAAAAATCGATGGTTTTCTACCAAAAATTAATCCAACAAACCACCATGCATTTTAACAGCATAGTTTTTAAATATTTTTGTCAATTAGCCATTACACTGTCAGAATATGTTGAATTCGCGGTATTGAAGTCGTTTTTCGGATTATTTTTAACACAAAACTCCCGGATATGGAAAATTGTTGCGAAATTATAACTATTAAGTCAATTATAAGACTAATGTTTAATTTTCAATCAATCAAACTTGGACGAGAAGTTTGTTATCAAATAGTGTTTGGGATTAAATTTGGTGTCAATCCGTTAAGGGGTTCACAATTTATGGCATTTAAAAAATTCTTGACATTTTTTGTTCGTCCTCTAACTTTCGCAATTTTTAAGATATCGGGCTCAAATTTGGTGCACAAGTGGATTGTTATTAAATAAAGTTTGGGAGTGAATTTGACGTCAATCCGTAAAGGGGTTTTAAATTTATGGCATTTTGAATTTTTTGTTCGTGCTCTAACTTCCGCAATTTTTAAGATATCGGGCTCAAATTTGGTCCACAAGTAGAGTGTGGATAAACTAAGCATCAGTTCGAATCTGGCGAGAATCTGTCAAGGGGTTCAAACCTAATGTCATTTAAAATTTTTCAAAACAAGGCTGCAAAGTAGAACTTTGCAAATTGCTTCCTCATTATTTTTGGATTTTTACAAAGCTTTCTCTATGAGGAATCTAGAATAGATTAACATGCTTCCTCATAGAGGTAGATTTGTAAAAATCCAACAATGATGAGGAAGCAATTTGCAAAGTTCTACTTTTTAAGTTTCTGCTTAGATCACACAGATTGTTAAAACTGATTAGGGTAGAAGTACGGGTTGTGGCCACTGTACCGGTTGTGGCCACCCCCACACTTAAATACGTTTTTCGTGGCTATTTTAATTCTGTACCTGTATTTAATCATAATTTTTCATAACGTTGTGTATTTTGGAAACATTTATCGTCATTTTGACGTCCGTTCGTCTCCATTACAAAAAGTACTGTATCAGTAATTAAAGTATCATGAGCAGATTCATCAAATTCTCAACTCCTTACGCAATTCGACAAGATTTTGGCGAAAGCTCTAGATACATATTCGGATTCTATAGTTGGCGAATTGCATGCAGCTTTGCACATATCAATCTTAAGAGTCATCACTGCAAATGTTGATGTACTAAAAGTTTGAAATAAAGCTATACATTTATAAAAAATAAGATGGCCACAACTGGTACATGGAATAAGCATGTTGCCCCGGATATGGCCATGATAATATAATCATTAGTTTTTCGTTAATTATTACACAATCAATTCATAAATTCGTAAAGAAGAAACAAAAAAACCAAAGAACGCTAAGAAAAATATATCCTTAGAAATGGACAGTAAAAAAGAAGGTAAAGCGGTGGAACACCTTTCATGTTGAAGATTCCCATCATTATGCAATGCGAAAATCTACTTTCGGAAAGAACTCTGGTAAAAATAAAAATAAAAGTGTAAAGAGTAAAAGATTAATATAATGTATGACTATTTGTGACGAAGAAAGCTGCTACGAAAAAGTGCAAAACGAAGGAGACGAATGTCAAAAAAGGTTAGTTAGGTTCACAGATGGCATCTGTGCTTTAAAGACATTTTCGTGTAGAGGAATTGGATGCTTTTATAAGAATACGATTTTGATTTATTAAACACACCTTAAAAAATCTTTCAAGTGCAATGAATATTGAGTTATTCTAATTTTAAGCATGGCCAAAACCGGTGCATAGGTGGCCAGAACTGGTAAAATGGCTATGCTCCTACTTTTTTCTATTTTCCAGTGTTTTCTCGACACATATGAAGACTTTAATGCTAGAAATCTGAAATTATATTCTTCTCAGATATGAAAAGTATAGGTCCAAAACAGTTTTATGATATTTGGTCCCAATCACAAGTACTTGATAATGGGAAAATTCTTAAAGTGGCCACAACCGGTACTTCTGCCCTATATTGCATATTGTAGCTGTAACGTCGTATAATCCTCAAGACACGAGATTCTTGATTGATCTCGCTTGTCAGTGAAAGATTTTTCGAGTCGAAAAAATACGTGAACATCCTCTCAGTCGATCGAGTTGAGAGTCATATATAAATGACATTTACCAGCGAGATCGATCGAGATCGTCGAAATTCTCGGTTCTTGTCGCATCACTAACTATTTGGGTCTCACCACCTTCTCTTAATATTGATAATATTATATTACCACTTTTCAATAATACTTTTGAGCTCTCACCAAATTTTCTCGTTTATTTTTCTCAAGATGCTCGCAGAGGAAAAAGAAATGTAAGCTCAATCGTTTACCTTCAGGGACTTTATCCGTGGGATCGGCTGGCAAATAACGATCGATATATTCATCGGCGACGGTGAGCGCCCCATCCAGACGATCGGCTGCGGCATTCGCCGCTTGACTTCCAATCTGTTGAACGCTTCCAGCTCGTTTTAGTACCGGTCTGACAAATCTGTTGTTTACGTACTCCCTCGTGTTCGAATAAAGCTACAGTGGAGAGAGTTTTTGAAACGATGCTAAAGTCAACCAGCGGATAATCAAAGCATATTCTATATCTACTGTTGAGTAATTTCGCAACTAAATCCGCAATATTAAAAATTGTGTTTATAGAGTCATTCCATAAAAAGGCAGCCATTCATTTGCAATCACGCCAATTTTTCTGTAGTTTGTAAGCATAATAATGGAAATATTGTAAAATTTTGTGAAATAAATCGAAATGGTCTGCTCAACGAAAAAAAATATTATTACTTTATTTTGTCATCAAAATGGCGGGAATTTTTTTATTAAAAAGTACATTCAAAAACTTCAATTTTATACAGGAACAGATTTTTTGTACGATCGGTAATTTTGAATTTACAGCGAATTGAAAAAAAATCGTTATTAATTTTTGGACATATCATAGGTGCTAAAATTCTGAAATAATTTATGTATGTTCGTGATACTCTGAACAACTTTTGAAAAAATTATAAACACTTTTTGTTATAAATTTCTAAGGACATTAAAAGGTAATCTTACTTTGCTGAGATGTATACAAAATCATATGGAAATTAATTTTAAGATTTGTTACCATTAATTTAGTTACTGATTTAAGGTAGTACCTTTACGAAAGAATGTGTTAAAATTGAATTATACACTATTAACATGTTATCTGAACATCTGTGCATTGAGTAAGTTGAGATATTTACACTTGAAGTTGGTATGATTGTTATGTGAGTTAAGGGCCATTAATCTGCCGTCCTGCCAATTTTTCTGTAGTTTGTAAGCATAATAATGGAAATTCTCTAAAATTTTGAAAAAAATCGGAATAGTCTGTCTCAACAAAAAAAAATATTATTACTTTATTTTGTCAAAAAATGGCACAAATTTTTTTTAACGACTATAGAAGATTTTTTATTAAAAAGTACATTCAAAAACTTAAAGTTTATACCGGAACAAATTTTTTGTACGATCGGTAATTTTGAATATACAGCGAATTGAAAAAAATGAAATAAATAAAAACGTTATTAAATTTTGGGCAAACCATAGGTGCTAAAATTCTGAAATAATTTATGGATGTTCGTGATGATCTAGATAAATTTTGAAAAAATTATGAACACTTTTTGCGGCCATGCTTAATTTGGAAGGTCCACTTGGTATGGAATGACCCATGTGTATTTTCTGCATCGAAAACGCACAAGGAGACGATTTTTGTAGCAAAGTATTTTCGACATGTCAGAAGCAAAAAAAAATTAGAATATTTTACAGGAGCATAACGCGAATATGCTGAAAAAAATGATTTGTTGTTCCTTTTTTTGAGTTGTGAGTTGAATTTTCAAGTGCAAAAATTCAAAATAATCTAGCTATGGAATATCCTTAAGAGCATGAATGAAACTCACAAGCTGAGGGGGTAAATGAACCGCAGGCACTCTCTGCTCGACGATATCGATCCCTCTACATAGTAACTGATCGATCGTAGTAATCGGCCCATTAAACGCAAATATTGCCGGTCTTGCAGATGCTGTTGCCAATGCCAATGATTGTTCGGCAGTGTCGAGGCTCCAACTCATCAATGAATTCGAACGCTACAGAATTTTTTGCTGCTTTAGATGAGTTCGGATATTTGTCGTTATAATGTTGATAATTTCACACATATATTGCTCCTTGAAAATAATGCATTTCAATATAATCGATATACCGATAATTAAAGATATATTTGGGGCATTTCACCTCGTTTCGACCTGGATTTGACCTCGACCTCTTCGATTTGGCTCATTATTTTTTACAGGCTTAGTTGGACCCTCAAATGCACAATTTTTTTTTTTAAGTCCATTTTTTTTAAATATATTTTTAAAGTGACATAGAAAACCCCATAATTTAAAAATCTGATAAAATTCTGAAAAATACTTTGTTCAATAACAAAATTATTTAGCTTACAGTCAGAGTGGGGAAGATTTTCCTTCTTACAGTTTTTAAGCTTTTTTTATTTAAAAAAATTATTAAAAAATAGAAAAAATAATTAATCTACTACAGGCGATTGGTTAAATGTTTATTTATGTGAAACCGAATTTTTGAGAATTTTTTCAGGTTTTTAGGAAATTGTTCAGATTTTTCCGAACTATGCAAATTTTTTTAATATATTTTTTTAAAGTGACAAAAAAGCACTATAATTTAAAAATCTGAAAAAATTCTGAAAAATACTTTATTCAATAACAAAATTATCTAGCTTATAGTCAAAGTGGGGAAAATTTTTCAGATTTTTAAATTATGGGGTTTTTTTGTCACTTTAAAAAAATATATTAAAAAAAATTGGCATAGTTCGGAAAAATCTGAACAATTTCCTAAAAATTTGAAAAAATTTGAAAAAATTCGGTTTTACATAAATAAACATTTAACCAATCGCCTGTAGTAGATTAATTATTTTTTCTATTTTTTAATAATTTTTTTAAATAAAAAAAACTGTAAGAAGGAAAATCTTCTCCACTCTGACTGTAAACTAGATAATTTTTTTATTGAACAAAGTATTTTCCAGAATTTTATCAGATTTTTAAATTATGGGGTTTTCTATGTCACTTTAAAAATATATTTAAAAAAATTGACTTAAAAAAAAAATTGTGCAGTTGAGGGTCCAACTAAGCCTGTAAAAAATAATGAGCCAAATCGGAGAGGTCGAGGTCAAATCCAGATCGAAATGGGGTGGAATGCCCAATTTTCAAAAATATATGACATCGTCTGTGGATTCGCTACACAATATTAACAAAAATCGTCCATTTCGATTTCAATGTCAAATTAACATCCGATTAGATAAAAAATGTCAATCTCGTAGGAAAAAATGTCAAAATTTGTGGAAATTATATTTAGTAATAATCGAAAAATGCTGATATGATTTCATACAAGTTGCGAAATAATAATTATCTAGTCAATTGTATGATAAATATTTATCTAACTGAATTATCGACGGTCAGAACTCTGCTCCAAAATTACGTGTGATCTAATTTTTGTAATATCTATACATAACAAGGAAGTAAATATATATAGCAATTTATTGGACAATACCGATCTGTGAGGATGTGCGAAAACAAAAAAAAATGATTTTCTTTTCAATCAATCCGAGTAGAAATTTAGAGCGTTACATCTGGCGTTGATCTGGCGCTGCTAAGGCCCTATCAGGGCCTGATTTGTGCCTGGGGTAACGCTAAAAATTTCTGCTCACGAATATTAGCCTTCTGAAATAAAATCCGGTAAATAATTGATGAGGGAATACATTGAACCTGTCAAAGGTTAATGTTCATGACATATTTCTGTTTATAAGACATTTTCTGTTATCATTGATTACATCACCCCAGATAGATAAAATTTAAGCAGTCCAAGTTTGGATCGAACCCCAACAAAAACATACGATCCAATATTGGTAGGATTACCTTAATCTTGTCGTAAACGTTGCCGGCTATGTGAATTCCACTCTCGATGATCGGAAGACTCGAGATCCTTGCTACTGACTCGAATTGTGGCACATCTGAGTGCCGTCGCTTTATGTGATCCCGTGCCATTTCTCCACAGTTAGAATACTGTACACAATCGTATAAAAACAACTGAGTTTATTACAGAAATTACAAATTTCAATTATTTTGCTTCCTCATACAGGAAGCTTTGTTTTCATGAAAAAAAAAAAAAAATTTCGATATTTTTATGTCACGGCACTTAGAATTGTCCAAAACGTCCAGAAAAGTGATCTAGAAAAAATGTCCGTGTGTGTGTGAACTGTAAAAAAAATTTTATTGAAAATTAATGTACCGCATATGAAACTTGGATGCATACACCGAGAGAAAAGATTTCATTGATGCTAAAGAAATGGGTGGATTAGTTTTTTTTTTCATTAATTTCAACGAAATATTTCTTTGATTTCAATGAAATAGTGCATTTGAATTTCAAAGAGAACATTTCATTGCCAGTAAATAAAGATTTACTTAATGAGCATATAATAAAGAAACAGTTTCATTGTTTTAAAGAGACGTCTTCATTGGTTCAAAGAAACATTTTCATTGATCTCCCTCTCGCACCTAACCTCACTTTTTTGTTTTTCGGTTCGGCCGAACAAACGGCTTCGAGTTTCGAGGAGCCAGAAGCTTAGCCTATTTCTGCCGTACTTCCTTACATACTCACAAAATTTGAGCTTTATCGGCCGCGGACTTCAGGAAAAAATAGGTTTCGAAATTTTGAGCTGGTAAGAAGAAGGTTCCATTGAATCAGAGACGATATCTTTGAAATCAATGAAAAAGGTTCATTGGTTTAAATAAATGTTTCTTCGAATCAATGTCACTACTTTTCATTGAGTTTGAGATCATTCAAAGAAAAGATAGTATTGAAATTCAAGTATTTCATTTCATTGGCAAAGATTTCCGTGAATCAATAAAACTTTTTCTCTCGGTCGTATATTAATTTTCAGCCGCATTCGTCATTGACAAATACAATATTTGTATATTAAAATGAAGATTACAATACTCATGTACTGAAATTTTCAAACACCAGTATTGGAGAATTCTTAAACTGTTCTTAAATTTACAATAAAAATATATTAAAATGGAATTTATATACCCGTTTCGTAAATGTCATATCGTTTTGTATATTAAGGGGAGGGAGTCAGGTCAAAAAAATTGATTTTGGAAATTCAATATTATCCAAATCCTATTGCATATAAAAATGCCCAACACACTATATTGTTGGTACTCGATTAAAGGATTTTTTACTGTCATCTGCCTTGCATATGCTTTTCAATATTATCTTAAGCAAAGTTCTTAGGTTTTCCATTCTGCGCATGATTCAGATCAAACTACTAGGCAGATTGGAATGGTTGACATCTCATTTTCTTCTTCATGAAAAGATACACCGGCCAAATGGAGCAAATATTAATAAAATGTAATATTTGTTTAAGTAACATAATTATTTATAAATAAATTTTATGCTATTTTCTAAATCAGTGATTAACTTTGCTTTCAGAATAAAAAAAAATAGTTTGCTCCATTTAGCCGGTGTATCTTTTCATGAAGAAGAAAATGATACGTCAACCATTCCAATCTGCCTAGTAGTTTAATCTGAATCATGCGCAGAATGGAAAACCTAAGAACTTTGCTTAAGATAATATTGAAAAGCATATGCAAGTCAGACGACTGTAAAAAATCCTTTCATCGAGCACCAACAATATAGTGCGTTGGGCATTTTTGTATGCAATAGGATTTGGATGATATTGAATTTCCAAAATCATTTTTTTTTACCTGACTCCCTCCCCTTAAATTCACTTGCATTTTTAACAGTGTGTGTGTATACAACTCCGAAAATTGGAACGCCGATAACTCAAGAACCGTTTTGTATATCGCGCTCAAATTTGGCAGACATGTGTAGTAGCGGACTCTCTTTAACTGTAGCAATTTTCGACAAAATCTGTGCTAAAATTTCGATTTTATGCCTTTTTCAATTTTTTCAAAAAAGGAGGTGGTCGCTCTAAATTTAGTCCATTTTGCTAAATAGTTGGTTATAAGAGTAGGTTCACTCAATGCTGTTTGGTATTGAATTTGGCTCGAATCGGTAAAGTGGTTCAGATTTTATGGAATTTTGAATTTTTCAAAAAATTGACATTATCGCTCTATTGTAACTTTTGCAAAAATTGAAATAGCGAGCTCAAATTTTGTATATAAATGAAACAATATTCAGCCATTATATATGTATAATTTAGTGACAAACGGTATGAAATTTGTGATTTTATGAAATGTTGAATTATTTTTAATAATATACGTTATCACATTTACTTTCGTAAACGCTCTAATAATAACAAAATAACGGAATAACAAAATAGAATAAGGGAATTCACAACATATTTCTTTATCTAATTTAAAAAAGGATGCAAAGTAGAACCTTGCACATTGCTTCCTCATTATTTTTCGCTTTTTACAAAGCTTCCTCTATGAGGAAGCCAAAATTGAATAACATACTTTTTTGCTTCCTCAGAGAGGAAGCTTTGTAAAAAGCGAAAAATAATGAGGAAGCAATGTGCAAAATTCTACTTTTCATCCTTTTTTTCATTATTTCAGTGATCATCCTAGTGTACTATAAGAAGAGTCGAAGAGAGGCCAAACTAGTGATAAATCGAAACAATTATCGGACTTCTCGCTCACAGCAGAGAAGCAAATTTAAAATTTTTTAAAATTATTGATAAAAAAACGTTGATGAAAGAAAATAAAACAATCGTCATTGTTGAAATGTAATTTTTATACTAAACTCCGAAACGTAGTCAGCCGATATAAAAAGGACAGCAGTTCCTAAAAAGATCCTATAATGAAAATTTCAATAACCAGAGCATCTGTCATCAAACCCATTGACAAGATGTGAAGAAAAATTGAGCTTAACATGACAAACGTGTAAATAATAATAAATAAAATATGTTAACTGCCATTTTGTAATAAAAAGTAAAAAAGAATATTCAAAAATCGTTTTTTCACAACAACAAAAAACATATCTATTTTTTTTTTCGAAAAAAGATAAGGAAATGAATTCCAAATTTAAAAAAAAAACATTTTTCTATTAATCTCTATCAGGCATAGAAAAATAAATCGATGCATTAAAAAAAATGGGTCATCGTAAGGACTTTAAACTCTGGAACACGGAAAAAAAGGCTTAGTTAGATCAACCAAGACGCTTGGTTATATATGCGCTAACTAAGTTATTGGTTAGACCAACCAAGTTATTGTTTGACCCACCAAATTATTGGTTATACCAACTAAATCATCTTGGTTAGTCAATCAATAACTTGGTTGGTTAACAAATAACTCGATTGGTCTAACCAATAACTTAGTTGGCGCATATATAATCAAGCCTTTTTTGCGTGAATAGTTAATAAGTTACTACTTCAACCTCAAATGTCCCATGTACCACAAATCACTGCCAATTTGAATTTGAATATGCTTTAAATTACTTCGAAATTGAGCGAAATACAACATAATACGAGAGATGGTAAATACCAGATTGTATCTTAAACATAAAGATTTAAAAACTATTCTTCGCGACTATAAGTGACAACTAATTATTGTTGGCATATAAAGCAAGTATAATAATTTATACGTTATTCGCGATTGTTGAATATTTTCAGTAACTATAAACTCGTTATTACTAATTATTATTTAGTGAAGGAGGCTACTATTTAGTATCGGTAACTATAGCAACTTGAAACATATAGTTTCAGTTTGTTGAACCTCCTAATATCACCAATAATAAATATTTCGTCCACCGTAGCGTTGACTTAACATATCGCTAAAATCTTGTATTCCTCAATCCATAACAGCCATAATTCTAAATTTGTACCCTTCGCTCGTATAATCACAAACAGAGAGAGACAGAGCGAGAGAAAAAAATGATACAAAAGAAAAAAAAAATGATACACAAGAAAAAATCAAGAGGGCTGCGTTATCGGGATGTTGGTATGCGTTAGCGTCGAAAAGGAAATATCTAGAAAGAAGGGTAACCACGTAACGTTCGGTACACCAACATATGATAGATAGCGTCAGCTCGAATCGCGGATTTCAGTGTGTTAAAAATCTCAATGGAATTGCAAGTATATGTTGAGTCAATTTTTTTTTTTTGTTCTTCTCTTTCTTGTCACGAGATTGACTCTTCCTCTGTTTACCCCGAATTTAAATGTTCGTCATCTCTTAAAATATCTTTTATATTTACGGCTCACCGGTTTGATGGAGAGCCGAAATACCGGCCGGTATTCGGATCATTATTTCATGCCCGTTTTAGTTCGCGCATAGATGCAGAAGCTAGTGAATATTTTTGGGACAGATTCACTGAATCACTTGTATTTTCGTGCCTTGATATAGTCTTGCGTTGTACTCACAGAGGCTTCTCGATTACAGGATGGAACAGAATATGTCTCCCTCGTCGAGCGTATCTCAAAGAACCTCGCAGCGACGGCGACCAGCAACGGCACCCTGGCTTTTTATACCTGTCGCGAATTGAATGACATCCAGATTGTTGAATCTTTGTCGCTGGATTGCAGTATAATGCAAGGGTGTTAATACCCGTGTAAGTGAACGAGAACGGTTGGCAAACGTCGGTGTTACGCTGGAGGACGCGACGACGACTGCACGTTCGAGACGTTTGACGGTATCTCATCGGTTTGACCTATGACACCTCGATTGTGAACGAGCGCACAAAAAGCAACGGGCGTTCTCCCGTTGAACACCACGACTGCACGTCGAGCCACTTAGCGTGGAGTTTAGCGTCATTTCTCACTTCGACTGTGACCCATCGCACAGCTTTTTTATATTTATGATTATTTTTATTTTTCGCGCTATATGAATATGTGTGTATACCGATATGCGAAGCTACAACGCGATCCCGGGATTTTATCTTCTACACGTCACCCATGGTGCATCCGCTTTTTCTCTTGCTTCTTGATACCCGTCATAGAGCATATCCAGCTAACGGCGCCAGATTTTCTCACGCTTGCTTCCCCTGGACACAGAGTTTGGAGAGTGGTTGGTTTTTCGACGAACTACCCGTCAACTCTGCTTTGTGATGATGAGAATTAAATTAGTTTTTTGTAAAAAAAACAGCTATCATTTCAACTGTCGGTTTAGTGGGTTCAGTTGTGTGATGATCAGAATTCGGTTGGTTTCCGTAAAGCGATAACCTTTAAGGTATGATTAAAACTTTGTTGGATATTGTATTTCTTTTATTGAGTATTCATCAAGTACGCCTATGGGCTTTTACTATCCCCACCCCTTTTATTCCCAATACATTCGTTGGGACCTCCCTAGAGTTATTGTCCGCAGCCACTCTTCCTAATGCACTACTGTATCGGATTTGCACGTGGACACAGGGAAACTGCGGAAAACCTGACCGATCCAGGCGGCTTTATTTTTTACTGAGTTTTTGTACTGTGCGAGAATACATTCGAAATGTCCACTGATGTCAGTTAGTTGGTTATTGTAAAGCCAAACAATATATCAATTTGTACTTCATGCACTTTGCTGTGTGAGTTTTGAAACTGTGTTGGCTTTGAGTTGGATCTTGGAATACGTGCTGAAAAAAATAGTCCGGGTTGGAGTCCAGGATGACGTCCAGGATGGAGTCCCGGATGGAATTTGGGCAGTCCGGGAGGGAATCGAGATGGACTCTCGTATGGACTTCGGCTTTTAATCCAACCCCGAAGTCTATTTTGAAGTCCATCACTCCATCCCGGATACTCAAAAGTACTCAATCTGGATTCCATCCAGAACTCAAAAAACATTCCCGGTCTCCATCCGGGATGCCAAATACTCTCCTGGACTCTACCCTAGATGACCACAAAACTCGCCAGGTTCATCGCGAAGTCCATCCTGGAGTGCACCCTGGACTCCATCCTGGACTCCAGACGGACTCCAGACGAACTTGCCTTGATGGAGAAATTTCTACAACTTTCTACACCGAAACTCCAGTATTTTAAAAACTTTCTACTCCGAATAATTGCGCGGAAACTACAACTTACTATCCGAAAACATCGTAAAACTACAAGTTTTTATACCAAACTACGCCAGTTCCACAAGTTTCCATGAAAAAATGCGAGATTTGGAACATGGTTGTAGATTGTTGTAGTTTCTTCAACATTTTACACTAATTCTGGGCTTATACAATAATGAAAAACTACTACTTTTTATGAAAATTTGCAAACTTGTCGAAGTTACTACAACTAATGACGACAATGTACACCCGATAGGGACTGATATGGTTGTAAATATTCGTAATAAATTGTGATTGACTACATGACTACAACAAATGACAAACTGCAACTAACTACTTCTTTGTTTTATTAAGTTGTAGTTAGTTGTAAAAAGTTGTAGTTTTTATGAGAAACTACTTCTATTACTTTAAAATTTCTTTAAAAGTTTGATGCCGATGAAACAAGTCATACTTTCTCATAGAAAGTTGTTATTTCTACGACACGCTACAACTAACTACTTTTTTATTTTATTAAGTTGTAGTGAGTTGTAAAAAGTTGTAGTTTCTGTGAGAAACTACTCCTATTACTTAAAAATTTTTTAAAAAGTTTGATGCAGATATAGAAAGTTGTTATTTCTACGACAAACTACGACAAACTACTACTATTATGTTTCAATTTTTTTACAAGTATGCAGATGTAGACAGTAATACTGTCTCATAGAAAGTTGTTATTTTTACAGCAAACTACAATTAAATACTTTCTTGTTGTAATAAATTGTACTTACCCTGACGGATCCGAAATGACTTCTGCTCAGTCATTTTGAAGTTATTCGCGAGTCACCGGTCGCGATCATTTAGGAGTCGAAATTCCGTTATTGCCCAGTCAATTGACTGGATAGTGACTCCAGAGTCACTTAAATATGACAAGTCATAATGTTCATTTTTTTAACCAGTTAATGACCAAGTTTGAAGTTGTTTTTTGGTAGCTTATGAGTAGTTTTTCGGTCATGTAACTCGGACCTCGGAGATCGGACCCAGGAATGACTGTTGTTACACCCATTTACAGGGTTAGTTTCAAATTAATTTCAGGTATCATTCGAGTGATTTTTTGGTAAAATGACTGAAAAATCACTTCAAAATTACTTATAAATCACTTAAAAATCAGAGGTAGTTGACCCCCCCGAAAATCGGTTACAATTCAGTCATCCCCTAGTGTATTTATCGAAGCTTCCTCTACGAGGAAGCCAAAAATAAAATAAAGAAACTTCCTCATAGAGGCGCCTCTGTAAAAAGCGAAAAAGAATGAGGAAGCAATGTGCAAGACTCTACTTTGCATCCTTTTTTAATAGTTGCCACGACTATCAAATGATTACTATAACTACCATAACTATTTTCCTAGTTGCCGTAACTACGAAAATACTTGCATGCACGGAAAGAAATGTTTGGTTGTGGCAACTACGTTTTCGATTTGCTTTACACAATGTCTAAAAAATTAGTTGCCTCAGGCGTATCTCCGACGCTAGCGCTCGAGCGGCCGCTGAGTGCACGACAAGATGATCAGCTGTTCTTAGTTCATGCGCACATTGGTCCGATTTTCCACGCTCCAAGGAAATATGGCGGACAGGGCGGAACTTGGAAAATCGGACCAATGTGCGCCGAACTAAGAACACACGGAAAAAAAGGCTTGTTTGGAACTACCAAGTGCTATGGTTATATATGCGCCAGACAATTAATTGGTTAGATCAACCAAGTAATTTGTTAGGCTACCAATTTCTTCGTTAGACCAACCAAGTAATTTGTTAGGCTACCAATTTCTTGGTTGGTCTAACCAAGTCACTTGGTTAGCTTACCAAGTCACTTGGTGGCCTAACCAAGAAATTGGTATCCTAACCAAGAAATTGGTCGGTCTAACCAATTAATTGTCTGGCGCATATATAACCATAGCACTTGGTAATTCCAACCAAGCCTTTCTTTCCGTGCAGCTGATCATCATGTTACGCACTCATCGGCCGCTAGAGCGAGATACGCCTGAGGCCTATTCACGATTAGTTCTCGCGAGATTAGTTAGGTTAACTAACCAATCGTTGGGACTACCATTCGAATCGTCGGTATTATCATTCGAATCGTCGGTATTACTATTCGAGTCGTTGGTATTACCATTTGAGTTGTAAGATAAATAGAATAATCGATTGGTTGTCTGAACTCATTTCTTGGTTATGGCAACTAATCTTTTTTCCGTGTGGACTAAAAATGAATAGTTGTCACTTTATAGCTGACTATAAAGTGTACGACTACGATTTCTCTGAATGTTGGTATTTGTTACTCTGGTCTCGCTCGTGCGCATCACTAATTTAACATCTGATGGTAAAAAAGTAGGACGTTTTTTCGTGCAGCGGAAAGTGAATGTTTCAATTAGCAGTAGGATGAGAAAACTTCTCTCTCTCTCTCTCTCTTTAACCGTGTAAAATCGTACGGATGAACCAGGACGGGCATCCTAATGGTTCTTTATAAATTGGTCGGGAAAACAAGCATGTTATTATATTTATCCATAGCAGTTTCAGTTATTACTATTAAGGACCTTCACCTTAATACAATAGAGTTTTAATTTAGTATAGACGTTTTCCAAAATTAAATAGCGCTAATAGTTTGTTTTTTTTTGGTATACATATTGAAGTTGGTCTGAAATTTCTTCAAAAATATAATCTTTTATCCAAACATTATTTTATATTTATTGATATCTATATAAAAATATCCGTCATTACTTCATCACCCGGAATGTAATTCGGCTGATTAATTGAAGTGGTTGCCATATTCTTAGTAAAGTGTGGATGTCGGTATTACGGTGCGGATATAGATTCGTAAAAGAGATCCTATCGATCACCAACAAGAGGGGAAGGAACGAGCTGATGAAAATCTTATCGAGTAAAAAGCAGTTTACGATAGTCGTCAGAGTATTGTTATCATCGTCGCCCTCTTCTTTTTATCGATAAAATTTTGCTATCGATAGCATTGAGGTTCAGTTTGTCGTCGAAATCAGTGGAACTGCGCGGTGTTGTTTCCCGCGAAGGAATTTATAGACACTTTCAGTCCTTGTTGTGCAATTGTGGTTGTTGGTTGTTTTCTTTATTTTTCACGTGGAAAATTTTGATCGACTGTGCTGGTGCACTGGACCAACGCGAGGAAAAACGTGGTCTCGCTGTCACGGAGTGACCTCGAAAAAACACGATGTAAAGTAGTGAAAGGGGTTCGCGACAGTGTGCACAAAGGTCAATCCGACTGTCTCTAGTACGATAAAGCTGCTCTGCCGCTGCCGTTGCTTCTACTGGTACCGCGGTGCGTGAGTGTCAGTAATTAATGCGTATATGAACAATTTCTTCGCATTACACACTCGTGATGATTTAGCTATCTTATGTCGAGAGGAACCTACTTTGTGCGATGTATTTTCAAGAGATTCGATTAATTGAGATTAGTCATACGTTGAGAATAGATATTAGTTGATTCAAGAGAATCCGGCGTACACAGGCTGTCAGAAATGTTTAGATAAAGCTGAAAAAAGTATTTCGCTTCCGAATCACCTGCAGTAATTTATTTTTTATTTTACACTACAAACTTCTGTTTTTAAAAATTGGTTAAAATAGTGGAATAATTATCAGTCGTGCGAAATACAGTGATTTAAAATAGAGTTAGCATTAAGATAATCCTATGGATTTGAATAACAATTTTTTTATGTTTTATAAATAATATATTCACTAATTTTTGGAAGAAAATAAAGCTAACATTATTAC
Organism: Ephialtes manifestator; assembly: GCA_963970395.1. Classification (NCBI taxonomy): domain Eukaryota; kingdom Metazoa; phylum Arthropoda; class Insecta; order Hymenoptera; family Ichneumonidae; genus Ephialtes; species Ephialtes manifestator. The sequence goes on along the minus strand of OZ019974.1, from coordinate 7,986,943 downwards.
TTACAGATACATCTCATGTATGAATGAAATTTTTTTGGAAATTTTTGGACTAATAGTTCTCATATTAAAGTGTGCAAAGTGTAAAAACAAAAAGAAATAATCTGGCAGCCCAAAATTGCCAAATGCTTTTGCCACCTGGGAAAAAATATAATTACTTATTAACAGCATATATATTTTCATGTAACAGTAGAGACTAGTCATGAATATCACAGATTTGAACTTCCATTTTCTTAAATTAACCAAAAGTGCTGTTTTGCTGACCAAAAATATATTTGACACACCATAATGGCTGAATTTAGTAAGAGTGACCAATCTTTTTTTCATAGTTTATGAGATTACACTACTATAAAGTCAAAGAGTTACATGTATGAGTTTAAAAAAAAACGACACGAATTTAACTTTGCGTAGTATAAAATATGCCCTTAACACGTACACTGTTAAAAAAAAGGAATTTTACAACGCAAATATTGGAAATTATTATTCAAGTGTGTATTAAATTCACAAACTTTGTGTAGTAAATGAGAATTAATATACATTGTGTTGTAAATTTTCGAATAAGTCTTTATTTCACTATACGTATAATAAATTTACAACACTCAGCTTTGAATTTTCAAAGACAATTCATGAATATTCTTATACATGTAGTGTAACGGGATGTCCTTATCCCCGGCGAGATTTTGGCAGTTGGCCACTAGGTGGCCAAATGCGCTCGCGTTTCGCGCAAGCGGAGCGCGGCAGTGGCGGCTATTTAGACCCGAGCCAGCCATCACTCCGGGTTAGGGATGTCGTATCGACGAAAAAGTATCGATAGTTGGATTGTATCGAATCGTTTTAAAATTTATCGATACTTTAAAATATCGAGCACGAAAGAATCGATACATTCAATATCGATATACATGTAATGTTGAAAACCAATGACAGTTTAATTAATGCCGTTTAAATCAGCCCAGATAGAAAAACGTGTCGCACGGCGCGTCGTCAAAAATGCGCCATGTACTGCAGCATTAAGCTGCATTATTAACGACACGGCGTGCTTAACGGCACGAATGTCGCCACTTTGCCTGCAAAATTCCGACACGCTGTGCAGCGCCGAATGGCGCCAACGCGTGTCGCAATTTTGCAGGCGAAATGGCAGCATCAGCACGCCGTGTCGTTAATAATGCAGCTTAATGCCGCAGCACATGGCGCATTTTTGACGACACGGCGTGTCATCACATGCCGCCATAGTGTCGTTACCTTGTCGTAAAATGTCTATCTGGGAGGATAAAACAGAGTAAACGATTTAGTTCAGAGTTTTTCATAGGTTTTCCACTGGAAACAAGATTTTTTTTTCAGTAGAACGTCGCTTATTTTTTTAAATCATTATATTCTTTGAAATAAGACTCGTAAACCAATCATGTGGCAGTCGGCGTATCTCTATGAAACTGACTTCGTTTCTGTATTAAGTAATTGTAAATTCCTAAATTTAAAAAAAAAAAATTTTTGTTTCAGTATCGATATTCGTGTAAATGTATCGATTCAGGGTATTAATTAGGTGCTGAGAATCGATACAAAATATCGATATTTTTGAACTAAAATATCGATACCATAAAGTATCGATACTTTGACGGCATCCTTGCTCCGGGTTCTTTCCTATCCCTACCTAAATGTCCATACCTCTTACACGAGGCAAAACCTAATGGGACTTCGTGTAATTTTACCTACACTGTTAAGGGGATGCTGGAGTAGATTTTGATACCGACTTTGGTCTGTAAGTTTCTCGATTAGGACACAGGTGGCGCCGAGTAGTCTGCTCATTTTTGGCAAAAGATGCCGAAAGCAAAATGGCCGCACACCATATGTCAACAGATCTTTGGTGTAAGATATAATTGTTTCTGGAAATTAGGTATGTAAAATCAGACCGGACGTCAATTCTGTGATGATTTCTAAATATTCCAAACCATCAGAATGTTAACTACACAAGGCAAATTCACATATAGTGTATATTACGGTCGCATTGCAGAGGCTCGGAGCTTTTGCCAAAAGTAAACAGCGCCACCTGTCTCCTAATGATGGAACTATATTCATGCTCTTTACCAGCTCTGAGTCTGTGCGAAAAGAAAACAGCTTTGCAATCGTAGTATACACTATTCATGGATTTGGTTTGTGTAATCGACATTCCGACGGTTTTGAAAGGTTCAGGAATAATCAAAGAATGGGTGGCCGGTCTGATTTAACACATCTGAGTTCCAGAAACGTTTATATCTTACCTCAAAGGACCTGTTGACATTTCGAGCGGCCATATTGGTTTTTGAGAGGTTCAGTAATATACAATTTCTTACATTTCTTGTATGTTTTGAACAGTAATTCGACCGGACACCCAAGCATGAATGTTTTTATTACATCCCTGCAAAATTTGACGTATATTTGTAGCATATTTTCGATGAATAGTGTATACTACGAAACCACCTATTTTCACCGACCAAAGTCGGTAAAAAAATCTACTCCAGCATCCCCTTTAAAAAATCTGTTGTAAATTTACAACACATGTGTATGAAGTTTTTTTTACCAAAACCGTTTATGAAATTCCAACTGCGACGTTGAATTTTACAACACAGATGTGTTGTAACAGATGAATTGTAATTTCTGTATTGTAATTTTACAATACAGAAATTACGGTTGTAATTTTACAACACAGATGTGTTGTAAAATTACAATACATTGTATAAAATTCCAACTGTGACGTTGAATTTTACAACACAGATGTATTGTAAAATTACAATACATTATATGAAATTCCAACTGTGACGTTGAATTTTACAACACACATGAGTTGTAAAATTACAATACTGTAGCGGTAAATTTGATATATCAGTGTTGTAAAATTCAACTTCGTAGTTGAAATTCCATACGCGGTTTCTGTAAAAGTGCTTCCTGCACATGTTTAGTAATTTTACCTCGGATTTTTTTTTAACAGTGTATGACATAATTTCGATTTATTTATTATTCAGTTTTTTATTTTTACTTAATACAATGCTGAAGAATAGAGCTTAAAACAAAGATTTCCTCTTATATTAAAATTAAATTACTGCTTTAATGTGGTGCAATAATACATTGTTTTTAGACTGTGCAATTTTTAATAGGATCTTGAGCAACAATGAATTCCCTGCTAATACAATTGGAGAAACTAATTCGAACAACTGGAAATGGCATTAGAGTACGATGGCGGAACAAATTTATAATCTGAAGATTTATCATTTTCGCTATAGGAACGTGATAATTTATCTAATCTCAGCATTAGTTCCTGATTCTACAATCGACACACTATTAAAGTTCGTGTACAATCTAAAAGTGGCCGTTTTGAGATAATACAGTAACGGTCATAATATGTGGAAATTTTTTTAGGTTAGCATCTCCGATTTTTTTTATCAAGATACATTAACCTTTTAGCGGCCTACAAGAAGAAGACCTACAAGTACAACCTCCTAATTATATGAATAAGGATGTGTTAGCTAAGTCCGTTAAGTCCTTTAAGCTAAAAATACGTTTTAGCTTAAAGGACTTTGAATCCTTTTTAACAATTTTAATATTTTGAGGATTCGTTGTTCGATGAAGGCATAAAATCCAGATTTTGATTTAACACGTGTTATTTTGTAGTTTATTATAAATCAATTCAATGCATGATTTTATTGAATATTATTAGACATTGAATATGACAAAAATTAACTGCCGAATGCCACAATATATATGAGGCATTCCAAATGAAGCGAGCCACCCGGTTTTTCAATGTTCGTAGAGTGGGTTCATAATTTTTTTCCAGAGTATTTACAGTTCCCCGAACACATACGAGTTATTTCAGATTTTTGACCCCCATAGTTTTTCCACAATAATATACGCTTTTTTTATTTTTATTTTTATTTTTTCTTTCGCTGCCGATTTAAAACTACCTATGACACAATAAAATTGTTCCGGGATAAAATGTAGGATTTCACGTAAACTTTTTGATAAAAATATTTCCGAATTATCCTACATACATTTTCAATCACTTTTTGGCAATACAAAGTGGTACCATTTTTTTCGTTGGAAAGGACCATTTTGATGTTGCTCAAAATTTGGCAGAATTTCCGTTATTATATCCACTAACTACACCAAAATTTGCGCGATGATCAATTCATACCTTCATAATGTGAACATGTGAATTATGTATGATTCAGCAAATAACGGAGTCGTACATTGAGAAGATATCAATTTGCCATCGTGTTAATTTTTTCGTCGTTTTTTAACATTATGACGGAAATTCTGTGAAATTTTGAGTAAAATAAAAATGGTCCCTCCCAACGAAAAAAAATAATATGTCATTATTTTGCCAAAAAATGTCTGAAAATTTATCTTGGTTAATTTGGAAATATTTTTATCAAAAAGTATACGCGTAACCCTGCATTTTATTCCGGAACAATTTTGTTGTGTCATAGATAGTTTTAAATCGGCATCGAAAGGAAACAAAATAAAAATAATAAAAAAGCGTATTTTATTATAGAAAAACTATGGGAATCAAAAATCTGAAATAATTCGTATGTGTTCGGAGAACTCTAAATACGCTGGAAAAAAATTATGAACCCACTCTACGAACATTGAAAATCAGGATGCCCCGCTTCACATGGAATGCCTCATATAAGCATAAGAATATTGTATGTTAATTTTTTTAGAACTCTCTTATAACGTCTCATAGTTATTCAAGACAAAATGTTTATAAAATAATATTTTTTTTAAACATCGCCAATTTTTGCAAATATAATGCTACGGGCCACTAAAAAAAAGGATTATCTGAAAAAAATATCATTTTTAAATCATTAGGAAGCAGCCGCGGACAACAAAATGTCATTCACGGGTTACATTAGTCTTTTGCTGCTCTGCTTATCACAATCGATAGTAATTTCACGAGCTGGTGAGTTTCATGATCAAACTACCGATGATTATGTTCCTGCAACTTACGTCGGTAAAATGATACGTATTTTGGGTAATAGATTGGAAGGAACCCCGTTTGCTTGCACCCGAAAAGCACGAAGCTATTGTGTCCTGGAAATTTCAGGCTCAGCGCGCCAACATCCTGTTTCAAGAAGAAGTTGATGAAGAAGTCTGTATTGCTATACTCAATTATGAAGGCAAGTTACTTAAAAAATATTCCAAATTTTATGCGATTACAAATAAATTTAAATGACATCTTTTATTGCTCCTTCAAAGAGGTGTTCATCGGCAAATTTTTTGCGGGGTTTTATGTCATAGAACCTCATTTTTCACCATTCCCAAAATCACTGTTATAGGATTAAGTGTGTTGAACATTTTTAGCTTTGTGATAAAGGAACATTCATGAAAAGTGGAAAATAATAAGGAAACAACTACCCACGTCGGATTTTTATTTTGAAGAAACTATGAAGTGATGTTTAAAGAATTTTATCTATAAAGTCAATATTTTTTCCAAATGACTGAAGTTTATAGATTTCAGATTCAAAATTTGCCCCCGCATAGAAGAAACTTTCTTTTCGCAAAATTTCTTCAAGATTTTTATGTCACATTGTAAAAAAAATGTACTTGAAATTGAATGTCGTTTTACGGGAAGTTTTTATGCATAAACTAGTGTACTAAATTTAACATACAAGTGTAATGTAAAATTAATGTATGGTGCAGCACATTCAATAATTTACTTTAATTTTACAGTAAAAGTACTTGAATTTTAATAATTTGCTTTAATTTAACTGGAAAAGTACATGAATTTTATACCACAATTGTATATTAAATTTCGATAAAACTAAAATGCTAAAAAAATAGATACGATGCTCAAAGAACTAAAGATTCACATAAATCAAGAATGACTGATGATTGATAAATGTAAAGTTTGGAATTAAACTTTTTCTGAGCAGCGAAATATTTTTTTTCCAACAGCCGGAATTAATAATTATTTTTTATGTTTTTGATCAACAACTTAATTATTTATATTCTCAAAAAATCAGGTTCTTTGAGGTTCGATCCTCTGAGAAAACTAATGTGGCTCGTTGTGTGAATAGCTTTCTCCTACCTAGCAGATCCCACAGTTGGATTGTCACATTTTTACATTTCATATCGATTTGTTTCATAAACAAATCGATTTCACTATTTTTACATAGAAATGTCCAAAAAATTATGTCATGAAAAGAAAACGTTCGTCATGCAAAAGCAGAACAAAAATAAGCTCGTTAAATAGTACATTTCAACACTAGAGAAAAAAAAGGTTTTCGCTCGAATGTTGAACAAAACTTTTCAGTACGATATCGGAAAAACGCAGTTTTCCGATATCGTACTGAAAGTCCACTTTTTAAAAGTCCACTTTTCTGGACTGAAATCATTTTTCTGAATCAGGCACGGAAAAACCCGCTATTGGACCGCTTGAAGAAGGCAAAAGTAATTTTGTCCTGGGCGCGGTGTTAAGAAAAAATGATTCCACTGGCCTGTGGTCACTGTGGATTACGAAAAAGCAGGACTATGAGACGCCGATAATGCGAGATTACAGATTTACGATACTAGCAGGATCACCTTCTTATCCAACAATAGCTCTAAACATAAATAATATCGACGACAATCCACCAATTATACAGGCGAATCAAACGAAGTGCGAAATTGAGGTTTGTTATTTCAATTAATTTTCAAAAATGTATATTTCTGGCGGTATTGATAGATATTCATTAATTGAAATTGTATTGGCAATGCTTTTATAATCAAATGATTATGGATTATTCCACCTATTCGATATTAAGATTCATTGGAATAGAATAATTCATTGTACACTGAGAGAAAATTGTGGTATTTGTAACTATAAAGTGACAACTATTTATTTTTAGTTCATACAAGCAATTTTTTAATAGTTGCCACAACTATTAAATAGTCGCTATAACTACCAAATAGTTGCCATAACTATTTTCACAGGTATCGTAATTATGAAAATAGTTGGATGGACTAAAAATTAATAGTTGTCACTTTATAGTTGACTGTACTACTACCATTTCTCTGAGTGTAATAATTATTAATGATTATTGCGTAAAAGTAGAAGAATTCAAGTTTTGTATAATAATCATTCAATATTATTTGTTTAAAAATGTTATTGCCTGCGTGACGGGGTGTAAATGGAAATCTCGACGAGTGTTAAGTTCCGTACTTCACACGTAGTCATGAATTTCCTTTACGAACATGCTTCACACCCTATTTTCTGTACAACATACTGTCTCAAAAGTTCGATTTTTTGTGCCTCTGATTTAAACTTCGGAAGGAACTTTCTGTCCTAGTTTTTAGGCACCAGTAAAAAAAAATCCGTGGCAATCCGATATGCACATGCGCCAAGTTTTTTTTCCGCTTGGTGCTACAAAAAGTGCCTTTTTACAGTTAGATCAGAGAAGCAAAAAGCTGAACTTTTGACGCAGGTAATACAGAAAGTATCAGCGCAAAAAAGTATGAAAAGAGTATTAGAGCGATATGAAATAGAAAGTATAAGGAACATATTGCATTAGAGTAAATTATACTCAAATATACTCCTTCATATTTCATATTTATGCTTTCATATTTCATGCTTTTTGACAAATGCAACATACTCCTTATACTGCCCATTTTATAATATTCTTATACACCCTAGCGGATCCGAGCAACCGTCATTATGTGGTTGCTTTACGGTCACATACAAGTAACCGTCATTATGAGGTTCATTTCCAGTTGTTTTACCGTAAAACAACTGTAATGTAACCGACAAAGCGACCGTTATTTTCGAACAAAAAAGAACCCGATTGCAACTGCAAAGCGACCAGTGTTTTAACCAAAAACAAACTTTAAAGTAACGCAGAAGTAACCGACAGTTTGTTAAAAGTTGTTTTTCGGTTATTTGAAAGATCTTCATATAACCGAATAGTAACCCGAAACGGAACATTGAGTTCATTACGGGTCACTTTACGGTTCACTTTACGGTTACCCGCCGGTCACTAGGTTCCTTCTCGGTTATTCTGGAGTGATTTTTTGTTCCATGACGACCGGTCACTCTTCGGTTATTTTGCGGTTCTTCAGATCCGCTAGGGCAGTTTTCAAACTTTCTTTTGCGCGGGTATCATTATGTGGCCAGATCGGAGGCACACTGAGAGAAAAGTACATCGTTAATGTAATGATTTCACATGATAAAGCGAATATAGGAAGCCTTGCAATGCTTTATAGTCGAAGCGATGATAATAATATAGTTTAATAAACGATACTTGGAAAGTTATTGGAAATAAACATTGATGTAACGAAACGACATATAAAAAACTATTATCATTTTGATTATTGCTATTATAATTATTTTTTGCCATAACCATAAAATAGAGACGTTCCTCCTGGGAATTATAGTTTATAGTTAGATTATCGTCGGACGAACTATGTATTTTTTAAAATTACTATATTTTTCTCTCAGTGCACGAAAACTCGAACTTTCGACCCATGTATTACAGTAGGTAATTAGTATATTACGATAACAAGTGCGAAAAAAGTTTTTCCAACGAGTATTGTACAAAATTTGACTTCAAAAGGTGCGATAATGGGGTTTTCATGCACGTCCCGCGCAGAAATAATTAGACCCGGCGGCACTCCCGCCGGGAGTCCGGGCAGGTTTGGTTGTTGGACCTGCCGGGACTCAACGACAACGACAAAGAAATCGACAAAGATAAAGACAAAGACGAAGACGAAGACAGTCAACCACAACGACAACGACAACTACGACGACAAAGACAAAGACAAAGACAGTCAACCACAACGACAACTACGACGACAAAGACAAAGACAAAGACAGTCAACCACAACGACAACGACAACCACAAGGACAACCACAACGACAACTAAAACGATAACCATAACCACAACCACAAAGAGAAAAAAATTATGCAACAATATCGAGCAAGATATACTCTTTTGATCTCTACAATTATCGAAATCTCCATTTACATGTAGTATTTGTAACTTCTTCTTCGCTTATGGCTTGATACATGTAAAAGATACGATGGTGTGTAACGTTTAATCCGCAAATACTTGCTGGAGATAATATTTCGGAATATCTTTGAAAAATATTAATGCGGGGCTCCCGCGGGCCTGTCGCGGGCGCCCGGCAGGTCCAACACCAGAGGCCCGCAACCAGATCTGCCGGGAGTCCCGGCGGGAGTGCCGCCGGGTCTAATTATTTCCGCGCGGGCGTGAAGTAGGGCTGTTCGAAAAAACATAATTTTCTTATAATCGGTTGCTCCTGAAATGCTGTATTGATTATCACAAGAAAAATGTTTTTGCGAAAGCTGGGAGTTGTGCGATGATATTAAGTACTGCCACATCAAGGCTAAAATTCATGAAAAGCGGCGATTTTTAGAAATTTTTTTTTTACGTGGTGAAGCGCTCATGGAGATTGTGGTTGCTTTCGCTAGACTATGAAATTGTGTAAAGGCAGAAACATGTTCGATAATGTTTAGTACTGCCGCATCGACATTGAAGTTAACAAAAACAAAAAATTAAATCCTTTAAAACATTGAAATATTCGTCTCCTCGTCGACTATTTCGTGCGATTTCAAATGAAAAAATGGCTCTTGAAACGGGAGTCATGTATGATCATAATCATGATGATGATAAGCGATTTTCGAATTTTGGGGAACTGCGATATCGATGCGGCAGTACTAAATTTGATCATACAGGACTTCCGTTTCATGAGCCATTTTGTCATTTGAAAACGCGCGAAATAGTCGATGAGCAGATGAATATTTCAATGTTTTATAGGATTTCATTTTTTTTTGTTAACTTCAATGTCGATGCGGTAGTACTAAATATTATCGAACATGTTTCTGGCTTTACACAATTTGATAGTCTATCGAAAGCAGCCACAATCTCCATGAGCGCTTTAAGGCGACAAAAAAAAATTCCAAAAATCGCCGTTTTTAATGAATTTTGGCCTTGATGCGGCAGTACATAATATCATCGCACAACGCCCAGCTTTCGCGAAAATTTTTTTTTGTGATAATCAATACAGCCTTTCAGGAGCAACCGATTATAAAGACATTATGTTTTTTTGAACAGCCCTAATGTGAAGTTTGCGTAAAACGTCTATTATCACACGGCGTGAAGTAAAGAAATTTTCATTGGATGAATGCATTTCTACTTCTGGATCAGAGACAAATACCAGTTGCATAGAAAATTCAGATAAATAGTTATTAAACGATACATTTTTTTACGGTAGAAAAAAAAATAAAAAAAACGAATTTATGTTATTCACAAATTCTTAAAGTATTTATTTGATTGATTTGATTAACCAAAATAAATCCTCAAATTGTTAAAGAGAACCAATTAAATATTTGAAAAAAAAATAAAGGTAAACCTGAAAGATTAAAATATCTCGGCATTTTCTTTCTCGGTGCAATTATTACTAATTTTTTTTTTAGAAATATTCAGAAATAATTAATCATAATAACTTTGAATGAATGTTTATTCGCGTTATGCCATTCCCTGTTCTCGACCAACGTGTTACCAATCAATCTCAAATCCATCTTTTTCTTGAAGGAAAATTACGCCGGAAAATCGAACTGTACTTACATTGTAAGTGACGCGGATGGTTGGATAAATGAAGTAGAGTTTACTCTCAGTACTGTTGTAAGTATTTATTGCAAAATTACTATTTCTATTCGGAATCTTATCTGCATACACGAATACTAATTGTACAATAATCTTTTGTAAACAGCCGGACGACGCTGGAAAAAAGCATTTCGATTTCATCACTTCGAGGGTCAGCGGCGCTAGGGCAGATTACGAACTCAATGCGTATCTCAATGTGACCGAGAGCCTTGACTTTGAGACTATCTCGATGTACATGTTACTGATCGAAGCGATCGTGAGTCATGACACTTAATGATGTAAAGAATGTTGACAATCCTGTGCTCAAAATATCAAAGTATTGGTGAGATCATTAGTGACCATATGTGCGACGATGACAACTTAACTAACTACATATTTTCAGTTTAAAGTGTATTGTCATTGTCAACGTATTGCAATTATTTACATAATGTGATCTTCGACAAATTATTCTAAGCGAAATGCTTTATATGTCGAATGGAATACGTTTTCTAATCTAATCGTACCATACCAATAGTGATTCTTTACTGAAGCAATAGTATAGTATTGATAGGTTAAAAAAAGGCTGTATAATTATTTCGGTGGGTTGACAATTTATTTTTTAATTCCACTAAACACTTTAATTACCTGATAATAAAAATAAGAATGTTGTCTCTTCACCCTCGAGTATAGTTCAAAATAGGCTATCGTAGTTATTCACGAAAAAAATCTTTGGCACACTGTTAAAAATATTTTGAAAATTAATATATGTATTGGAAGTTCTTTTTCAGATACAGCATATTAAATTTCATTAAATTAAATTAATAATTAATAATTAATAATTAGTAATTAAATTAAATTAATAATTAAATTAAATTAATAATTAATAATTAAATTTCATTTAATATACAGATATGTCGTGAAATTCCAATACAGTAGCCTCCCGCTAAGTGCTCGCCTACGGGGCTGTAGGGGTAAAAACGAGCACTTAGCGAGTTACCACCTCTCCGTAGAGCTTCTGCGAGCTCGGGCCGCATTCGGCCGAGATCGGCAGGGCTCGGCCGCAGTCGTCCGCAATCGGCCGGGCTCGGTAGAGAATCGTAGTCTTGGTGGGGAAACATTCACGCCTCCCGATCGAGGGGAAGGCGCCTCGGCGAGCACTTAGCGGGAGGCTACTGTAATTATATTATAAACACAAGATTTATGAAGCATTTAGTATACTGTATATTAATTTTACAACAATTTCATTGTATATTTATTAACATTTGTGTATTAAATTTAATATACGCGTATCCGCAAAAAAAATTTCAATACTTTATATTAACTTTCATACAAAAATTTCTAACAGTGCAGTCCTATTAAAACACCTCCGGGAGGGTCAAGGTGATATCATCGCAACAATCTCAACCAAAGTTGTATAGTCGTTTAAAAATTTAATTTCCATTTTTCGTTTTGAAGGTAAACATTAAAATCTGTCGTTTTTGCATACATTTTATATCCCAGTTAAATTTTCCAAGTAGAAGTGTAAACAGCTTGGCGCCAAATCAGTAAAATCTTTTACTTTCTCGTCGAGGAAGGAATTTTTTTTTCGATTTTTTCATGGCAGGACACTCGGAATGGTCCAAAACATCGAGATATGTGGTTTGTACGAAATGTTCGTATGTGTGTGCGTAGATAAAATTTTTAGAATTAATATGGTTCCAATCTTAATGCAATTTCAATTTTTTAAAAACATTCGTAAAAACTTCAAGCGCTATAAATTCTGAGATATCCGACTGCAATTGTCGAGAAGACTTTACGATTATTGATGACTTTAGTCAAAGAAACAATAAATATGTTGATAATTTCGATTTTGCTGCATAACAAAGAATAAACTGACGTCATAATAAAACAGAAATGTTGAAATTTTTTACAGATTTAACTTAAATTTCATTCACATATGGACTATCGTCAAACAACATTTGATTACAAATTTGAGATAGATCTGTTTAACCATTAAAATTTGATGGCATTTTAAATTTTTCGAAATTCTCGTTCTCGCGCTGGTTCGTGCAAATTACGAGATACCGGATTGTAATTTGGTCTATATCTGGATCACTATGGTACAAGGTTTTATTACAAATTTGAGACAAATCGGTCGAGCGGTTGAATTTTTACGATCCTTTGAATTTTTAGAAAATTGTCTTTAGAACATAAAATGGTCGTAAAATGACTATTGGTGGCGTTCTTTCTGGGGTTTTAAAATTAGTATGCATTTATTGAATTATACATGTGGTACAGAGTATTATGCGTTAATTTCTAGGTTTGTATCTACGTGTCAGTAGAGTATAATTATTGTGATAAAATGTACAGAATTTAAATTAATAAAACACTGATTTTTATGAAAGACATTACTATATAGTGCGGGAGTTTCTCTTTGCAGAAAGAACTCGGGTGGTTAATCACTGTGCAGTAGTATAGAGGGCCAAAATACCTTTGATTCGGTAAGGAATCGTAGGTGAGATATTCCGTTAAAAACGGATTTGATTGGGCTTTATAAGCACTCCCGGGTAGGATAGTGCTTGCGAGAAACTCGAGCGCCTGGATTCCATCTGTCGGCGCGGCGTGAACTACTCGGCCTGCCGCATGGCTCCGAGAGGCTCGCTCATTGTGCTTGCGAGAAAGTCGAGCGCGCGGATGCCATCTGTTGGCGTGGCGCGAACTCGACATTCGATTTTCGGAATTCGAGCTGTTTTGAATTGGTGAATATTTTGGGATAGGTAAAAAAAACTGTAGGCCAGGTGGCAAATAGTTGATCGCCTGTGGACGACAAAACAAGCCTCTAAAGTACAACCTGGCATTTTTTTCGCAATTTATTTTTATATTATATTATATATAATTTATAATAATTATTAATTATTATAATAAATATTAAATAATTATAATAAATATTAAATAGTTATATAAATTATATATAAATATTATATATAAATTTTTATAATATTTAATTATTTTTTTATAATTTTTGAGTTCAAGAATATTTATATTGAAAAAGTTACAAAAAATAAAGCAGCAAAGTGGAACTTTGCAAATTGCTTTCCCATTATTTTTCAGTTTTTACAAAATTTGCTCTATGCGGAAGCGAAAATCGATTTCTATGTTATCTGTATACTAAGCTATTTTAACGATCGCGTTAGAGAATAATATAGCATAGCGTAACATAATATCAGCTGGGAATTCCATGCTAGGATAAAATTATTAAATATTTTACTCTATTTTCGTTATTGTGTATTTATTTTTCCTTGATGACATTTTCTAACGATTTTTATAGAATTGGTATTACATACGAATAGTTATGTCAGCTTTGATCTCACTCGTATTTTGCTATTTTCGCACTAGGCATTTACGAATTTTTGTTATTAAAAGCTTGTGTTATAGGATGGTGGTGGAAATGAAGGTAATCTAACATCAGTAGTAGAGGTTATCGATATGCCCGACGAGCCCCCAGTATGGACTTCCCTAACCGCCTCGGAAAACATTTTAGAAAAATCGACAAATGTGAGTTCATAAATTTGTATAATACGACAATGACAATTATCGATCGTTATAAGTGGTAAAAGAAATATTTAATTTTTACAACTGACTATATACGAGGGTTATAAACCTTTATCTTTTCATTTCATAAATATTTGTCGACTATTTTTTATATTCAACAATCATATGCAACTTTTATAGAAAAAAAAGAGATGTTCCAATCATCGAATAATTTATTTAAAAACTAATAAATGTTCATAAAATTCCACAGATATTTTCATGGAGAAATTATGAGTATATACTGCGATATGAAATAAATAAACGACCGTAGACATCTATTTTTCTCTCTTCATTATTTTTGTAAAATTTTATTAGTAATGAATTTTCATAAAAAATGTTTACAAATAATGTTTACTTTTTTTTATAAGCCCTGTAGGTTAGTATCATAATAATAGTTCTACCGTAAATTATATTCCGAAAAACATGAGGATTTACAACCCTTCTACACTAAAACCATTCACAATTTCAGCATTTTTCGGTGTCGGCCACAGATGGTGATATACAAATAAACGCGACGATCAATTATGCAATACAAGTCGTCAACGAAGGTAAGTAAATTAAATCGACCATATAAGTACTGACAATCAGAATTCGATATTTTTGACTAAGAATCAATGTCGATCTTAAGGAGACGAAAAATACTTCGTGGTTGATCCGAGTACTGGGGTTATCACGATTAATCCAATCGATCGTGACACGCTCCAAAAAGAAGTCTTCAAATTTGTAATTATCGCTTACGAGGTTCCCGAACCCGATTCAAGAATTAACGCAACCATCATAGTCATTGTGGAGGACATCAATGACCATATTCCCGAAATTTCGCCTAAAGATCTCGCGATCAAAATTGAGGAAGAAAAATACACAACACTCGAGTTCGACCCATCGATCAATATTGAGGATCCAGATTTGGTGAGACAGTGCTATTTCAACAAATATCTGAATTCATTCAAATAAAACTTGAATATCTATTTTAATAATAATTTATTATCGTTAGGCCGAAAATGCTCAATTTTCGGTGAGCCTACTGGACGAATCTAAATACAATTGGAGCTCCGCGTTCCTCGTAGTACCCAACACTGGTTATCAAAGAGGAGTCTTCACTATATCGGTCATCAATGCCTCGCTTCTCGATTACGAAGACGAAAATTGGAGGAATATCGATATCCAGGTCTATAGAATAGATTTCAATTATACGTTTAGCGACCAACTACACCGAGAGAAAAAGTTTCATTGATTCACGGAAAACTTTGCCAATTAAATGAAATACTTGAATATCAATACTATCTTTTCTTTGAATGATCTCCAACTCAATGAAAAGTAGTGACATTGATTCGAAGAAACATTTCTTTAAACCAATGAAACTGTTTCATTGATTTCAAAGATATCGTCTCTGATTCAATGAAACCTTCTTCTTACCAGCTCAAAATTTCGAAACCTATTTTTTCCTGAAGTACGCGGCATATAAAGCTCAAATTTTGTGAGTATGTAAGGGAGGACGGCAGAAATAGGCTAAGCTTCTGGCTCCTCGAAACTCGAAGCCGTTCGTTCGGGAGAACCGGAAAACAAAAAAGTGAGGTTAGGTGCGAGAGAGAGAGAGATCAATGAAAACGTTTCTTTGAATCAATGAACACGTCTCTTTAAATCAATAAAACTGTTTCTTTATTATATGCTCACTAAGTAAATCTTTATTTACAGGCAATGAAATGTTCTCTTTGAAATTAAAATGCACTATTTCATTGAAATCAAAGAAAAAAAATCAATCCACCCATTTCTTTGGCATCAATGAAATCTTTTCTCTCGGTGTACAGCTCATTATTCGTTACTTAATTTACAATATACATATGTATTGTCTATATATGGGGCATTCCATCCCGACTCGATCTGAGAGTCTGACCCTCGCCCTCCCCGATTTTGTAATATTTTGAAGGACTGGTTAGACCCTCAAATGCACCAGGTTTTATTTTTTCTATGCAATTTTTTAAAAATATTTTTTAAAGTGACATATCGAATGCCATAATTTAAATATCTGAAGAAATGCTGAAAAATACATTGTTGAATATCGAAATTTTCTAGATTATAGCCAAAGCAGACAAGATTTTTCTTCTTATAGTTTTTAAGCTTTTTTGATTTAAAAAAGTTATTAAAGAATATTTTTAAAAATGAATCTACTACAGGCGACTGGTTAAACGGTTATTTATGTAAACATGGATTTTTTAAAAAAATTTTCCAGATTTTTAGGAATTTATTTTTAGGAAATATGAAACTGTATTTTTCAGATTTTTAAATTATGCCATGCTGGTGCTAGAATGTGGTTTGTATGGTGCCGGAATAGTCTTAATTCAGAAAAGTTTAATGGATTCCTAAAAATCTGAAAAAATCCTAAAAAAATCCGAGTTCACATAAATAAACGTTTGACAAGTCGGCTGTAGCAGATTAATTTTTTTTCCTATTTTTTAATAATTTTTTTAAGTCAAAAAAGTTTAAAAACTATAAGAAGAGAAATCTTGCCCACTTTGGCTATAAGCTAGAAAATTTTGATATTCAACAAAGTATTTTTCAACATTTTTTCAGATTTTTAAATTGTAGCATTCGATATGTAACTTTAAAAAAATATTTAAAAAAAATTGCATAGAACAAACGAAAAATAAAAATCTGGTCCATTTGAGGGTCTAACCAATCCTACAAAAAAATTAGGAGCCAAATCGGGGACTTCGAGGGTCAGACCGAGATCGAATCGAATCGGATGGAATGCCCCATATATTGGTCTTACTAATCTCCTTATCAGCGTAACAAATTGTCATGTTAAGCTAACAATTTTTTTAGCTAAGCTTGCAAATAATGTAATGTTATCACTATTGTAACAAAAAATTTGCTGGTTTAGCAAAACGGTTTTCTCTATTTTTAGAGCCTATAGTTCGAAAAAAAAAAAATTATTTCGGGTAGTAACGGGTGAATCCGATCGAAAAGTACATCGCATCAGCCAATGAAAAAAAAAAAATTATCCTATGACGATAACAATTTATCGACGTGTTTTATTATCATTTTCCCAAGGTGACCATTGAGTAATGCTGCGCACTATTTACTACGACAGTTGCCTAAAAAATGTAATGTTTATAGATTGACTTGATTCACTCATCGACCTGATTTACCCGATTACACCGAACCGATTCACCGCGTTTACTCGATTAATTGCCATTCTAGTTACAAGCTGTGGAAAAAGCCAATCCTAGTCACGTAGGCATGAGGAATATTAACATTCAACTGATAAATTGGAACGACGAATTGCCGATATTTGATACGGATACTGTATTGGAAGTCAGCGTTCCCGAAGATGTAAAGAAGGATTATAAAATTGCAACGGTACATGCCACCGATCGTGACATTGGCGATACTGTGACGTTAGTAAAGAGATTTGCGATAAATATAATTTTCAAGATCGATATCTTTTTATCAGAACAAAATTATTGGTAGAAATCAATATTATACATGATCTTCGAAAATTTAAAAATTAATTACAAATTCTGTTTTTTAGACATTCTTTGGTAGCTCAGCATATGAAAATCGACGAGAAAACCGGTGTGATACTTACTAGTAAAGATGACGCATTGGATTATGAATCGATGCCGGTGGTCGTCGTTCAAGTTGTAGCCACCGATCAGGCAGATCACAAGACCTATGCAACTTTGACTATAAACGTCATCGACGTTAATGATGTTCCACCCAAGTTGTACATGGTGAGCGCAATTTTTTTTATTTATGAATGTGCGAGAAAGTGCTGTAACATTAATTTTACCCAACGCAGGAAAACTTAAGCTACAACCTTAAATTGTTCATTGTTACTTCTCTTCCTTATTTTTCGTTCCGAAGAACTGGGCGCCAGGCGGGGGCCGAGTTAAAGTTCCGAATGGTAAATACACGAAGGTTTAGAATTCGGAAATTTAATATGTCACCTATATTTTTGACGAAACGTTTTCTAACAAATTTCGTCAAAAATATAGGTGAGATATTAAATTTTCGAATTCTAGACCTTCGTGTATTTACCATTCGGAACTTTAACCCGGCCACGAAATGTTTTCTAGCGAATTTCGTCAAAAATATAGGTGACCCGCGTAGAAAAAAAGAATCTTGTGAAGAATCTTTTAAAGAATCTTAAAAAAAGTCTTGAAAGAATCTTTAAAGGAATCTTGAAAAGAATCACGTATAGGAGCCGGAGCAAGATTCTTTCCAAGATTCTTTCCAGGATTCTTTTCAAGATTCTTTCCATCCGAAAGCGTTCTGAGAATCTTTTAACGAATCTTCGAAAGAATCTTGAAAAGCGTCTTTAAGAGAATCGTGAAAAGATTCCGTCCATTAAATAGAAAAATCGTTGAAAATTTTTTTATGAAATTCTTCAGAGGAATCGAGCAAACCCTGTTGTTACTTTCTCTTGTTGTCAAGACAGTAAATTTCGGTACGTCAACGAAGGGTAAACCCCTCGTGTATAGTCGAACGAACTCAGAACAGCTTTGCAGTCTTATATACGTTCAGGCTTCAAGTCACTTGCGAGAAACGCTTCGACCGCTCGCCATCTAGTGGCATCGTACGAAACACTGATATTCAATACTCCGCTAGATGGCGAGCAGTCGAAGCGTTTCTCGCAAGTGACTTGAAGCCTGAACGTATATAAGACTGCAAAGCTGTCCTGAGTTCGACTATACACGAGGGGTTTACCCTTCGTTGACGTACCGAAATGTACTGTTTCAACACCAAGGGAAAGCAACAACAGGTTTCGCTCGATTCCTCTGAAGAATTTCATTAAGATTTTTTCAACGATTTTTCTGTTTAATTATTTAATAATCTTAAAGACGCCTTTCAAGATTCTTTCGAAGTTTCTTTGAAAGATTCTCAGAACGCTTTCGGATAGAAAGAATCTTGAAAAGAATCCTAGAAAGAATCTTGCTCCGGATCCTATACATGATTCTTTTCAAGATTCTTTCAAAGATTCTTTCAAGACTTTTTTTAAGATTCTTTAAAAGATTCTTCACAAGATTCTTTTTTTCTATGCGGGCAGTAATTTAGCAGGAAATAGACAGCATGTTGCTCATTGTTGACAACTTTCTCCGACAGTTTGAAATTTGTTCCATCATTCTCGACAAACGACTTTACATCGTTAATTTTTTTTTTTTCGATAGAAAGAATCTTGCTCCGGATTCTATACGTGATTCTTTTCAAGATTCCTTTAAAGATTCTTTCAAAGATGCTTTCAAGACTTTTTTTAAGCTTCTTTAAAAGATTCTTCACAAGATTCTTTTTTTCTACGCGGGCAGTAATTTAGCAGGAAATAGACAGCATGTTGCTCATTGTTGACAACTTTCTCCGACAGTTTGAAATTTGTTTCATCATTCTCGACAAACGACTTTACATCATTCATTTTTTTTTTTCTAGCCGAAAGAAATTCCTACACTTTTGGAAGAGGAACCTAAAGGAACAGAAGTAAAATCATTGATTATTAACGCAACGGATGTTGACACTGATGCAGAACTATTCTTTAGCATTGACTGGGACAACACCAAGGCTCATAAGAATAGCGTACCAGTTGATGAGAGTTTCTATCGGGGGTAAAGACGTCCTCCAAATAAGCTTTACGAATAGGGCAAACAAATCAAATGATCTGATAACAATATTTCTCTGAAGATCTCACAAATTCCTCTAGAAAATGATCTGGTTTTCTACTTATTGTTATACTTTTGAGAGAATTAAAAAATAGTAAATTAATGTACAGATTTCTAATTTTTCTACAAATTTTTAAATTTCTTAATCAATTACATTTTAAATAATTAAAAAAAATGGCGCCATTTTATTTTATATTCCAAAACGATTTTCTGAAGAACTTGAAGTCCTTTTGATTCTGAATAATTTTACTCTGAGTACGCGTAAGATACTGGGTAGATATTGTCGAGGGAGTGTTTTTTAAATTAAATATACAAAAGCTCTAAGCTTGCAATATACGAAAATAAAAGTTGTTTTGTTTTTCAGATCAAAATATTTTTACTCAATAAAATTCTTGACTAAAAACTGTTAAAGAGTAAATAGATATAAGCGAAAAAATTGTCTTGTCTCGGAAGTAAATTAAAAAAACATACATCATTCGAGAAAATCTTAGTAAATTGAAATTAAAATACGTATTTTTTTCTGGATGAGTTTACTAAGAGTGCCTATTAGGCGATGCTAATAACATGCTTCTGAATCTGAATGAATCATAACTCCCTTCTGGATTTTAAACAATAAATCGAAAAATTAAGTTTCACAATTCACAAAATATCGGAAATATTCAGATAAAAATATCGGAATATCTGTAAAAATCTTGCAAATGCTACAGATGTATATATAATTCTCAGAGAAACATTTTAGCCAGGGTAGATATCCTGTTTCGTAGGAAAATACAAAATAATTATTAACTTTGCCATTTTCAAAAATCAAGGAGCAATTTCAGTGTTTAAAAGCTTCAGCAATATCGTCAATAAGGGAAACTATCGATTTCGAATAATAAATAGTATTTTTTATGTGCCACAGACATTTGGATATTCGGACGTCTCATCCAGATGTAGAAAGAGAAAAAAGATACGCTGAAGGTATCATATTTATTACTGACAGAATTGACTACGAAGCCTTCGATGTTATGTTCCTTACTATATCAGTCACAGATGCCAAGACTGTACACAACGATAATACGACATCCGGTAAGTACCAATCATTTAAACTCATAAATGGATAATACTAAAACTATCGTACCGAAAATTTACAAGGTAAAAAAGAATCTTGAATCTAATGGGTGGTTTTATGCCAAAAGCATAAAAATTTTTAAAATAATTCAAAATAAAGAAATAATTCTGAAGAAATTCATATGTATACAGAAAAATTTACAAATCATTTTAATTCGAAAAAAACGTTAGGTTGTCGACAGATTTGTTCAATAATATTTTTATTCATCGATTTGTTAATAACATTTTCGAATTATTATTATGCAAAATCGATCTTTTCAGCACCTTTAACAAGTTTGATTTTTTCCGATTTTTATCCCATCGGGAAGTGTTTAAAATTTTCTCTGAAACTCACGTTTGACGGGATTGTACCTATCTACATCCTTAAATGTTTTGATTCAATTATCGGATCATACTACTATGGTGATAATTTGACTTATTAATCATTCACAGCTTCCCTGACTCTCAATATCATAGACATCAATGACAACAAGCCAATTTTTAAAACACCCGAACGTATGGATGTTGTTGAAAATCAGGAAACTGATGCCCTGATCGGGACAATTACGGCAACGGATGCCGATGGTCCAATGTATAATAACGTTTCGTATTTAATTGAGTAAGTTCGTTCAATATCTCTAACATCTTTGCAATCTGCGCGATGAAAAGTTCATTTGTAATTTTCTTTTCTGTACAAGACCCACCAATGGGACGAAGGATGATCTCGTCTACATTAATCCCCTAACTGGAGTCATTAGGGTACAATTAAATAAATCAATAGACGCTGAAGAATACGAATATATTTATTACAACGTAATTGCGACAGATGGCGAATTACAAAATACGCTGCCGGTAAGTGTCACATATGGGCGTATTTCACAAACCTTTGACTTTCACGGCCTGAAAGAATAAAAATCTAGTTAAGGTAGTTCTGTCGCTTCACGCTCACTTCGCATAAGTTTCCGAAAAATGAGAGCGAATTGCAAACACTTCTCGATGATATAAAAATCTGTAAAAAATCATGCATATTAAAGATGCTGAAGACATTAATTCGGCATAATAATAATTCCAAAATGTTATTAACAAATTGATGAAAAATAAAATTGTTTAACAAATTTTCCGACAACTTAATTTTTTTGATTCGGTGAAAATGATTTGTTCATTTTTCTGAGTACGTATGAATTTTTTCCAATTTTTTTCTTTGCTTTGAATTTTTCGATTTTTTACATGGAAAAAATCACAAAATTCAAAGCAAAGAAAAAAATTTGAAAAAATTCATACGTATTCAGAAAAATGAACGAATCATTTTCATCGAAACAAAAAAATTAGGTTGTCGGAAGATTTGTTGAACATTTTTATTTTTTATCAATTTGTTAATAACATTTTGGAATTATTATTATGTCGAAATAATGTCTTAAGTATCTTAAATATGCATGATTTTTTTCAGATTTTTATATCATCGAGAAGTGTTTGCAATTCGCTCTCATTTTTCGGAAACTTATGCGAAGTGAGCGTGAAGCGACAGAACTACCTTAAGGTAGTTCTGTCGGTCCGCCGGAGTCATAAATCTCAGAGTCTATATGACATTAAAAAATAATCATACGCATCACTTTGACTGCCTCAATACTAATATAAAAAATAATAGATTATCCTTCGAAATTGTCGTAATCAAATTAAAACAATTATTTGTAAATAGTTGATATGTTTAGTGCGGATTTGACTTCATTTTCACGATCATTCGGTCAGGAAACGTCATTTGACCCGGTATCGTGCACTTTGACCTTGGTTCAATTAAACATTATTCCGGAGACTTCACCTTTTTTCATGATGCATCAATACCTGAATGATTTGCAAACCCGTAGTACTTTTTATTTTTTCTCTATCTTTGATCTAAGTATGTTATTTTTCGATTTAAAGATCAATTTTTCCAGCCCTCCCGTGAGGGCCATGTAAAAAGATCGATTTTCAAGTTTTAATTGTTCATTCAAATACTCGGTAATAGCCTTCAAGATTTTGTGCAAGTAAAATTGTATAGCTAAATTACAACATGTCAAAAATTCATGCATATGAGTTTGGATTGCATTCACGACAGAACTACCTTAAGGAGCACAGGATCGTCAATTTTTTGTACTCATCTTAAGACCTTTAGAAAGCATGAGGTTTAAGATTTCTGCATATTCAAAATAAAACTTTGGCAAGCTATATCTTTCAAATTACGATATCAAGAAAAAAACTAAAAAGTAGAAAATGTTCGTTTTCGTATTCTCTGGTGGACAATTTGTTTATTTTTTTTTCAGGTCCAAAATTAAGGGAGTTGTTCTTGATTTATTACTTTGACAAGCTATATCTTTCGAACTACAATATCGAGAAAAAAACTAAAAAGTAGAAACTGTTCGTTTTTGTATTCTCTGATGGACAATTTTTTTATTTCTTTGTAAGTCCAGAATTAAGGAAGTTGTTTTTGATTTAGTATTTTGGCAAGCTACAACTCTTAAAAGCTCCGCGGAAAAAACTGAATAGTAGTAAAAGTTCGTTGTCGTATTCTCTAACAGACGATTAAATTTTATTTTGTCCAAACTTAAGGGTGTTGTTGTGGTTTTTACATTTTAGCAAGCTATAACTTTTAAGTTAAAGCTCCGCGGAAGAAACTGAAAAGAATATGTTTGTTGTCGGATTCTCTGATGGCCGATTTAAAAAAAATTAAGTCCAAAATTAAGGGAGTTTTTTTATCCACGAAGTAAACTACTTCGAATGAAAAAATCGTCCACTAGAGAATACGAAAACGAACATTTCCTACTTTTTAGTCTTTTTCTCGATATCATAGTTCGAAAGATATAGCTTGCCAAAGTACTAAATCAAGAACAACTCCCTTAATTTTGGACTTTAAAAAATTTAAAAAAATTGTCCATCAGAGAATATGAAGACAAACATTTACTACGTTTCAGTTTTTTTCTCGATATCATAGCTCGAAAGATATGGCTTGCCAAAGTACTAAATCAAGAACAACTCCCTTAATTTTATATTTAAAAAAAATTAAAAAATCGTCCATCAGAGAATACGAAAACGAACATTTTCTACTTTTTAGTTTTTTTCTTGATATCATAGTTCGAAAGATATAGCTTGCCAAAGTACTAAATCAAGAACAACTCCCTTAATTTTGGACTTAAAAAAAAATTAAAAAATCGTCCATCAGAGAATACGAAAACGAACATTTTCTACTTTTTAGTTTTTTTCTTGATATCGTAATTCGAAAGATACAGCTTGCCAAAATTTTATTATGAATATGCAGAAATCTTAAACCTTATTTAGAAAGCAATATTCGTTCATGGACAAAGTATCATATACAGGGTGTTCGCATTAAAAATCATATTATCGTTTAAACTAAAAATCATTTATTTGGTGCTCATTCATTGTAGGAACTATGTGTAATTGTGTTTTACAAGTGTTTAACTTACTTTCAATTTAACTTTTTTTTTTAAATGACCCATTGAAGGTATAGTTTTATCCCTTCCAGTAAGTCATTTTTCTAATTCAATTTTAGTCAATTCGTATGCAGAAAATGAAAAGTATGACTGGTAATGACTCTACTAACTCAAAATATAATTTAGATAATTTAGGAACGGTAATAGTTTGAATTTATTATGCGAATTTATAAACCTGACATTCTCGAACCTGACAATTGAATACATTTTGTCCCAGAAAAAAATTGTTTCTCGTCGAGAGGTCGGGCATATTTGCGCACATCTAATTCGTGATAAGAATAACGTACTCAGATGGAATTTAATTATCTTACTTGACTAGTTTGGCCGGCTAACGATGCGAAAAACCTGACTTTTATTCTCCACGCAGCAATATGAGTCCATGTCGCAGAACGTTGCGAGTAAAATAATTGACTCTCCGACATAAATTTCACTTCATTCAATCCGTGATGATCCTACCTTTATGTGCATCCAATTCATTTGGCTCAATTAGCTTGTGCTGATATTCCTGCACCATATAACGGTGGATGTCAGGTTCACCATCGAAACCAAGTGCCAGACGTTCACAGGATAACCGTTTAATTTTCTGACAGGTTTGGCGATTACAATTGGGTACATTAAGTTCATTGCACCTTACCAGAATTTCATGATTTTTTTCTTATTTTTCTGAAGCTGCATATCAATGCTACAGCCGTACGAAGTGACGCGAAAATCAGAGTTACAAGCGAAAACGTTGTTAATTTCCGCATTTGAACCAGGATAAAACAATCTATTGGTGCATTATAAAATTAAATTATTTTTTTTTCAGATAGATTATGCTTTGTATATCTTAGTAAAAGTTTGATACCCGCGTAATTCATTCTGTGTAAATTACTATAGCATCCTGCAGTCGAGTTACACGAAAGTCAAAGGTTTGTGAGATATGCCCATATAGTACATCAAGAAAAAAAGTTTTATTTATTTGAAGAAATCTCTTTGAAATCTCGGTCTATCAAACATTTCTTTGTCGTCAATGAAATAAAATATTTAAGTTAATATTATATGTCTTTTGAATCATTTAAAGTCCAATTAAATGTACTGACATTGAATTGGTTAAAATTTTCTTTAAGCCAACTAACCGTTTTTCATTAATCTCAAAGAAATCATCTTCGAGCTACTAAATGAAAAACGTAACTTATAAAATAATCTGTCGCTAAAGGCATGAAAAAACGGCAGAGAAATATTTATTTTCCGTCCAACGTCCAGAAAAATGCACTTTTCGCAAGCGATCGCTGACGAAAACCGCACTTTTCCGACTTTGTAATAAAAACTTTTGTTCCCCCTAGTAATGTAAATGTACTATTTCTGGTTCTTCTTTTCTTTTACACTATTTTTGCACCTATCTCCGAAGATCGAAATATACGTGATCGATCAAAACGACGAAACACCTTATCTTCTCCCTGAAAAATTCAACTCAACGATTCACATACGGGAGAAATCACCGGACGGCACGAAAATAGTCCAGGTTTGGGCTCATGATGACGACCGAACTTGTGAGTTTAATCGCATCTTAATTTTATTTGATTCTTCAGTCTTATCATTTACACCCCTTTTTTCAAATTCTATCTAAATAATTATTTTATTCGTTTTTAGGCCCTTTCAACGAAGTTTCATTTCTGATAAACGTAAATTATTCGGCTCCACTGCAATACTTCAGTATGGGCAGGTACGACGGTTGGTTAATTGTCAATCTCACCGATAATCATATTCTCGATAGGGATTTCGGAGAACCCGAATTCACGCTGAATTTGAAATTGCGTGACAACTATATCAACGATTACATAACGTGTAGGTACTTAGACCTGTAATTTTTATTAGAATATATAATAATAATAATAATAATAATAATAATACGTCCCTCATTAAAATCAGCGATCAAAATCAACATTTTTCGTAAAAAATCAATATTATAAAAATCTATAAATCGCATAAGTTAGTTTTTTTATTGTGCCTGTACCTAAAAACTATATGGACCAATTGAAGAGTTTGGTGTTTCTTCTATTTCAGCCTATTACATTCTATTACAGAACGTTAGGTACTCAGACCTGTCATTTTAATTGGAATATATAATAATAATAATAATACGTTCCTCATTAAAATCAGCGATCAAAGTCAGCATTTTTCGTAAAAAATCAATATTCTAAAACATCTATAAATCGCATAAATTAGTTTTTTTTATTGTGCCTGTACCTAAAAACTGTATGGACCAATTGAAGAGTTTGGTGTTTCTTCTTTTTCAGCCCATTACATTGTATTACATAACGTGTAGGTACTCAGACTTGTAATTTTAATTGGAATATATAATAATAATAATACGTCCCTCATTAAAATCAGTATTTTTCGTAAAAAATCAATATTCTAAAAATCTATAAATCGCGTAGGTTAATTTTTTTTTAAATTGTGCCTGTACCTAAAAACTGTATGGACCAATTGAAGAGTTTGGTGTTTCTTCTTTTCTTTTACATAAATAAACGAAGGTCAAGGAGAAAGCAGTGATATGGATATGTTTTAATTTATAATTTTTTTCAGGGAATTCCAACTCGTTTGACTACAGTGTCAAGGTTATTCTTGATGATATCAACGATCAGAAACCCTTATTGCCCAACCAGACGAAGCCGTTTGAAGTTTCAGAAAATACAAATAGGGTACGTATATATGGGAATGTGCAAATTGGCTCTAGGTCTGCCTAAACAGTAGAATTTCTAATCTATTGATCACCCCAAAGTGTTCGTGTCATGTAATATACAAAAGTTTACTGAATGTATGTTTTTTTGTTTTCGTGAAAACATTTTTTTTCAAGAGTTTCATGTCAGGACACTCAGAATGGTCCAAAATGTCGAGAAAAGTGGCTTAGAAAAAATGGCAGGGGGGCAAAAAGGGCATCATGACTGAAAATGACAATTGGGGGCAAAACGGGCATCGTTTCAACTTTTTCGAACACAACTTTTTTTCAATTTCCTGACATTTCTTACCTGACAATTTCGGAAAATAATTGGTGATGTCAATAAAACAGGCAGGGAGGCAAAACAGGCATCTCAGCTAAATATACGTATCGGGGTCAAAATTGGCACCAAATCATAAAATGAGAATTCGTTCTAATTGATTTCTTTATGATATACCGACTTTTTTTTCAAAGAATTAATTTGATTATAAAATTTTTGAAAAATTCATTTGACTATATTTTTTTTCTTTGCTCAACAAAGTATCGAAAAAAGTTCTGAATGGATGGTTAAAAAAATTCTGATCTGATGAAGTTTATCAATTTTTTTTCATCACCAATTTGACGTATTTTCCGCAGTTTCCCTATCTAAGGAACGTAAAAAACTGAGACAAATCGTTTTTACGAAAGTTGAGACGGTGCCCGTTTTTCCCCCAATCCCGATTTTTAATGGAGCTGCCCGTTTTGCCCCCCCTGCCCGTTCTGCCCCCATCTCCCTTATGTGTGTATGTGTGTGTGTGGCACGCTTGCAAAATTCAAACGTTTGTATTTCGAAAACGGCTTTAACAATCAAGCTGAAATTTGGCACGCTGGTAGAGGAGCAACGCCCCTTCCTATGCATACATTTTTGAAAAAATTGAAGAAAAAAATGCAGGATTTATAAGCCTTTAAATTTTTCGAAAAATGTCTGTATGTTCTCCAGCTTCCGCAATTTTTCAGCTAATGAGCTAAATAGTCGTGAACAAATAGAGAAATGAAAAATGAAGGTCGGTATTGAATTTGAGCGAAATCCATAAAGCGGTTTAGATTTTATAAAATTTTGAATTTTCGAAAAAATTTTGTTTTCGTTCTTATTCAAGTTAAGTTCGACCAAACCTGCTCAAATCTTTTGCAAGGTAAAATTAACATCCAGTTATATTATATATCGAATTTGGTGAAGATTGGTAAAGTGGTTCAGATTTTATAAGACATTGAAGTTTCCAAAAAATCTTTGAATGCTCTCTAGCTGCCACAATTTTTTAGATAATGACCTTAAACATTTTTTGACGAATAACGCAATGAAAAATGACGATCGGTATTGAATTTAAGCGAAATACATAAAGCGGTTTAGATTTTATAGAATTTTGAATTTTTGAAAATTTTTGTTTTCGTTCTTTTTTTTATTTGTATTTAAAATAAGGATGCAAATTAAAATAACAAAATATGAGCATTGATCAGAGCACGAATAATAACTCTGTCAATTAAAACCTAGAGCTTGGGCTGTCAAAAAATGTGAGATAATTATTAAATTTGTCCAGCAAGCAAAATTATTTTTCAGAGACGTCCAAATCTATTATAATTGTTTATCTTATTTTTGCTGTCTGTAATTGTACTTTATTTTGCGCTGATGAATAACAATTGAATTTAATGTCTGGCAGAAAAAATTTCACAATTTACGCATCACAAACTTCCGAGATATTGTCCGTGTCACATTATATCCCACTCTTCTCTACTTGTAACATATGTGTGAAAAATAATGAGGAAGCAACAAGGAAAATTCGTCTTTGTAGGTTTATATAGATGTAGAATAAAATTTAATTGACATTGTCCTTACATTATTTAGCAGAAAAGCAATAATAGGCAGAGTCAGAATACAGTTATAATGAACGTTCATTTATTATTTTTGCCTTTATCAGAATACTCAAATTACGACGGTGGTGGCTAATGATCGCGACGATCCGGCGACCAAAAATACGAAAGTCTTTTATAAGATACAAAGCATCACGTCGATGGATGGAACAGAACTTGATGAAAATTGCAAAGATCTTTTTGTCGTTGAAACTCGTGACCAGAGTGCTGCAGACATATCGGCAAATTGCGATTTAAAGGGTTATTACGGACGTTGGGAAGTGGAACTCTATGTAAGTTCATTGAATCAACTTGCCGTAGGATCTATAAAGTATCGCTATGCCTCAAGATTATTCAATTCCTTCACTTCATGATACGCAGGCCCAAGACCTTGGAGTCGATCCGGGACCTCAGAATCATACCAACACCTATGTAATTCAAGTCACGGACTTCAACTACCACGACCCTGTTATTGAATTCCCGATAAAGAATAAACGAATAGCACTGAGGATGGTGAGTTGCAATTTATTTTTGATTTCATTAATTTACTTATTTATTTATTAATCAATTCATTTTACCGAAATTATTCAGGAACAAATGGTTCTTGCACAACTAATAACATACGATGATCAACGCCTCAACGATTTCATAGCTAGTGATAAAGATCATGGAAACAGTGGAACTGTAACATTGTCGTTACCGGACACAGGTACGACTATAACAGAAATGGTACATCACTTGAGGATTAAATTATTTTTCTTTATACCTCGATCGAAAGTACGTATCTCCGGCATCGGCAATACGTCGTTTCTACAGAACCCGATTCTACACATCATCGACTCAACACCACCGACTCTACACAACGGCAATTCGGCACATGCCTCGATTCAACACAACAGCAACTGTACACGTCACCAACTCGACACATGCCTCAATTCGACACAACCTCAATTCTACACAGCCCCGATTCTACACAGTCACAACTGTCACGAGGCATATGCACAACGGCAATACTCTACACAGTCCCGATTCTACACAGGCACAAATGTCACGAGCTAAATTCTCAACGGCAATACTCTACACAGCCCCGATTCTACACAGGCACAACTGTCACGAGCTAAATTCACCAAAGTCCCGATTCAACACATCACCGATTCTACACCGTCACCAACTCACATCCAATCATAGTGCGCCGATGAGTTGGAATGCTTGAACGACATACGCTGATTGGATGTGAGTTGGTGACGGTGTAGAATCGGTGATGTGTTGAATCGGGACTTTGGTGAATTTAGCTCATGACAGTTGTGCCTGTGTAGAATCGGGGCTGTGTAGAGTATTCCCGTTGTGAATTTAACTCGTGACATTTGTGCCTGTGTAGAATCGGGGCTGTGTAGAGTATTGTCGTTGTGCATTTGGCTCGTGACAGTTGTGACTGTGTAGAATCGCACTGTGTAGAATTGCGGTTGTGTTAAATTGAGGCATGTGTCGAGTTGATGATGTGTACAGTTGCTGTTGTGTTGAATCGAGGCATGTGTCGAATTGCCGTTGTGTAGAGTCGGTGGTGTTGAGTCGGTGATGTGTAGAATCGGGTTCTGTAGAAACGACGTATTGCCCCGGCATCAATTTCGAAGCAGAAAATGTAAGATTCACGCATTGGTAGAACTACACGCACGCCCTCTGTCAAAGCGGGAGCAAAAATTTGTTTCATGCGCACCGATACGGAAACTGCCGCGATTGCCCCGACTGCCGTCAGTCACTAGTCACTAATACGTGTTTAAGTTGTTTATAACCTCAAAGCGTATTTTAAAGAAAATATTAATCAAAATGATCTCGACCGATGAATCCATGGACGAGGAAGAAGTATTACGAGATTTCGATGCAGAGGCAGACTTAATAATACAGAAAAAAATTGTATAAGTGAATATATATTTTTTTAAAACTATAATTATATTTGCTATTCTCTTTTATTTGATGCCTGCCCCCCCGACCAGCAGCCCTCGCTTCGCTCGTGCCGGCAGATGTCGGGGCAGGCATCAAAACATGAATCTATCAAGAGCCGCGACAGCGTCTTGAGACAAGTACATCGTACTTTCGATCGGCTATAAAGAAAAATAGTATACACCACACGGGCAGAAGTTTGACAGCCCTGAATTGCGCAACGTGATGCGCAGTGCAGGAATTTCAAACTTTCTGCCCTTGTAGTGTAATATACTATAACTGAGGTATCAATAATCCTTGTGTTCTGCAGGTGACAACCAATATTTTAGGCTAGTACCGAACGGGAAAAACGCCGCACAACTTCAACTCATAAAAGACATAGACAAACAACGTCCGTACACGGTAAAAATATTTTATATTTTTTTTTCTCCCGACTTCGCTAAAATAACCCCGTTTTGTGTCCGCAACGCGGACGGGTAATCGTTCATCTGTTACGAAAGACGTACGCATGCGCAGTCTGCTTTCATTACCTCCCGAGGGAGGTAATCATCGTACTACGCATGCGTGTCGTCATCAATTAAAAATGAGCGTATTCTCCGTTTTTTTTGCACACACGAAATGTGGCTATTTTTTAGCGCAATCGGGAGAATAGTACATTACGATACGAGTGCGAAAAAACTTTTTCTGACGAGTGTGAGTTTGCAGCACGAGCCGAAGGCGAGTATTGCAATCACACGAGTTAAGAAAACGTTTTTCGCATGAGTATCGTACAAAATTTTATTTCACGAGGTGTGTAAACGATGTTTGACACACGCGAAGCGTGCGTAAAACCGCGTTCTACGCACTGAGTGAAATAATAGTATACTGTGCAACAAGGGCCGAATGTTGGCGATTGCGACGAGTGTGAGATTTGCCGCCCGAGCGAAGCGAGGACTGCAGTCACACGAGTCGCAAACGCCAATTTTGACCCGTGTTGCACACCATATTTTTTGTAACAAGTGCATGAATAGTGGTGCTTTGAATGGTAGTTTTGCGGGACGAACAATGAAAAGTGAGGTTATCAACTTTCCACCCTAGGGTCGAAAATGAAGGAATCGCGAACTGCGCATGCGAAAACCTATCGATTCAACACTGCTATGAAACTAGCCACTTTCGGCCCGCAAAACTGTCATAAAAAGCCCTGCTGTTCATGCACGTGTTACAAAAAAGTATAGTACGTTATATGGGAGGGGTGCGACTTTTCACCTCGTGTGAATTTCTATCAAACTTCGCTCTCGGTGAAAAGTTGCACTTCCCTCCCTTGTAACGTAATGTACTATTTGAATTTTAAGAAAAAATAAGAGAAAAGTAAATATGTTTGTATTTTGGATTACATTCTTTGTATGCAGAAATAAATTTTTTTCACACACCCGCATATAAAGTTCGTACTTTGCTCCCCGGTGACAGGGGCGAAAGTGAGTACTTTACACCCTAGGGACTTAGTATGGTTGTGACAACTCATTATTTTTTTCCGGGTAGACATAGATTTTTTGTATACTGCAGGTGAAGGCTTCACCTACAATATATAAAAAATTCAAAGTTTTATCTAATACCAATCCAAGCGCTCAATCTACATACATATTCTAGAGTTGGTGATTGTTTTAAAAATTTTAGTTTTCACATAATTTCCGTGAACATTTCAGTTAAGTTTAACGGCAACCGATGGTGGAAATCCAGCGAGGTTCGTATCGCAAGACGTCACGGTTGTTTTTGTCTCCTCGTTAGGGCCGGCATTTGTCGATGGCAATGAGTGGACTGTATGGATTAAAGAAAACAAAACCGGCCTAGACTTTTCCATCGCCATACCGGAGGCTAGTGACATGGTGAGCGAACCAGGCGAGAATACAGTGGATATTTACTATTTCTTCATGAGCGAAGGTATATTTGACTTCATTAACAAAATACGTCCTGTCATCACCAAACAACATTACAAACAGTGTATTACAAATATTTACAGCGGGTGACTCAAAGTTCTTCAACTTAAACAAAACCTCACGAATTTTGACTGTGGCCGAAGAGTTGGATCGGGAGAAGCAAGAAATTATGACACTCTATGTTGTTGCTACCACAGATCAAAATGGACCACCTAGAAATCCGTCAGAGGAATCCGTTTTGAATATCACCGTAGTTGTCGTCGACGTGAACGACAATCCTCCGATTTTCGAAAAGAAATCTTATAGGGGTGGAGTTTCCATGATGGACGCACTTGACAAAGTCATTTTGATCGTGAAGGTGTGCTTCATATTGTATTTTTTTACGAGCGTATCAAAGACGGTTTTAAAATAAACCCACCTGAATCCACGTCAGTAGTAACCAAAATAGAAGAATTTACTGAAAACGGGTGGGGGTCAAAATAGCAAATGGTTAAAGAAACGAATGGCTAAAATAGCGAATTTCATAATGATGTCCATTCTATAATTAGACATTCCTTATTTTGAAATTCGGTATTTTAGCCATTCGCTATTTTGGTCTTTCGCTATTTTGACCTCCACCCTTTTAGCCATTCGCTATTATGATCATTCTCCATTTTGATTGCATTTTAATAGGATTAGGAAAAAAATAGCGAATGATCAAAATAGCTTACTATGCTAACAAATCTTTTTGTTGGGCTGAGCAATTTTTTTGTTACTCTAACGTAACGATTTTTGTTGTCCTCGTTTTATGTTGTCACAACACAGAAATTTCTCTCTGTGCTAAAATAGCGAATTTAAATATAATGAACGACTGAATCTAGAATGGCAATTATTATGGAATTCGCTATTTTAGCCATTCGCTATTTTGATCATTGGCTATATTGAACCCCACCCAAAACCACCCCGACTTCCAGAGATCGGTTGGTCCCCCGCAAGCAGTAGACAATAAACTAAGATTTTCTCTTTTCTCGTACAATTCAGGCTACAGATGCAGACTTAAATGACACACTGACGTACAGCGAAATTCCTAATAGCATGAAAGTATCCGATTCTTCACTGAATGCTGTCTCCAAGCCTTTCTTAGTAAACCAGGAAACTGGAGAAGTACTTTTGAAATTCACACCCACCAGCAACATGAAGGGATACTTTGATTTTGGAATTGTTGTCCACGATGCAGGTAAGTCTTTCAAATAAGTCAACAGTGATTAGTTGAGTTTAATTAATCACGATTGACGAAATCTCATTTGTACAAATGGGCTACTATCTAATGGTTTCTCTCACTCTTTTATTATCCTCGCTGACTTTTTGCAGTGGATCACAACGACACAGTTGGAGTTCAAATTTATATAATCTCGGAAAGCAATCGCGTAGTGTTTACTTTCAATAACCCTGCCAGCTACGTCAAGGATGAACGGAACTTCGTAAGTAAATATTATAAACAAGTCGAAATGGTACTTTGTGAAGTTAAAAATAATTTTCTTTATACCTTGTTAGATCGTCGCATGCTTCGACAATGCATTCAAGTTCCAGTGCAGTATCGACGACATTAAAAGTACAATCGGTGACAATAACCAGGTGCTGGACAATATGACTTCTCTGACGACTCACTTCATTAGCCCGGAAGACAATCTACCGATAAAATCTGAAGCAATTATTTTGTATGTCATGGAAATTAAAAACAATGTTATTGACCTTTTTACACGGCTTAAATTATTTGCAGGGCGTCGAGCGATGTGCAGACTATTAGTAAACTGAAGGAAGAACTACTCACAAAATCTCTGCGTCTTGTAGACGTACCGACAGGAACATCAAATGTGAACGACAATACTCAAGAAGTTCTTCATTGGGTCCTAGTTACTTTAACCATTCTCTTTTTCCTAAGC
Source organism: Ephialtes manifestator (assembly GCA_963970395.1). Taxonomy (NCBI): domain Eukaryota; kingdom Metazoa; phylum Arthropoda; class Insecta; order Hymenoptera; family Ichneumonidae; genus Ephialtes; species Ephialtes manifestator. The sequence continues at coordinate 7,952,191 of OZ019974.1, read as the reverse complement.
AGCATAGGACTACTTGTTGCCTTCGTTATCAGAACCAGAAGGTAAAAGCAATTTTATTTTTAGCAAAGATAGATATAAAATGGTTCGTGTACTAATCCTTTAATTTTAAGGCTTACGGAGAGACTTGATAAGCTTGCGAGTACAGAATATGGATCCCAAGAATCTGGCTTGGACAAAGCTGGTGTAGTGCCAACGACAAATCAATTCAAAGAGGCAGGTTCGAATCCAATGTGGAAGACAACAGAAAAAACAGTTGATGACAATATCAGGTAGGATGCTCGTATAAATGCATACAGAAGTCATTGAAGTTAAAGGCCCGCTTGAATAATTCTCCTTCTGTAGAAAATTTATGAGCAACAAATTCTAAATTTATTGTTAGCGATCTATCCGTTATATTCATTATTCGCTAGGAGAAGAACTTTTATTAATCGGAACTCACACTTTTTTTTACCATTCCTTATGGGAGAATGAAAGTGAACTGCAGTTTACTTTACGCTCGCGAATTTGGCCGACGATTTACCAACCCAATTCCAACTGGTTAGTTTATGCAAAACATAAACCCGTAACAAACCAAGTTTCAACCTTCACATAGCTGAGTCCATGGTTCGAATTGCGATTTCGTAAGCGAAAACCTACCGAATTCCAACCATCTCCAAGTAGCGCAATGATTAGAATCGGTGGTAGGTTTTCATAAAATGAACTGTCCAGTCAATCTCGGAATCTGCTTTTTCCAACCTTCAGATACCTGAGTCCATAGTTTGAATTACGATTTCGGAAACGAAAGCCTACCGAATTCCAGCCATTTCCAAGTAGACTCATGATTAGGATCGGTGGTAGGTTTTCATAAAATGAACTGCCCAGCCAATCTCGGACTCTGATTTTTCCAACCTTCACATACCTGAGTCCATGGTTCGAATTGCGATTTCGGAAACGAAAACCTACCGAATTCCAACCATCTCCAAGTAGAGCAATGATTAGAATCGGTGGTAGATTTTGATAAAATGAACTGTCCAGCCAATCTCGGATTCTGCTTTTTCCAACCTTCAGATACCTGAGTCCATGGTTCGAATTGCGATTTCGTAAACGAAAACCTACCGAATTGCAACCATCTCCAAGTAGAGCAATGATTAGGATCGGTGGTAGGTTTTGATAAAATGAACTGTCCAGCCAATCACGGTCTCTGCTTTTTCCAACCTTCACATACCTGAGTCCATGGTTCGAATTGCGATTTCGTAAATGAAAACCTATTGAATTCCAACCACCTCCAAGTAGAGCAATGATTAGGATCGGTGGTAGGTTTTGATAAAATGAACTGTCCAGCCAATCTCGGACTCTGCTTTTTCCAACCTTCAGATACCTGAGTCCATAGTTTGAATTACGATTTCGGAAACGAAAGCCTACCGAATTCCAGCCATTTCCAAGTAGACTCATGATTAGGATCGGTGGTAGGTTTTCATAAAATGAACTGCCCAGCCAATCTCGGACTCTGATTTTTCCACCCTTCACATACCTGAGTCCATGGTTCGAATTGCGATTTCGGAAACGAAAACCTACCGAATTCCAACCATCTCCAAGTAGAGCAATGATTAGAATCGGTGGTAGATTTTGATAAAATGAACTGTCCAGCCAATCTCGGATTCTGCTTTTTCCAACCTTCAGATACCTGAGTCCATGGTTCGAATTGCGATTTCGTAAACGAAAACCTACCGAATTGCAACCATCTCCAAGTAGAGCAATGATTAGGATCGGTGGTAGGTTTTGATAAAATGAACTGTCCAGCCAATCACGGACTCTGCTTTTTCCAACCTTCACATACCTGAGTCCATGGTTCGAATTGCGATTTCGTAAACGAAAACCTATTGAATTCCAACCACCTCCAAGTAGAGCAATGATTAGGATCGGTGGTAGGTTTTGATAAAATGAACTGTCCAGCCAATCTCGGACTCTGCTTTTTCCAACCTTCACATAGTCAAGTTCATGGTTCGAATTGCGATTTCGTTAACGAAAACCTACTGAATTCCAACCATCTCCAAGTAGAGCAATGATTAGCATCGGTGGTAGGTTTTGATAAAATGAACTGTCCAGCCAACCACGGACTCTGCTTTTTCCAACCTTCACATACCTGAGTCCATGGTTCGAATTGCGATTTCGTAAACGAAAACCTATTGAATTCCAACCACCTCCAAGTAGAGCAATGATTAGGATCGGTGGTAGGTTTTGATAAAATGAACTGTCCAGCCAATCTCGGACTCTGCTTTTTCCAACCTTCACATAGTCAAGTTCATGGTTCGAATTGCGATTTCGTTAACGAAAACCTACTGAATTCCAACCATCTCCAAGTAGAGCAATGATTAGCATCGGTGGTAGGTTTTGATAAAATGAACTGTCCAGACAACCTCGGACTCTGCTTTTCCCAAGCTTCACATAGCTGAGTCTATGGTTCGAATTGCGATTTCGTAAACGAAAACCTACCGAATTCCAACCATCTCCGAGTAGATCAATGATTAGGATCGGTGGTAGGTTTGGATAAAATGAACTGTCCAGCCAACCACGGACTCTGCTTTTCCCAAGCTTCACATAGCTGAGTTCATGGTTCGAATTGCGATTTCGTAAGCGAAAACCTACTGAATTCCAACCATCTCCAAGTAGTCCAATGATTAGGATCGGTGGTAGGTTTTGATAAAATGAACTGTCCAGCCAACCTCGGACTCTACTTTTCCCAAGCTTCACATAGCTGAGTCCATGGTTCGAATTGCGATTTCGTAAACGAAAACCTACCGAATTCCAACCATCTCCAAGTAGAGCAATGATTAGGATCGGTGGTAAGTTTTGATAAAATGAACTGTCCAGCCTATCTCGGACTCTGCTTTTTCCAAACTTCACATAGGTGAGTCCATGGTTCGAATTGCGATTTCGTAAACGAAAACCTACCGAATTTCAACCATCTCCAAGTACAGCAATGATTAGGATCGTTGGTAGGTTTTGATAAAATGAACTGTCCAGCGAATTTCGGACTCTGCTTTTTCCAACCTTCACATAGTTGAGTTCATGGTTCGAATTGCGATTTCGTAAACGAAATCCTACCGAATTCCAACCATCTCGAAGTAGATCAATGATTAAGATCGTTTTTTTATTTAGTAGGTTAGGTAGGTTCAGGTAGGTAGTAGTTAGGTAGGTTTTGATAAAATGAACTGTCCAGCCAACCTCGGACTCTGCTTTTTTATAGTTGGAACTGGGTAGGTTCTCGTAAAACTGTTGATATTACTCCTTACTCTGCTATGAGGTGGCTGAAATTCCGTATATTTTCATAAAACAAATTGTAAGCTCGATATGTAATGATTGGACTAGTTAGAATTGGGTGTTGATTATAGATTATTCAACCCGTATCGTACGAATAATCGACTAAAAATCAGTCTCATTTCTAATCCCTCCGATATCCTACCAAGATTTATCGGTAAACCAACAAAAAAAAACGATAGTATTGGTCCACAAGGTTTTTATCCCTCCTGTATCTATTGTAGACCGATGGATAATCTGAGCTGACGTTGAAGTTCATTATTGATCATTATATGAAGTTAAGAAATAATGTTGATACTAAGGTTAATTATAAAGAATAGTTCTGGGCTTGACCTTACAAAAAAGTCGATGAAGATCTAATTCTAAAGCTGATCTGTATCCGATTATTGACGTATTTACAGTTCAACTGAGAGACGACTTTTCATTTAGATACGATGAGCTTGACGATAATTATTAATATAATTATTAATATATTTTGCAACCTCACCTTTTTCTTGCTTTAAAACATTTCTATAGTATGCTTAAGTTACATATTCATTTCCTGGTTACAATCATAGTTTTGTAAATAAAATCATAAAAATGGGATTTCGACTTGTATGTCCCTCTTTAAAAAGTAACCTCAGTAGTCTGAACTGTATCGTTAACATACAATCATGTAATTAATGTCACCTTCTAATTTTTTTTCGCACAGTCAAGGTAGCGGGGACTCTGATTTAATTGGTGTCGAAGACAATCCGGACTTTGGGTATTCAAATCCAGCGTTCAAATATGATGATGCATGGGAGAACGTAAAGCGGGTGAGTGCCAGTTTCACGTTACATCCTCGCTTATTGACACGGAAATGACTGTAGCAAAAAATGACTTCAATCGACTCTAGTTTCAAAGGCTAACATGATGTGTCAAGTATGCTTAACCAACGGTCTCTCCGAGTCTCCGAGTGTTGGATGGAAAATTGACCTTATTAATCTTGATAACGAACCGAGTGTGACTTTTCCGTTAATGGAAATCACACGCAATCTTGCAAGTCGTAGAAATCATGTAATTCTTATCTTTATTTTCTTTTTAGGGAAGCGTCAACCCCGTACTAGCGAATCACGAAGCCATTTGGGGAGAACCCTACGGTCGAAACCTCAGAACTCTGGAAATGAGTCCTGAAGAAGAAACTAAGAGTATTAATAATAAAAATATAAGCTGAAATGTTCAGTAAATGATTGGTTCAACTATGCAATAGTATCACTGAACATATGTTTAGCTCGATGCAGCGATTGTAGTTCTTGTACCAATTGCGTCCACTCATAGTATTTTATATCTGTTACGTTTAACAAATTATTAAGTGAGTGATGTATATTTAATTTGTGAGTATTTTCTATAAATATACAACAAAACTCTACAAAGCGAAAAATTAGTTTTCCTAATCTTATATGTGGCTACAATTGGTGAAGTGGTAGGGACATCATAATCATTACCGTATTTTTCCATTCCTGAGAGAATCTAATTGTAAGAATGTTAAGTTATATTTTATTATGAGTAAGACTATATCAAGGCAAGATCATGATATCAATCATTCCTCTGATCTTAAATTTGTAAAGTTTGGTTTAATTAAAGAGCAGACATTTGATTTGAATCAGATTTGCTGTCACGGAAAAGATATGTCGTCACTTTGCAATTATTTTTCTTTGCGTATCTTGAAACTGTCGCTCACGTTACTCTATAGGTATTAGAAAATCGAATGACCGATAACGACGTTGTTGTTGACATTAAATTTGAAGCGGATTGCTTTGTTGGTCTTATCGTTGCAGCGAAATACCTAATGGCAATCAAGGGAACGTATTCAGATAGTTAAGTTAACAACTTCGATACGAATCTGCAAATCTTCTTTTTGTAACACGTGCATGAACAGCGGTGCTTTCCATGGCTGTTTTGCGAGACGAAAATCGCTAGTTTCATGTTCATGAAAGTGATTCCTTCACTTTCGTCCCTTGTGTGTTTCACTTTTGTCCCTAGAGACGGTAATTTGTAACCTTACTTTTTTTTGTTCGTTTCGCAAAACTACCATTCAAAGCACCAATATTCATGCACATGATACAAAAAATATACTGTGCAACACGGGCCAAAATTGCCGTTGCGACAAGTGTGAGGATTGCCGTCCGAGCGAATCGAGGGCTGCAATCACACGAGTCGCAAATCGCCAACTTTCGACCCTTCTTGCACAATATACTATTTTGCATATCTCGTTTAAGCCATCAGGTCGCATCGTCATTTGTTCCTTTACCATCATCGAGATGGTCGCAATATCAGGTATAATAGTACATTACGTTACAAGGGAGGGAAGTGCTATTTTTTGCCGAGAATGAATGATGAGAAATTCAATCGAGGTGAAAAATTGTGCCCCTCCCATGTAACGTACTATACTTTTCTTCCGAACTCGCTAAAAAATAACCACATTTCGTGTGTGCAACAAGGACGGAGAATAAGCTCATTTTTAACAAATGACAACACGCATGCGTCGTACGGTTTTTATTACTCTCGCCGTGCAGGAATGAGCTGATTACCTCCTGCGGGCGGTAAAGAAAGCGGACTGCACATGCGTACGTCATTCGTAACAAATGAGCGATTTCCCGTCAGCGTTGCGGACACGAAATGGGGTTATTTGAGCGGAGTCGGGAGAAATAGTACATTACGTTACAAGGGAGGGAAGTGCAACTTTTCACCGAGAGTAAAGTCTGATGAGAAATTCACACGAGATAAAAAGTCGCACCCCACCCATGTAACGCACTATACTTTTCTCCCGATTTCGCTAAAAAATAACCACGTTTCGTGTGTGGAACAAGGACGGAGAATAAGCTAATTTTTAACAACTGACGACACGCATGCGCAGCACGATGATTACCTCCCTCGGAAGGTAATGAAAACGGACTGCGCTTGCGTAGTACGATGATTACCTCCCTCGGGAGGTAATGAAAGCGGACTGCGCATGCGTAGTACGATGATTACCTCCCTCGGGCGGTAATGAAAGCGGACTGCGCATGCGTAGTACGATGATTACCTCCCTCGGGAGGTAATGAAAGCGGACTGCGCATGTGTAGTACGATGATTACCTCCCGCGGGAGGTAATGAAAGCGGACTGCGCATGCGTAGTACGATGATTACCTCCCTCGGGAGGTAATGAAAGCGGACTGCGCATGCGTACGTCATTCGTAACAAACGAGCGATTTCCCGTCCGCTTTGCGGACACGAAATGGGGTTATTTTAGCGGAGTCGGGAAAAAATATATTTTTATACATATTCAATAACACCTTCGAAAAAATAAGGTCAAATCTTTGTACAGATCAGTAATATCGTACGAATAAACAAAGCTTACTTTAAACAATTTGTATACTTTTTTTTATAAATGATCATCCCCAACGACTGTAATTTTAATATAATTATATTTTTGTACTCGTGAACGAATTACAGTAGGACCTCGATTTAACATATAAGTCTCACCGGAAGTCTTAGAATCGAGAATTTGTACCGAATCGTCCGTATCGTAAATCGAAGTTCGAGTATTCTCAGAAAAGAAGACCAATTCATATGGTTAATATTCATTTCACATTATATATGTCAACATTTTTATTTGTCGAATTTTCCAATATTTTGTCTACAGTTCGTAGAAAGTGCGAACAAGCTAAAACTGTGAATTTCATCAATCAGCTGGGCTCGTTACCATTTTTTAAATACATTCCAAAATGGCAAACCACTTTTTGTAAAAGTAATAACCGGCTTTTTTAAATTAATGAATAGATTTATTTTTATGAAGTGAAGTACAAATATATGTTTTATTGTGAATGGCGTAAAGACACCCGTGAATGGTTTATAAATAGACGTCGTTTTCCGCCATTTATTTCCCACGTGCCTCAATCAGCATCAATAAAGTGAAGATCCCCGGAGCTGCGACGCACATAAATAGGACTAATTTAGAGCTTCTAACGCACGTGACCGATTTCCTCCAACGCTATAAAGGCATGTAAATCTTGGATGCTTTGGACACTTGATAATCCGGTAGTTGAGTGCAACGCGGTCTGTCCTTGTCCCTGGCAATGAGCCTAACGTGCCGTTAGACTATATACGTTACCTCACAGTTACGTTGACTAGCTACGTTCATGCGGTGCACTACTTTGGCTCGTTTTTCCCGATTATTACCAACAAAACACACTCGCATCGGCTGTGGTTACCATTAAAATCAATTTGTAACGGCAATAAATCCTTCAAAATCAGCTCCAACGTCCAGATTACAAAATCTGGTTCCACCGCAGCAATATATTAACTAAGAAATTCAAAACAAATTTCACCGTTTAAGAGACGGGGAATTACGACTACAACAATCACGCTTTAAAAAATGAGGGATTTGGCTGCAGGCAAAGTTATCTGTGATCAAGAGTGTGACGAGATTGTCAGGAAGAAACTAAGCGAGGATTCCATAGATCATTTTCGATTAGTGGATTACGAAATGATACCGGTTGGTCAAGTTAATGGTTTTATGGGACAATATTTCACGCTGAAAGCCACAGTCGCCTGTCCAAAAACTCCAACGGATACTCGGGTCTACAATTTCTTCACGAAGATACCACCGCCAACGAGCAGCCCACAGTATGATTGGATACAGGAGTATGGATCATTCAAGAAAGAGGTTGATCTGTATACAACAGTATTTCCAGAAGTGCTGGAAGGACTGGAGAAAAGATCAGTACCTCAGTGCTTCCTCGGTATTGGAAATGATGTAATAGTTCTGGAAGACATGGCTCACAGTGGCTATTCGATGACCAACAAACTGGTACCGTTTGATCTTCAGCACTGTATCGTTGCAATGAAACACTTGGCAAAGTTTCACGCCAAGTCTATCATATTTGAGGAGATAGGCAAGAGAAATCTTCACGAGGAGTTTTCGCACTGTATGCAGGAGACTCTTTGGCCAATGAGGGAAGGCATGGCCAAACGTATGTTCGACGCTGCTGTTAAGGGAGTTGTCTCCATGGTTGATCTTGTCCATGGATTGAACGATGAGGAACGAAAGGAATTCAAACAGAGGATCAAAGTTTCGGCGTGCGACCATGCGAAGAAATTATCACCCTCATCGAAATTCAGAAATGTCCTCTGTCATGGCGATTTATGGGCCAATAATATTCTATTCAAGTACGATGAGAATGGAAATCCAATGGCTTGCTGTCTCATAGACTTTCAACTAGCTAGGTAAGAAATGAATGGGAAAATTGTTGTATTGATCACTACTCGACATTTTAACGGCAATAAGCACATCTACTGGTGAAAAACAATCTTTTCTTAAATATTTGTAATAATAGTATTTTTTTAAAATCCCTTTTCTTGATTTCTGTGTGAAAATGTATTTTTCTTTTGTTAAACTGTAATCAGGGATGCATATCAAACAAAATTCGTCAAATTTGTACTCAAATGTTTTTCGATGATAGTCCATATGTGAACAAAATTTAAGATAAATCTGTGAAAATTTTCAAAAATCTTTTTTTTTCGCGGCGGTATTTTTTTCAAATATTCACCAAAATCGAAATTTATCGACATATCGATAGTTCATTTGACTAAATTCATTATTAACAATCAATAATCATGAAATCAGGTCGAAAATTGCAGCCAGATATCTCAGAATTTACAGAGATGAAGCCTTTGAAGACATTTTTTTTTTAAATTGAAATTGCAATAAAATTATAACCACGCTGTCGATTCTCGCCAAATTTGGTGCCCATCATGTGTTGATGGTAGTCCTTTTGTGTACAAAATTTCAGCCCGATATCGCTTTAATTGCGAAAGTTATAGCGTGAAAACGATATTTTCAAAATTTTCAAAAAGCTGTGAAATTTGAATTTTCCAACCGATTCGCGTCAACTACAATCCCAAACGTCGTTATATGACAGCCCACTTGCGTGCCAAATTTGACAAAGATACATCTAAAATTACGACAGTTGTCGTGCTTACAAGGAATCTGCACATACACACACATACAGACATTTTTTCTAAACCACTTTTCTCGACGTTTCAGACCATTCTGAGTGTACTGACATGAAAATCTCGAAAAAAAAAAGAATTTCACGAAAACGAAGCTATGAGGAAGCAAAACGGTCGTTTTACGGTGGAAATAACGGTCCCCTGTTCTAAAGCTTCTGGAGCGGTGGAACTTTTGAGCTTTCTGTGATTTTTGCAAAATTTACAGACGAAATTACGGCTTAAATCATGGCTCAACGAATAATAAAATCTGCCGTGGTTTAAGCCGTAATTCTGCGAAATACCACGGCACTGTAAATTCCGCCGAGCCGTGATTTCTACCGTTCTTTATTGCAAAATCAAGGTCCGCAAGCTCAAAAGCTCAAACGTATGAGAGGGTCCGTCATTTCGGTGTTGAAACTGACGGGTGATTTTCACCGGGATTCGACCGTGAACAGTGTCAATTCCAGGCGTGGTTCAATCGGCTAGAGAGTCCCCGTGATTTATTAGCGTTGAAGAAGATAGAGCACAACGAAAATTGTTCAATATGCCCATTACGAATCAGGAGAAAGGAACAGCATGTATACATGTGACGCATATGCCGGAATTACCCCGATCCCTGGAACCCTGACAAGCTATGTCACCATAGGCATCACGGCGGTGCAATACACGCTGGCATTTGCAGTGGCCCAGCCACGTATGCTACTATCGGCGAGGTACTGGCTGCGGTGGAATACACGGTGGCATTTGCAGTGGCCCAGCCACGTATGCCACTATCGGCGAGGTACTGGCTGCGGTGGAATACACGGTGGCATTCGCGATGGCCTAGCCACGTATGCCACTATCGGCGAGGTAGTGGCTGCAGTGGAATATACGGTGGCATTCGCGGTGGCCTAGCCACGTATGCCACTATTGGCGAGGTACTGGCGGCGGTAGAATACACGGTGGGATTCGCGGTGGCACAACCACGTATGCCACTATCGGCGAGGTACTGGCTGTGGTGGAATACACGGTGGCATTCGCGATGGCCTAGCCACGTATGCCACTATCGCGCGAGGTACTGGCGGCGGCAGAATACACGGTGGCATTCGCGGTGACACAGCCACGTATACCACTATCGGCGGGGTACTGGCGGCGGTAGAATACACGATGGCATTCGCGGTGGCACAGCCACGTATGCCACTATCGGCGAGGTACTGGCGGCGGCAGAATACACGGTGGCACAGCCACGTATGCCACTATCGGCGAGGTACTGGCGGCGGCAGAATACGCGGTGGCATTCGCGGTGGCACGGCCTCATATGCCATTATCGGCAAGGTACTGGCTGCGGTGGAATACACGGTGGCATTCGCGTCGGCCTAGCCACGTATGCCACTATCGGCGAGGTACTGGCTGCGGTGGAATACACGGTGGCATTCGCGATGGCCTAGCCTCGTATGCCACTATCGGCGAGGTACTGGCTGCAGTGGAATACACGGTGGCATTCGCGGTGGCCTAGCCACGTATTCCACTATCGGCGAGGTTCTGGCTGTGGTGGAATACACGGTGGCATTCGCGGTGGCCTAGCCACGTATGCCACTATCGGCGAGGTACTGGCAGCGGTAGAATACACGGTGGCATTTGCGGTGGCCCAGTCTCGTATGCCACTATCTGCAAAGTACTGCCGATCGTGGAATACACGGTGGTATTGATGGTGGCCTAACCATGTATCCCACCTAGGGCCCATTTTTGGGTCCGTTCAATAATGGTGGCAAACACGGTAAAATAACGGTGGGATATACACCAGTATCCTACCATCAACGGGGCCTCATTTCGTGGTGGAATACACGGTGGAAAACGCAAAGTCGGCGGTGGCAAAATGGCAGGTACACACCTCGTGGAATACATGATGGGTATTTTCGCTAGGGTTATCTCAGAAAAATGTGAAGAAGTTTAGAAACCTATAAATTTTCTAGAAGTCATCTGCAATAATTGAATGCTTTTGCCATAGATCCCAAAAATTCTTGTTTCAGGATTCAACAGAATATTTTGTTTTACGGATATCATCAGTTAAACAAGTGAAATATCTACTTCCCTCCCTTGCAACATAGTATTTTCCCCAATAGGTGATTTTTTTAACAACTAATAAATCAGCCTTTATGTATCACAAGTGTTTCTATTTTTACATAACACCTGATTTAATACGATGCAAATTTCAAATCACTATTGGCAAGGTTGTATTTGGTGGGTTTTCTCTTAAAAGTTCCGCCAGAGATGTTTTTCACATCAATAAATTATATATCTCGAGTATACTTTATTTTCATGCAGGTACATCCTTATATATTTTATTTTTTTATGTCGGCTTTGAGTGAAATCCTTTAAATAAACCAGATTTAAATTTCTGATTTCAGATACAACCCACCAGCCCACGACATCTTGTGCTTCCTTCAATTCACGACGAATCGGCAGTTGCGTGATCATCATTTGCAGAGTTTGTTGAAGGTTTATTGGGACGTGATGGTTGCGTCTTTGAATGCTGCTGGTCTTCAGGCTTCCGCGGTTTTCCCCTGGGAGGAACTGGTCACCTCGATAACAGAGCTTCGGACCATGTGCATGACTCACGGTCTCTTAAACATTCCTATAATGTTACTGGAGCCAACAGCAGCGAGTAAATACTTTGCCGAAGAGCCAGAACTCCTGGAAAGTATGCTGTACGTCGACAGAACTCCTCTGATCTTTGACCAGTTTCACGAAGTCCCACCGTACAGAGAAAGAATGCTCGACGCTCTTTTGGAACTTTATGAATACTCCAGTTGAGCAAAACTCGCTCATACATAGTGTCTCCTTTAAAAAAAATCGATCCTCCGAAAAAAAAAACATTCGTTTGAATACCTTGACAATTGATGTTAATCACCCAAAAATGGTAAGATAAAGGCCATTTATTGGCATAAAGAATGAATTTCTTAAGTGAATCGATTTTTTTTATTTCATAATTTAGTCCAGGGTTACTACGCAGTGGCAGCGGTAAAATAGCTATGTCAAACGAAACACGACTGACTACGTGAAATTCATGCTTGTAATTTTTGTCGTATTCTTTTTTTTTTAAGTTTTTTTTTTCTTTCTTTCTTATTACACAATAACGATCACATTACACATTTTTGTAGGTGGGCTTTTGTTTCAGGGCTTGCTTCAGACTTTCTTATAAAAAAAAGTGTTTTGTTGGTTTTTTTTTCTTTTTTTCTTTGTTTTTTTTTTCATTCGGGGGGCACATAGATCCTGAAACGCGGGGACAGAGGTTTCAGGCTGACTTTTATGTATATAATTATTTATATCATCAATTATAATGAATATATAGTTATGTACAATATTGAATCTCATTCTTTAACAATAACATCAACAACATGATTAAACAACGTCCCTCATTGGTACACAAATTGTAAATGTACAGATAAAAAAGCATTAGATGAGGTCAATGAGGCATTGAAGGTGGCGAACGCTCTGCGCGCCATTAATTCATCTGTTTTTTTTATACATCTTTAAACCCCGACATCATTTCGATCGTCCGATTATATTATGCCTTTCGCTTCGAAACCTTCAACTTTTGTTTGTTTTCTTTTTTCATCATATTTCTTTCATTTTTTCAGATACATACACGTCGATACGTCATACATACACGCGAATGCACCATTTATTCGATAGCACAAGAGAATATGACAAGGGGATGAATGAATCGATTGATCGGTGCATGATTTAATTATTAAAGAGAGTGCGCGAATAATCGTCGTACCGCGTTGAGCCTAATTGATCTTGTCGGAGTCACGAACAAAATTCACTGCTTCTCCGAAAAAATAAATAATAAATAAAAATCATGATCTTATCATAAATTGAACGAAAACAAAAATAAAGTGATAAAATAATATTGTATTTGTGCATATATTCTCAACTCTGCCGAGTCTCAAGATAAAAAAATATTAAGAAAAAAAAAAAAAACGCTTTTTGCAACTTCTTCGTAAGATCAATGCTCGGCTCAACGCGACACAGGCAACCACGTTCATTCTAAAATTCTACGCAAGGCTTTCGACGATTTAATGAACGACTTGCACAAATCTAATGCACAAATTTGTGTAATTTCCCCAAGGCGAGAGAGATGGAGAGGGAGAGATGGAAAGAGCCAGAGCGATAGGCATAAACTTTAAAAATGTGATATTAAATTTTCTTTCTTTGTTTTTTAACCCGAAGAAATGTTGTCGCCCCTGCGGCGTTCCGTCGGGGAACGAAAATGAATTCAATTAAAAACGAAAAAAAAAAAAAATCATACTCTTCTCGCCTCGCGGAATTCCATGGCGCTAATCATTGACAACGAGTCGAATATACCATCGAAGTATTCTTTTTTTTTGACCGTATATTCGACCGCAGTAATTGCGTGGATTCTTTTTCTTTTAATAATTTCGTCCAAGACGGAGTGCCGTGTTTAGTGAGCGCCTAATATATAAATGATGGAAAGATAATAAATGCGCGCCTCCAATCCTCCCCGTCAATCTTTCGCAAGAGGGAAGAAAATCGAGAGACACGCACGTCCATCCCGTTAAATCACCCTCTCACCTCAACCGAACCGTATAAATGTTATATACGATGATAACACGAACTGCGGTGGCAGTGAACAGTGCACGTGGATATTGCAACAGCAGCAGCAGCAGCAGCGGCGGCACGGCAGCAGCAGCGGCGGCAGCAGTTATACACGGTATATGCATATACGAACACGGCAGCGTCTACCACAGCTAGTTTTTTTTTTAAATCTCTTTAATCGATCATCTTTAGTTGAATAAATGTTTGTTTTTTTTTTAATCAACGGTCATCCAGCCGTAGACGGAGACCGCATCGTTAACGCATGCCTTTCATTTAATCGAATCCTTAAACACTACCATACACCCCCTTCGATCGTTACGTGTTTTGTCTCTGGCGTGTGTTCTGCGATTTTACGTGTGTGCTCAAAAAGTGTCTCGACCACATGCATGGGTGTTGCAATTATGCGTATGTGTGTACGTTGTTATTATTATTTCTTTTTTGCTCTTTTACTGTGTATCTTTATATTTGCATTTTTATATTCATTTATATATTTTTTTTCTTTATATTATAAGTATAATTATATAATATGTACGTCCGTATATATACACACGTGAGTTTCACAAAAATATATAAAAGAGAGAGTGTCTATTTATACGCATATGTATATATGTATAATTACAGTATGAACGTATGTATGTGTGGTACATATGTGCATATATATTTGTTATTATTATTATTATTTTTTTTTCTTCTTTCTTTTACGCAGCGATTTATGCACATATCGACATATACTATACGAGATACTCAAAGTCGTGTGGAAAAGGGCGTTTTTTTTCTCATTATTATTTATAGTATAGAACCTGTACAAAGTGCTTGATTCAGAGTTTTTGTTTTTGTTTTTGTTTTTTTTTTTTCATTTGTTTGTTTTTTTTTTAGTCGTAAACAAGACACACGAGGTAAAGATTACATTGGTAGTCCCGCACTCTCACATTTGTCGCAACGTATTCTGAATTCCTTTACTATGCTTTTATTTCTTTTTTTTTTTGTTTTATTTTTTAAATTTATTTTTATTTATATTCTTCACGTTCCCGTCTTCGTTTCCTCTTGATTCTCGTCGCCTTGTCTTCACTTGCGTTTGCGAACACCCTCTTGGGCACAAGAGGGGTGAGTTAGCTAACCGGAGAAAGGGCGTCGGCGAGAATGTCTGTGGGACGGACGAACGTCGATCGCCACGGCGTCGCCATTAGTTTTATTTTTTTTAATTAAATTTTTTTCATTCTTCCCATTTTTAACCTTTAATAATATATATATATAGATTTATATATATATATTTATCTATTTAATTATCGGTATCTTTCGTCTTTCACGAGAGAAACGTAATCACTGCATTCGCTGCTTACGCGGATGAGACACTCGCAACGGGATGATGCCCTTCGTCGTAGATCAGCAACAGGATTCCTTACTAGGAGCACGCGTCGCCTACGCTTTTCATATTGCGCTGGCGACACGATTGTCAGTGGACACTCGTACTGTGCGTAATCGCGACGCATCCAGACGCGCCGTCGTTGATTAAATCCGATGTGTCGCTGCGTCGTTCGACGGTTGAGATACTTTTTAATTTCGTTATTCGTTTCAGCTTTTCGCGAATACGTCTCCTCGCTGATACGTCAGAATACATCGGGGGTATTGTGTGACGTGTAGCAGCCCTCGGACCAGTCTCCATCGTGCCACAGCCAAGCATCCTCCATCTTCCTCATCAGCCACCAGCCTTCTCGACACTTTCGGCTCCGTATTCTCTCGCACTCTCGTCTCTCTCCTCATATCGTCGTTATTTATTCGGTCACGATCGTAAAGATTTGTCAAAAGATAAACGTACGTGGATTACGGAGAGGGTGAGATCTGGCCGAGGATCGGGAAAGGGAGATTCTCTGCGCCCTTTACACTTTTATTCGAAAGACCGATTATTTGTGATTTTTTCGGGCTAATATGTTGAAGATTGATAATTGACAGGACAGCGAGGTGTTTTTGTTTTTTTCGCAGTGTTATTTGGGACGAAGAATGAGAATTTCTTGACTTTTCGATTTCTTTGCACTGGTTTTTTGTTGTTGCTGTTGTTGTTTTAACGTTAATATATGTACTATTAGCGTGAACGGTCCATTGGTGAGGAGGATGAGGAGGCTAAGCTTGGGGATGATTGGGGTGGCACGACAGTCCCCTACGCTCGATTAGATGTAGGAATATGGTCCGTCAGTGAGGGCGCTACACAGCAACAGTCAGGAAGCATCGTCCTTCCCACGAGCACCTCGGCTTGGTCGATACTCGAGGCCCGGATCGAACTGCATCAGTACGAAAACCTGCGAAACATCAGAGGATCATTCATTTTCTGCATTCTATTCATGTCCTGTTTCTTATTTTTCTTATCTAGTGCATTCGTGTAGCGAATAAAACGGTCGTCTTTCTTCCCAGTTTTTATTTTCATTTCTCGTTCAAATCAATTTAAAGCTGGTTTTGCCAAAACTCTTTTCTGATCAATTGCGTCGGCCCTCAGATAAATTTTAAGTACACGTAAGTGTTTGTGTAAGTTCCTCAAGCTACGTGTTATTCACAACAGTGAGAATTTTTCAAAAACGTTTCTAACAATTTTGATGATTCAATTGACTGTTTTAGAGAATGATTGGTGGATCTGAATGTGGTCCTAATAAATAAATATAACTACGGACATGGTTTATAAAGAAGATTTTGCATTCTTGTTGCAAACACCGTGTGTGGCCATTTTTTTTAGCGAATTTTGAAATATAAAACGTATCGTATGCTACACGAGAGAGAACTTGATTTTTTTCACCTTGGGTAATTTCGACCCTGGCTTCGATTGGTCATTAAATTTTGCCATTGATACAAATCACGCATTTCCCTTCCTTGTAGCATAATATACTCCTTCCTACTTTTTATGCAGGAGAATTAATTTGCATGAAGTGAAATTATTCGATCCTGATTCAAACCCTGTTGTTTAGTATTAGTTTTTAGAAGGTCGGCTGGAATAGGTTTACATAATTACCTGATCAGTAGGTAGTAGAGTGAAGTCATCAGGTGGATTTGTAATAACGTAGCGCTTCGATGAGGCATCGCACGACGAACTCGTGTCACGAAACCTAGAATGGGGGGAAAAAATCGAGCACGTTGGTAACCAAGTTTAACGAAAATTGGCACTCACAGAGACACGCACATAGACAAACACAGAGCACAGACGGATTTCGTCACATAAGCTAACTAAACAGACAGTGAGCTAAACTAAATGTATTTGGGCGAGCAACTAAACGCTAAACAAAACGATGACGGTACAACAAATTTGTCAAAAATGATATTTTTTGGATGGGAGGGCCAACTTACGAATCGTCGGATATTAGTACGTTTTTGGTAATCGTGTACATGAGGCAAAAAACGCAAAAATGCAAAACGAGTGCGCCGCAAAATTAATAAATTCATAGGATAAAAATTGTATAACATTATACAAAAAATAGTTTCGCTTTTTTTTTTGGTCTTAGCAAATCGACGAATAAGAAGAAAGAGACGTGAATAAAACTTAGTGAGTAAACAGCAGTAGCGGGGATCGGAGACACCACCGCCGTCACTGTGCACCCAGGGTAATCCAATAAATACCATCGAAGTAAAGAAAGTCCGGTACCTGTACCTGTACAGACCAATGCACAGCATTCCATACGACTTTAATGCTGCGACAAAGAGGTCGCCGTACTTGCCTCCCTCGCCATACTGGGCCAAAGGCCCATCGTACAGCGAGATCTGACCAACACGACATCGATCCCTGTTGGCCAAACTGTCCGCAGTACTATAAACAAATAAATATTCCAAACATTATAATTTCGTGTACATATTGCAGTCTGTTATATATTATTTACTGTTGCGTCCAGGCTATTTTCCCCACTAGCATTCAGAATTATTATTTTTTTAAATAATACACTAAAGGTCAATTAAATCTAGGGAAGGCAAAATTTAAAGACTTCCTCTCACAGTTTAACCTGAAGGTGAAGTGCTACACGTTTCTATTGTTCTTTCTCGTTCCACCGCAATCGTCGACTGCTCATAGCAGCTAAGATGGTGCAGCAGTTCACCTTAAGGGGAGGCGAAACCTCAGTTTTTGTTACGGACTTAGTAGGTTTCACCTTTCCGTAAGGGGAGGCGAAACCTCCATGAGTGCGAAAAAGATGGCGAATATCTTTCGGAACAAGAATTCTCAGAATCTTGATATTTTTTGGGAAAAATGAAAGTTTTACATCATACAGAATTAAGAGGCTAATGATGTAAAACTTTTCTTTTATCAAAAAACGTTCACCGTTCTCTGAAATATTGGTTACAGTTTTTTTTACCGACTGAGTAGGTTTCACCTTTCCGTAAGGGGAGGCGAAACCTCCATGAGTGCGAAAAAGATGGCGAATATCTTTCGGAACAAGAATTCTCAGAAACTTGATATTTTTTGGGAAAAATGAAAGTTTTACATCATGCACAATTAAGAGAGCAATGATGTAAAGCTTTTCGTTTCTCAAGAAACGTTCAGGGTTCTCTGAAATATTGGTTACAGTTTTTGTTACCGACTGAGTAGGTTTCACCTTTCCGTAAGGGGAGGCGAAACCTCCATGAGTGCGAAAAAAATAACGAATATCTTTCGGAACAAGAATTCTTAGAAACTTGACATTTTTTGGGGAAAATGAAAGTTTTACATCATGCACAATTAAGAGAGTAATGATGTAAAACTTTTCGTTTATCAAGAAACGTTCAGCGTTCTCTGAAATATTGGTTACAGTTTTTGTTACCGACTGAGTAGGTTTCACCTTTCCGTAAGGGGAGGCGAAACCTCCATGAGTGCGAAAAAGATGGCGAATATCTTTCGGAACAAGAAATCTTAGAAACTTGACATTTTTTGGGGAAAATGAAAGTTTTACATCATGCACAATTAAGAGAGTAATGATGTAAAACTTTTCGTTTCTCAAGAAACGTTCAGCGTTCTCTGAAAAATTGGTTACATTTTTTGTTACCGACTGAGTAGGTTTCACCTCCCCTTAAGTCTCTGTGCCGAATTTTGAAGCCAAAGACTTTTTACCTACAGTTCAACATGGACATTTTTCTTCAGACAATTCAATCTGAAGAACTTTTCTTTCGAGTCAACCTAAAGACTTTTTTTTTATGGCGAGTTCAAACTAAAATCGATTTTTGCCCACAGTTCACCCGAAAGACTTTTATCGACTATTCAACCTGTTGATTATTTTTTCTGATAATTCTAAAGAATGTTTCCACTGATAGCTCAACCTAAAGATAACAAAACGTTCTTAAGGTGATGTGAAACGTGTATGAGTACGAGAGAGGCAGAACTATTATTGCGCTTTCAAATTTCTCGGTGACGGCTGTTTTTTTAAACAAAAGACGAGAACGTCGCTTAGGATAATTCTTGGACAGAGGGCAATGTTCTCATCTTTCATCCGAGAAATCAACCATGGCAGAGAAATTTCGATTACAGTTTTTGTTACCAATCCAACAGTTTCACATGCTCTGAAGTCGAACTGGCAGTCAATGTTCTTTAACTTCCACAGTCGGTAGAATAGTAATCTACTGTATCTTCACTCTTTCAGAGCTTAGTGGCACATACATATCCCAGATTCTCAAGCGTGTTTCCCTAAAAATTGTCGTTAAATTTGTTTTTTATCTTAAGAGAAAAAAAATAAAAACGATCAATTGCTCATTATTGCAAAAATAACTTGGTTAATTCCAATCCACACCTTTAATTTTTAGTATTATTTTAAACAAGATAAAAGGGCTGTACTAAACACAAAGTGTTATTATTCTTTCTTAAATAATACTTGTCCCGAAATACTTCTAAATGTGATACATAAGTGGATGGATGTCTCGTCATTCAGATAGTACATAAATAATTTACCCTAACAGAATAGCGAGTCATGTGTTATAAAATTGTTGTGAAAAGAATAATATGAAAGAAAAGATTGCGCTAAATCCGCAGGTAACGAAGAATTCGTTTATCTTTCAAACTACCCTTCATCCCAATTTTTTCGGTGTCTCTAGTTCTATTCATATTTGTTGGATGAAACCCTTAAATTCACTGTTAAAAAAGATTGAAAGTTTTTATGGATAAACTCGTATTCGAAATTTAATATACAATTGTGGTATAAGATTCATGTACTTTTCCAATAAAATTAAAGCGAATTATTAAAATTTAAGTATTTCTACTGTAAAATTAAAGTAAATTATTGAATGTGCTGTATCATCCGTTAATTTTACATTACACTTGTATATTAAATGTAACATACTAGTTTATGCATAAAAACTTCCAGCAAAAGTCCATTAAATTTCAAGTAGATTTTTTTTACAGTGTTGGCTTATATACAAATTTGTTATGAAGAAAACTTTTGCGATATCATACATACAGAACAAATGACAACTTACCTATATCCACCTCTGAGACCTGCACCTTCTGCTAGAATTAGTTCGAGTTCGGGCGTCGCTCCACCGGTGATTAACGACCGAATGAGAGTCAGCGCATTCTGATTGAAGTATGTCTGTAAAATAATGTACATTGAGTAATATGTTCATACGTGTGTGGAATTCTTCCATGTATGAAATAATGAGATATACCGTCGACATAAGTGAGTCAAGTACGCTGACAGCGAAGGCAGTGCCACAGGCAAACGGTTGTGTCAAATAAAGTTCCGTATCCGGATCGTCGTCGTCGTCCTGATCGAGGAATTGCACGTTGCTATCGTTTACGAGTTCTGGTGAGGCGAGAAGATATCGATTAAACAAGATCAGATGGCAAAGCCTAGAGAGACGTAATGACTTTTATGCCACTCCGTGCGAGAAATGCGTACTTCTCACACGCTTCGCCTCGCGTGCGAGAAATCGCACTTCTCGCACTAGTAGCATAAAGTTCTATACGAAACTCGTGCGAGAAACTTTTTGTGCGAGAAAAAGTTTGATCGCACTCCTATCGTAATATACTATTATGCCACTGCGTGCGATAAGCATGCGAGAAGCGTGTGAGAAATGCGTACTTCTCACACGCTTCGCGTGCGAGAAATCACACTTCTCGCACTAGTAGCATAAAGTTGTATACGAAACTCGTGCGAGAAACTTTTTGTGCGAGAAAAAGTTTGATCGCACTCGTATCGTAATCTACTATTATGCCACTGCGTGCAAGAAATGCGTACTTCTCACACGCTTCGCTTTACTTCGCTTCGCTTCGCATGCGAGAAATCGCACTTCTTGCACTAGTGGCATAAAGTTGTATACGAGACTCGTGCGAGAAACTTTTTGTGCGAGAAAAAGTTTGATCGCACTCCTATCGTAATATACTATTATGCCACTGCGTGCGAGAAATGCGTACTTCTCACACGCTTCGCGTGCGAGAAATCACACTTCTCGCACTAGTAGCATAAAGTTGTATACGAAACGCGTGCGAGAAACTTTTTGTGCGAGAAAAAGTTTAATCGCACTCGTATCGTAATCTACTATTATGCCACTGCGTGCGAGAAATGCGTACTTCTCACACGCTTCGCTTTACTTCGCTTCGCTTCGCGTGCGAGAAATCGCACTTCTCGCACTAGTGGCATAAAGTTGTATACGAGACTCGTGCGAGAAACGTTTTCTGAACTCATGTGATTGCAAACTCACACTCGTCAGAAAAAGTTTGATCGCACTCCTATCGTAATATACTATTGGCGAATAATTAATTGGCTTACCGGTGATCATTGGCACGTTAGCACCGTAAACGGATCCTCGTCGTTGAAGGACTATAGGGCTGCCAACTTGACTGAGTACGCCGATCGTATCGTCAAACGTCATGGCCTTGATGTTTAGGGACGCGAGAATGGCCTCCTTGTCGGCGAGGGTGGGATCGTCGTTGCTAGGCACTTTTGCCGACAGGATGCAACACATGTCGCATAGATTTACATTAACAGCACGTAGATCCGCTCGACTCAATGGGGAACCCTACAAGATTATTTTTTTTATAATACCTTTTCACTGTTTGTCGCTACGACTCGCTTCGTTAAGGATGTTATACAGGTTACCGCGGGGAGGATAGGGAGGATAGGTGGCGCACGGCGGGAGACGGAGGTACTGTGTGAACGGCATGCACATATATGAATAAGAGAGAGGCGAAAAAGACAGTGTTTACTTTTAACGTAATATCGTTCATAAAATGTGGGCGCACCCGGATTTTTTCAGTGTTCTGTAAAGCTCAGACTCCAATGTACACGAAAAGTACAAATTTATCATGGTATATTCTCTGCAAACATGCGCTTTCGCTGAAAACACGACAGTCTTCATCCTCCACCGTATACTGCCCATATTAAATCGCTGAACTTTGATAATTTATAACTCAGAAAGTATGTGGGTAAAAATTTTATAAAAATATTTTTATAAAATGTCGTGCTTTTCTCTATAACATAAAAAATATTGGAACAAAAATCTTCAAAATTGTTTACTTGTATAACATTCTTAATAAACAATCTCTAATAATTGAATCACTCTTTGACGCTTTAGACTCAACAGGATTTCTTGTTCTCCTTCCTAATGTCCAGAACACCGTATACATTTTTCAAATAACTACGCTAATTTATTTTCTTTTTCTAACAAAACACTGACATCAGTGAGAAATCACCCGCGGCAAAAGTCACGCTGACTTGTGTAATGTTATATAAATTCTTTGTTCGCGTTCCTAGAGGAAGCTATATTAACAAAGCTGATACGAATAGTCATAAAGTTTTTTTTTTTTTGAAATATGAAAATTAGATTAAAATTTCAGAAAGAGATTAGGTATTTGGAACTTGCCAAAGTATCAGAAGGTACGTATTTCGCAATTTTTGCTTCCTCATAGAGGAATTTTGCTTTGTTTTCATGAAATTATTTTTGTTTTTTTTGTGATTTTCATTGTCGAAATATTTCAAATGGTGTGAAACGTCGAGAAAAGTGGTTTAGAAAAATTGTCCGGATGTATGTGTGTGTATGATGAAAGACCAAAAATTCATATAACTGTAACTTATAAAGTATTCGACCGAATCTGCTAAAATGTAAACAACATGTACAGTACTGGCTAATCTTTAATTGGTATAAATTTTACAAAATTAGCTCAACGCATTTCATTTTTATAAGAATTTTGAAATTTTGAAAAAAGTACGTAAATACCCTAACTCGAACGAATTTTTAGGTATCGGCCTGAAACTTCGTATTAAAATTGAACAAAGTGATACGACCTTTGGTATTGAATTTGGGTCAAATCGGTAAAGCGGTTCGGTTTTTATGAGATTTTGAATTTTTCGAAAAATTTTCGTTTTGCTCTAATTCAGATTAAATTTCAACTAATCGACTGAAATTTTCTACACAGGAAAAATAACATTCAGCCCTGCTACGTACCAAATTTGGTGATGATCGATAAAGCGGTTCGGATTTTACGTGATTGAGAATTTTTTAAAAATCTATTGGTGTCGCTCTGGATTTCGTAAAACGTTAGAAATCATCAACTTCGTAAATAATTTTCATCTTTCGCAAAGCCTCCTCTATGAGGAAGGCAAAAATAAAATAATGAAACTGCCTCATAGAGGCGGCTTTGTACACTGAAACAAAAAATCTATTACGGGCTGCCAAAAAGAAGTATTTTTGAATTAACTCTAGTTCTTTATTCTTTCAATCCCATTTAACATTAAAACAATAATAAAATATTATTTTGCTTATTTTAGAGTTATTGTTTCGATCTCGTATGGAATTGAAGGAATTAGAATTCAAATTAAGGTGGCATCTGTGGGTCATGCTAGTCAACCAACGCACTATTAAAAATTTTCATATAAATGACAAAAAAATTGAAATTTGTAGTGCATATTGCTCTACATTTCCCCTTCAGTCACTGTGTAGGGTGTTAAGGCGAAATGTAATTCCTCCTATTTTATTTTTACGAATTACGAAATGCAAAGTCACTCATATGACTATTGTGCCAACCTTATTTTGAGCGAAATAAAGTCAGCTGTCGCGTGTCGGGACGTCCCGCAGAGCTCGTGGCAACGTCGCACATATGTTGAGGTTGGTATCGCTGAGTTTACTTTCAGCGCGCGTTTAAATCTCAAAAATTTATAACTACATATTGACTACAAAGCAGTCATATAATTACAATCGAGCGTTGATCAGCTTGAGTTGAGTCTCAAAAAATGGAAATTTCCGGGATTCCGGAGTTGTTTTACGTTATATTTCCTAAGAAGAAGCTTTAATCTCACGAAATGCGAAAATTAACTTTTGAAATTCCCGCCGTAGACGAGTCCGTTCTGCTAGTCCGCCATTTCCCCTCAGAATATGCGGCGTTGCCAAATCTCTTCGATTGAGATTGAAAATTTCACAAAAGTAATTAGATGAACACTGTTTTTGACTGTGTTACTGCGGTTATAGACGTTTTTTAAAATTTTTAATGCTTTGTAAGAATTCCGTCTATCATTTGAAATCATTACTTTTAATGCATCTTCTCTATTAGCATATGAAATTCACCGCTAAAGTGCGAGCTAACTACGACTGCCATTTGAGACCGTGTTAAAAAAGGCATATTTCAATTTGGAATATTTTTATTTATAAACGGTCAAATCCTTTCTAATTTTTTGAGATCGTTCAGAATGTTTCAATCTACAATATATATTAATTTTGTAATTTAATCTTCTAAATCGATATGTGAGGATGCCTCCTTAAGATGATAACGCTTGTTTTTGGCAGTCCGCAAACGATAGATTTATTGAATCAATGACATTTTTTTTCAGTGTAAAAAGCGAAAAATAATGAGGAAGCAATGTGCAAGGTTCTACTTTGCATCCTTGTTTTTCCTTGGCTTACATAGTTATGAGAAATAATGAAAATCTGTTTCTCTATCGAACAAAACACTGACGCGACCAACAACTTACATTGAGAACGGATATCTTGGGCAGGTTCTGCAGCATCTTCCACTCCCGTCGTATGTAGTCGACAGACCCAACTATCACTACGTGTTTAAGCTCGTGGTAATGGAAATTGGAAGCTCGTAATGGCATGACAAGGTTTCTCAGTCCGATGAGGGGTGAGTCAGGATCGGCGAATAGGCAAACAACAACATGACCATTAAGGACAGTCATTGCCGCCTGATTCCGATCAAGAATACAGTCTTCGAGGTTGCGGGCTGGACTCCAATGGAACATGCCCGTTGAGTCGTATTTCATCTCGGTCTTTTCAAAGTCGAAATCCTTCGCCTGATCGTCGGCGATTCCGATCTGGAGGCCTCCATTATTGTTCACATTCGCGCCCCCCGACGCTCGGCTCGTTGGCCTAAAACCATCAATGAATATTGATAAGATCGAAACATTTATTCTGGGTTCAAAGGCGATTTTAGACTTTCGCAACTGGTCAAGATTTTCGTGAGATAACTACAACTCTTTATTATAACTGATTATTACTAAGATCATTATTGCGAAATCACCATGATGGTTAATCGGTTCTTTAAATCTTGGAAGAAAAATTATTACAATTCTTGTAATCCATTAGCTGAGCAGTGACTTGTGGCTGACATGCAAAGAAAAAGCGAAAAGAATTCACCGCTCACTTCCAAATTTATAAATACTTTTATAAATAATCAGTGATACAGCACCGCTCATTAGTTTTACAAAACTAGAACAACCAACTCCCATAATTTAAAGCGGTTTGGCATTTCGAAAATGAATACATTTATGCATGATGTTAAATACAACATTTTATTAAACTTGTTAAATATCAATTAGTATTTATTTTATAGGGAGTTTTTTTTATTTGTATTGTTTATTGATAATACTTTTTTTAATTTTAATGTAAAGTGCATTCGTTAAAATTAATGTGCGATGCACTGCCCGTGATGTGATAAGTGTGGCAAAATTTCAAAAAAGACTACAACTACTCCGTACGAGATAATAGTGTGTTAAGAGCATAAGCGTACATGAGTTTTTTGACTTCGTAGGCGAGATGGTAGCCAGCGTATGCGGACTCCTCTTGCGATCTGTAATCAGAAGGTGAGCTTACGTTGATCTCCGCACCCAGAATCACCCGAAATATTTTTTTAACTTTTACATATTCTTTTTCCTCTTGAATTTATCACTCACTGGTCGACCGACGTTTCATTCGCCGAGTTATTCAAGAAGATGAGTTTACTGCAGTAGATATTGCACTTGAATATTTGCCGTGGTTCAAATTACACTGTTAGAAAAGGCTGAAAGTTTTTATGCATAAACTGGTCATCTAAATTTAATTTACAATTGTGGTATAAAATTAATGTACTTTGACGGGGAAATTAAAGAAAATCTTAAAAATTCAAGTACTTTTACTGTAAAATTGAAGTGAATTATTGAATTAGCAGTACCATACATTAATTTTACATTACATTTGTATATTAAATTTAATATACCAGTTTTTGTATGAAAACTTCCAGTACATGTACATTAAATTTCAAGTAGACTTTTTTTACAGTGTAATCAAACATTAGGAATTAAATTGATCATTAGAATTATTTGAGAATTTTTAACGATATCGTAATCGACAAGTGTCTCATTGTTATTCAAGCAGATGCATTTACTGCAGTAGATATTGCACTTGAATATTTGCCGTGGTTCAAATTACACTGTTAGAAAAGGCTGAAAGTTTTTATGCATAAACTCGTAATCTAAATTTAATTTACAATTGTGGTATAAAATTAATGTACTTTTGCGGGGAAATTAAAGAAAATCTTAAAAATTGAAGTACTTTTACTGTAAAATTGAAGTGAATTATTGAATTTGCAGTACCATACATTAATTTTACATTACACTTGTGTATTAAATTTAATATACCAGCTTTTGCATGAAAACTTCCAGTACCTGTACATTAAATTTCAAGTAGATTTTTTTTACAGTGTAATCAAACATTAGGAATTAAATTGATCATTAGAATTATTTGAACATTTTTAACGATATCGTAATCGACAAGTGTCTCATTATTATTCAAGAAGATGCGTTTACTGCAGTAGATATTGCACTTGAATATTTGCCGTGGTTTAAATTACACTGTTAGAAAAGACTGAAAGTTTTTATGCATAAACTCGTCATTTAAATTTAATTTACAATTGTGGTATAAAATTAATGTACTTTGGTGGGGAAATTAAAGAAAATCTTAAAAATTCAAGTACTTTTACTGTAAAATTTAAGTGAATTATTGAATTTGTAGTACCATACATTAATTTTACATTACACTTGTGTATTAAATTTAATATACCAGCTTTTGCATGAAAACTTCCAGTACCTGTACATTAAATTTCAAGTAGATTTTTTTTACAGTGTAATCAAACATTAGGAATTAAATTGATCATTAGAATTATTTGAACATTTTTAACGATATCGTAATCGACAAGTGTCTCATTGTTATTCAAGAAGATGCGTTTACTGCAGTAGATATTGCACTTGAATATTTGCCGTGTTTTAAATTACACTGTTAGAAAAGACTGAAAGTTTTTATGCATAAACTCGTCATCTAAATTTAATTTACAATTGTGGTATGGAATTAATGTACTTTGGCGGGGAAATTAAAGAAAATCTTAAAAATTCAAGTACTTTTACTGTAAAATTGAAGTGAATTATTGAATTTGCAGTACCATACATTAATTTTACATTACACTTGTATACCAGCTTAATATACCAGTTTTTGCATGAAAACTTCCAGTACGCGTACATTAAATTTCAAGTAGATTTTTTTTACAGTGTAATCAAAAATTAAGAATGAAATTGAACATTAGAATTAATTGAAAATTTTTAACGATATCGTAATGGACAAGTGTCTTATTGTCGTCGATATTTACAATGGCAAGTGACATTTTTTAACAAACATCACGAAAGAGAGGCAGCAAAATTTGACTATGGGATACTCTAATTTGCACGATATAATTATTTCGAGTTATTTTTCATCGCCGCCCATGCATCGCTCGGGATCATTACGAGAATTGCGCGGCTGGCGACAATCAGAGTCTTGTGAGATTTGCAGAAAGAGCGAAGTCGACAAAATTTTAACTGTAATTCATGCGTCGATAGAAACGACAGAAAGTAGTACATACTTAGTGGTTGTATACAAATTTGGTGCTAAGTACTGCGTGTTTTTCTTTTTTTACCAAATACGTTAGATTAAAGTCGCACAAAAGCTCGCGTGGAAATTCGAATTTATAAGAAGAGCTGAAAAGAGTGCCTGTACGTTGAAAAGTGATTATCGTTCCGATTCAATTTTCCATTTAACTCTGGCAACAGTTAAATCGAAAAGTTACTACATAGTTACAAACAATGAAGAGTGATGGTCATAGAGGTGATTAATTGAATATAAATTGTGATTTAAAAAAAAATAATGGTCGTTCGATTTGGCACCTCTGATTGTATGGCTGATTCGGGCTTGACAAACTGTCGCTGGCTGCTCTATTGACATTCGGCTTGACTTTGTTCACTTGCTTCGTCGAGTTTATCGTCGTCATTCCCACGGAGTTCCGATGATTCCGCATGGCTGAAAGGGGAAAAAAATTTATTGTCAAAGTACAGTTTGGTCGAAAGTATAATAGATGTTTTTAAGAACCATTTAGAAAAGGCATTCATTGCACAAAGAAGGAAAAATTCGTATGAGTATTTCGTTTCTCTGACTTCAAGCTGATTAAATTAAATACACACTGTCAGAAAAGATTGGAAGTATTTATTCATAAACACGTCATAGAAATTTAATATACAATAGTGGTACAAAATTCATGTACTTATCCAGTAAAATTAAAGCAAATTATTAAAATTCAAGTACTTTTACTGTAAAATTAAAGTAAATTATTAACTGGGCTGTACCATAGATTCATTTTACATTATACTTGTATACTAAATTTAATATATTAGTTTATGAATAAAAACTTCGAGTAAAAGTAGACTAAATTTCAAGTAGATTTTTTTACAGTGGATTGTTAATGAATTAAACAAATTTTAATTGAATTGTTGCTACTTTTACTGATCAAAGACTATTATTGTTTACAAAATATTTTCACTAATGCAAGAGAAGTTACTGTTGCATTTCAGTAAGATCTGGGCCGTTTTTTAAAGCTTTTGCATTTTTTCTCGTTAATAGTAATTGAAAGTAAAAGGGTATCTTTAATCTAAGTGTTACCGACTACATCTACACTGTTAAAAATATTTAAAAAAATGAATATGAGGTATTCCTGGTCAACTCTACAAATCTTTAACTCTAATCCTTTACGGCCCATGATTTTTTTTATTACGGCAACTGCTCTAAAAAAAATAGAATTTTTTTTTGGATTTGTTGAGCTATTTTTGTATAAATTAAAGCGTGTTTACGTCGTTTTGCAATAAAACAAAAATTGAATTGTGATAACATACAAAAGGCTGATATTCTTATCCGTTACCTAGTTAAAAGATCAATATCCACATTTTGAGGGTTTTTTCTAAAAATTACAGTAATATAAAAAATCATGGGTTGAATCTAAAAGGGTTAGGGTTAAGGGAAGGGAGTTAGGTGAAAAAAATTGATTTTGGAAATTCAATATCATCCAAATCCTATTGCATATAAAAATGGCCAACACACTATATTGTTGGTACTCGATGAAAGGATTTTTTTACTATCGTCTGACTTGCATATGCTTTTCAATATTATCTTAAGGTAGTTCTGTCGCTTCACGCTCACTTCGCATAAATTTCCGAAAAATGAGAGCGAATTGCAAACACTTCTTGATGATATAAAAATCTGAAAAAAATCATGCATATTTAAGATACTTAAGACACTATTTCGACATAATAATAATTCCAAAATGTTATTAGCAAATTGATGAAAAATAAAAATGTTCAACAAATCTTCCGACAACCTAATTTTTTTGTTTCGATGAAAATGGTTCGTTCATTTTTCTGAATACGTATAAATTTTTTCAAATTTTTTTCTTTGCTTTGAATTTTGTAATTTGTTCCATGTAAAAAATCGAAAAATTCAAAGCAAAGAAAAAAATTTGGAAAAATTCATACGTACTCAGAAAAATGAACAAATCATTTTCACCGAATCAAAAAAATTAAGTTGTCGGAAAATTTGTTAAACAATTTTATTTTTCATCAATTTGTTAATAACATTTTGGAATTATTATTATGCCGAATTAATGTCTTTAGCATCTTTAATATGCATGATTTTTTACAGATTTTTATATCATCGAGAAGTGTTTGCAATTCGCTCTCATTTTTCGGAAACTTATGCGAAGTGAGCGTGAATCGACAGAACTACCTTAAGCAAAGTTCTTAGGTTTTCCATTCTGCGCATGATTCAGATCAAACTACTAGGTAGATTGAAATGGTTGACATCTCATTTTCTTCTTCATGAAAAGATACACCGGCTAAATGGAGCAAATGTTAATAAAATGTAATATTTTTTAAGTAACATAATTATTAATAAATAAATCTTATGCTATTTTATAAACCAGTGATTACCTTTGCTTTCAGAATGAAAAAAAAAATAGTTTGCTTCATTTAGCCGGTGTATCTTTTCATGAAGAAGAAAATGAGACGTCAACCATTCCAATCTGCCTAGTAGTTTGATCTGAATCATGCGCAGAATGGAAAACCTAAGAACTTTGCTTAAGATAATATTGAAAAGCATATGCAAGTCAGACGACAGTAAAAAATTCTTTCATCGAGCACCAACAATATAGTGCATTGGGCATTTTTATATGCAATAGGATTTGGATGATATTGAATTTCCAAAATCAATCTTTTTTACCTGACTCCCTCCTCTTAACTAGTGTGAAACAGTTGAACGTCCTTATTAAATGTGTATTAATTTACATAATGAAAAATGTTGCAGTTTACTAAAAGCATGATTAATTTTCATATTACATACCATTGGGATCTTCCCTTTCGCGACTGATCTCACCTAAAATTCATAGAAATCGATTAGTTGATAATTACTCGAAGCCTCTTGGCAGCCATTCGATTAAGGACAATAGTCAATTATAGGAAATCGTAATGATCGCGACGTGAACTCCCCCCGGTAGTGCGCTGTGCGTCGCGAGACTGAACCTACAGCCCCATGCTTACAGGCGCGCATACCTCGTCCTAGGCATATTTTCCACGTGCCAAACGGAGGTACAAAAACTCACACTTCATTTTTTTTTCTCTTTCCATTTCAATAAATGTATATAATAATAGCATTTTTTGTCTACAGCCTAGTATCGTCCCAAAGATAATATTTATTCCAATCGAATGGCCGCATGCTTTTGTCAAGTTAGTCAACGATATAAAATACAATAGAAAAAAAAAATACTACGACGGCAAGTTCAAGCTTTATTTAAATCTGTCCTATAGGAAGAAAAATAGTGAAAAATCATTGAAAGCAGAGCGTGACTTTTCATCTAGATCGGCCAAAGATCGCGACAATTTTTTTTTGTCTACGAGGTATATTTATGACTATATTTTTTTTAAAATAATAATTATGGTTCTAGAGCTTTAAAAGTGAGAAAATATAAGGGGTCTGTGGGGGGTAATAATTTATAGAAAATTACGCAACAAACTGGCAATAGGTCAACAACTGGGCCATTGAAATAATTATTTTTTTGTTGTTGTTTGTTTTGTAAATATTTGAAATCTTTAGGATTTTAGCTTGCGAGACTGTAGCATGGATTGACTGAGGTGCAACTGTACCTCTCACGTGAACCATCTTGGGCAGTTCTGGCGGAGTGAATGTGGGGGGAGGATGATGGTCGTCTGTAACAAACCACTACACATGTTAGCTACCCTACCTAAAAACCTAGTGCCTAAGATTTTACTCTCTTTGTCGTTATCATTAGCTCGAGGGTTAGTTTTCCAACCCTGAGCTATGTGACTGTCCATTTCAGTGTCTCATTCTACTCCACAAATTCAGACTGCCACAATATGTAAAAAAACAGCAATGATATACATCAGAACATTTATTTTTTGTATTTTTCAAAAAGGTGAAAAACACACTGAAACGGCATCGCCGATAACGACTTTTATTGACGATCGACGTGAATGATCGAGTATTTTTATAATTTCTCGACGAATTCACGTGAAAATCAGCGAGAATAATTCGGCCCTAACAACAAGGATGATCTATCAAATCGTCCTTATTGCGAAAAGCACGATATCCAAAAGATACCAACTATTTTTGTACATCATGCTTCGTGCTCAAACTACAGCAGCGTTCGGTCGAACGATTTAAATACAGTGTCAAATGAAATTTGTATAATATTATTACAGTTTTGCCATTTTTTTTTTTAGATATTTCATAGACTCACAGATTATACGTGATATTTTCAAATGAATAGAGATACAGAATTCGAGAAGATTTTTATACTTGATTAAATTATTTTTCCACTGTACCAATCGTCGTTCCGATCGCATGTGCTAATCGGCGTGCAGAAAAACCCAACTTTACACATAATACGATTGTTTTTTCTTGTGATCGACACACAATTACGATATAGCTGTGTGTGGTTTTTATTGCGCTCCAATTGATCAAAAAATGCATGCAACTTAGGGCACATGCGTAGAGAGGAATACGACGAGAAGAGGTGCAATTATAGAGAGATATACAGGAATATGTAAAAGGCTTGCAAAAAGGTACAGAGCTGAGGTCTAAAAGGACGTACAGGGAAAGAAAGCATTTTTTTGTGCATTCACCAATATTTTGGATGAATATCATGAAAGTTTTCAGTCGCCAAACATAATCATCTTAGTGTGATTAAATGTTGTTGTTTTTTTTTACACGGAAAGAAATGTTTGGTTGTGACAACTACGTTTTCGATTTGCTGTACACAATGTCTAAAAAATTAGTTGCCTCAACCATATCGAATAGTAACCTCAACTATTCACGATTAGTTCTCGATTGGATTAGTTAGGTTAACTAATCCAAAGAATATGGATATACACGGAAAAAAGCTTGGTTGGAACAACCAAGTGCCTTGGTTATATATACGTCAGACAATTAATTGGTTAGACCAACCAAGGTATTTTTTAGGCTACCAATTTCTTGGTTGGTCTAACCAAGTCACTTGGTTAGCTTACCAAGTTACTTGGTTAGACTACCAATTTCTTGGTTGATCTAACCAAGTCACTTGGTTAGTCCAACCAAGAAATTGGTAGCCTAACCAAGTAACTTGGTAGCCTAACCAAGTGACTTGGTAAGCTAACCAAGTTAGCTTACCAATTTCTTGGTTGGACTAACCAAGTGACTTGGTAAGCTAACCAAGTTAGCTTACCAATTTCTTGGTTGGACTAACCAAGTAACTTGGTAAGCTAACCAAGTGACTTGGTAAGCTAACCAAGTGACTTGGTAAGCTAACCAAGTGACTTGGTAAGCTGACCAAGTGACTTGGTTAGACCAACCAAGAAATTGGTAGCCTAACCAAGAAATTGGTAGCCTAACCAAGAAATTGGTAGCCTAACCAAGTAACTTGGAAAGCTAACCAAGTTAGCTTACCAATTTCTTGGTTGGACTAACCAAGTAACTTGGCTGGACTAACCAAGTAACTAGGTTGGACTAACCAAGTAACTTGGTAAGCTAACCAAGTGACTTGGTTAGACCAACCAAGAAATTGGTTGCCTAACCAAGAAATTGGTAGCCTAACCAAGAAATTGGTAGCCTAACTAAGAAATTGGTAGCCTAACCAAGAAATTGGTAAGCTAACTTGGTTAGGCTACCAATTTCTTGGTTGGACTAACCAAGTAACTTGGTAAGCTAACCAAGTGACTTGGTTAGACCAACCAAGAAATTGGTAGCCTAACAAATAACTTGGTTGGTCTAACCAATTAATTGTCTGGCGCATATATAACCAAGGCACTTGGTTGTTCCAACCAAGCCTTTTTTCCCGTGTACGTAGAAGTGCAGATCTTAGAAGTGCTTCGTCTGAAGC
This sequence comes from Ephialtes manifestator, assembly GCA_963970395.1. Classification (NCBI taxonomy): domain Eukaryota; kingdom Metazoa; phylum Arthropoda; class Insecta; order Hymenoptera; family Ichneumonidae; genus Ephialtes; species Ephialtes manifestator. Next base: position 7,918,398 of record OZ019974.1, on the reverse strand, counting down.
TGCGCAGAAACTGGAGTACGCACCAAAAATGACGAAAATGTGTGATACTCCAGTTTCTGCGCAGCTTCAGACGAAGCATAGGATCTGCACTTCTACGTACATCCATATTCTTTGACTAATCCAATCGTTGGGACTACCACTCGAATAGTTGGGTATTATCATTCGAATCGTTGGTATTACCATTTGAGTTGCTAGGGAAATAGAATAATCGATTGGTTGTGTCAACTCATTTCTTCGTTATGACAAGTAATCTTTTTTTTCCGTGTAAGGAAAAGCTTGATAAGAATACAAACGGTAGAGGAGACTTGAGAGTTTTTCGACGAATGCACAAATCGAGGGGAAGGATTCTCCATCGAGCATTATGTTAGAGTATATATATATATATATTTATGTAATTTAACAGCGTTGCTCTTTAGTTGATTATGGCGCGTGTCCTACACTATTACGCTAATTAATATACGCGTGAGTCGCTTGACGAATAAAATGCTTCTCATCCTTACATAGTTATTCGATTACATCAAATTAAGACATATCCTCCGATTGACTTACTTGCGTACGAGAAGTCTTCACCTACGTAGAACGAGTGGAGGACGAGAGGTTCAGGCACATAGACACATAGACGGTTAGTTCAAAGGTTTACGGTCGTGTCTATGTATAGTGTAGTATAGTTATAGTACAGTACAGTATTCTGTACGTAGTTTGTGTATTAATAAGTGTAAGTGTCTGCGATATTTCGCTTACTATCGCGATACTCCAAGTCATTTGTGCAACGATTTTCATCCGATCTCGTAGTGTTTTTTTTATTTTTTATTTATTTTTATTGGGCCTGTGTTCGTGTGATTACGGTTTAATGAGTGTGAAATCGAGATAATGAAATGCGGTTACGTTCTTTCGGGAATGTACACACACATCGCTCGATATATGCAGTCATCGCTATGAACTAGTACTTCTTATAAACTAAAAGGCAAGGCACATAGATTCTATCGTTTCGACTCGTATTCAAAATTCATTTTGATGACTTACAAATTTGTGACTAACTGCAATTATTTCTTAGACATTGAGACAATTTTTTTAAATATCTCTTCGGCTGTAAAACTTCATTTTACACACAATAGCTTGTAGTTCGAATTAATTAAAAATTACATTTTTTTAAATGAAAAAAGATTAATAAATCATTGAATCATAATGACTAAACTAAGAAATGAAACAAGTATATTTGGGGCATTCCATTCCGATTCGAAAAATTTTTATATGATTGGACCAACTCCAAAAAGTACTGGAAAATTTTTTCAGATTTTTTTCATTTATTTATTTTTTTTACGATTTTTTAAAGGTAACATATCGTTAGCCCAAATTTAAAAATCTGAAAAAATTCTCAAAAATTCTGCATGAAATAACAAAATTTTTGAGCCGAAAGCCAAAGTGGGCCGGGTTTTGCTTCTATTTTTTTTTCTATAAAAAACTATTACAAAATTTAGAAACGAAAGAGGAAAAGTTATCAAATTTTTCTAAAATATTGCTTTCTTCTGCAAGTGCTTTCTTTTCGTAAAAAAAATGCGATTCATAGAAAATATGTTCACTGTTAAATCAGGCCGGAATCGCAAAACAGAGTTTCTCTCTGAGGAAGCCAAATAATAACGATATAATTTCTTGCGGAAGAATGTTTATGGAAAAAAAGAGGAAGTGCTGTGAAAATTTCAATTTTCATGTTTTTTTATTATTTGTAATACAGCAATTTCTAGAATTATATAAAATTCTTATTGAATAGTTTTTCCTATTTCTAAAAAAATACTCATGAATCAGAATTGACAAGCCGCGCTAATCAAAGGATTCCATTGATAATATCAGATGTCAATGATGATAATTTAAAGAGCGATCGCACCTTCGAATACAAAAAAAATTCAAGATCACCGAGTGCAGCTGAGATGAACAAACAATAAAATCAAATGAGATTCTACCGCACAAAAAATCTAATTTTGCTATCTGACTCAACCTTGTACTTCACGAGGAATGTTTTTTTTTCGTAATTTTGTGCAAGTTTAGAAAAATTTGATAACTTTTCCTCTTTTTTTTCTAAAGTTTTTTGTTGAAAAAAAATAGAACCAAAACCCGGCCCACTTTGGCTTTAGGCTCAAAAATTTTGTTATTTCACGCAGAATTTTTGAGAATTTTTTCAGATTTTCAAATTTGGGCTAACGATATGTTACCTTCAAAAAAATCGTAAAAAAAAATAAATAAATGAAAAAAATCTGAAAAAATTTTCCAGTACTTTTTGGAGTTGGTCCAATCATATAAAAAATTTTCGACCAAATCCGAGAGGTCGAGGGTCCGACCCAGGTGGAATCGGTATGGAATGCCCCATTTATACTAATTGTATAATGTAATAGAAGCCATAGACATTTGTAGTCATCGTTATAAAAATAAAATAGTTTCTAACAAACTCAAATTTTCAATGTCTATCGATAAATTATTCAAAATAAATCGATTAACCTTTTAAAGGGTCGAACTTTGTTCCAGTTGGAAAATAATAATTTTTCCTAAATGTTGATCACTTTTTTAAAATTAAAATAGTAGAAAAATGACACTTTTTAATTTAGTGTCAATGTGTTTTCTCTTTTGTATTGAAGAAGATTAGATACAAATTTAGGATGCAATGTTGATTGTATTCTAACCCCGAGTTAAAATTTAGACCCTCTTCAAAACCTAAATGTAGCAGTCCCGCGGGGTAAACGAAGGTTCCTCCATTCTCTTGACACTCGCCAAAAACTCTGAAAATGGCAGATATTACTCGAATGGAGTAATCGGAGTCTAATGTAGACTGAAATTCTTATATTTGGACCTCCATTTAGGTTGTACAGAGTGAGATGAGGTTCTTAGACCCTTGTGTAAACCTCCAAAAGTGGCATATTTTACCCATTTTCATTCAACGAAGGGTGTTGGAAGGGTTTAAATTTTAACTCGGGACGTTTCTCACAATTCATCCAGAAATTTTCTATGAAAATTCATCGACAATATTTCGAAAAATAGCAATTAACTTTTTGGCAGTTAAAGAGTTAAAAAAGCATCTAATTAGAGTATCAATATTAAATATTGAACAAATTTATTCTATTTATATTTCACGACTTTTTGTATTAAACAAAGTTGTGACGAATTCTACTGTAATTTACAATATTACAGTAAATTACAGTAAATTTACAATATTGTTCATTACGGAAGAAACAGGATCATAAAGACCTCAGTGGTCAGACGAGTCCAAACGATATTTCTATCTGGAGAGGGGAAATCCCTGCACTGACACTGGACAATATACAGTAGGTAATATTTGAAAAAAAAATTTATAAATATTTATCCAGCCCTTTTCGGAGTATCAGTGTCTTCACGCGTTGATCACGCAGATTATTAACTAGTATTTTATTAAACAACACGGTGCTCGGTTAAAACACACCGTTCTCAGTAAACACTGATTTTAAATATAAAATAAAACGAAAAAAAAAAATTATTAAGTTGGAGCAAATGGAGAGGCAGTCGGTTAAAAAGTTTTTGTAATCTTTATCAGTCGAATTAGTCCCAATTCACCCACAACAATAACCATTGAGACACTCACAAACCTTGTGAAAAGAAACTACATTCCAAACGACACCGATACATAGTAGTTAGAATTAATATATATCGTAGTTGCAAGATAATCGATAAACACCACATCAATAGGACTTCAAACACTAACACAACGTAGTTCTACGCTGGGAACACGAGAGATTATTTTGTATAATTCGGTTAATGCGACTAGACGACTCGGATGATTGTTAGGAATTCTGGAAAAACTCGTTCACTCGTCTTTGCCAGGTTCTTACATAGTTATCGTTCATTTGCGGGGTGAGATTATGAGATGTTGAAAAAATTTAAATTAAATTATACCAATGAGAACGATGATCACAATCCGGATCGTTCGCCATCGACTGAGTCGGGTTTACACCGAGTTATTGTGGTTGTTACATTTGTGCTGCTTAATGAGCGCTCGACGTAAAACCTTGCGAATGAATTGGCCTCTGAATTTTTCAAAATCGCCTATCGAAAATCCCAAATTTACCAACACGTAATATTTTGTACTTTTACCCAATTTTGTCATCTTTACGACATTTTTTAAATAAATACTTCAAGTATTGTCCGAATGCAATAATATACTGATTGGGAATGGACAATATTCGAATAAAAACTTTTTTTTAACGACTTTTCGATTTTAATGACTGCGTACAATTTTTCGATAACCATAAATTCCTTTATTATTCAATAAATAAATAAAAAGAGTAAATTGAAGTAATTTATACAAATATTGTTATTATCGGAGTTATAAGTCTTCATTTAATTAAAAAATAAAAATTGTCGGTATAATTATTCTCATAAACCAAATTTGACAGAAATAAGCTGTAGTGCATATAAAAAGCTTTTGAATAACTGATTAAAAAATGAATTACAATGAATATCACAACGAAATTGTGGGAATAAACTGGTGGAATATGTTTCTTCAATTGCTTTTGAATGTATCAGGTACATGTTACTCTTTTTAAAGAAATTTACGGTAAAATTTTTATTTCTTATCCTTAACATTTATTTAAAAAATCTAATTATTGCTCGTTTTAATAATTGTGTACAGTTTTTCGAGCTGGAATTGATTCGAAACACTTTTTATTACTCATCTTTCATGTAGATTGAATTACCTGAATTTCAGGAGTTACGACTTGAAACAGACTCGATTCAAAGTATTGAGTTTGCAGTTCTCTTTTTGCAATTTATAGTTGAGAAAGTAGTTGTTACGTCGCGTCGAAATGCCACCAGCATCAAGCGTGAAATTGGCCAATCGATCAATGCAAAGAACACGAAGGGTTTAGAAATTCCCTTCGCAGCTTGCAAGCTCATCACTTTTGTCTACCTCCATTTATATATTTCATTCGTGTGATACGTACAAAAGGTACAAAATGAGAAATTAAAAAAAAAAGAAAAAAAAACCCAGAGGCCACTTCAATCCAAGGCACTCCCTTCGACCGTGTGTCTGTCGATGAACGTGATCGACGAGGCCCGAATTAAACGCTGGCCGCACTCGTCGCACACGTCGGGAGTGGTTTAAATGAGATATAAAAAAAAGAAAAAAATAAGATAATGAATATGAGAAAACACGTGACACAATTTTCTACTCTCGGGGGGATACGTACTTGCTCTTCCAACCATCTGAACAGCTCGCACGCCCTTCCGGAATGTGGCCACTGCCCGAAGGGAGAAGAACCATAGCTGTTAGTCTTCACATCGATATTACTTGGTCCTATAAATTCTGGGACTGAACAAGGGGCTACATCGTCCAGGACCGATTCTCACAATCGATGCTTCATCTTTGCTATTTCTTTTGTATATTTTCCTTTTTTTTTTTGCATTTAGAAATTTTACAAAAATTCACCAAAAGTCTCCATAAAAAATTAATGACACTTGGAATGCATCGATGGAAAGATTGGTGAACCTGATCAAGCTGAGGGGACATGAATGTAATTTCCATCAACACAATCTAGAACCGCAATCGCGACTACGGAGTCGATTGCGATAAAAGGGCCACCGGAAACATGAATTTATAATTAAACGAATAAAAAAACACGCACACACGATTTATGATTCGATAAGTACGCGCCGATGTAAAATTCTGTGTATATCATAAGATCAGTGACTATCAGGAAAACACAACGATGTGGGAAATTATAGCGTGACACAATGCGACGATGCAAATGGCTTTGACGATATGTTGTTCTCGCACACGTTGTACGTTGATCTGCTGAACGCTATGTTTGTGAACATTTCTTTCTTATTTGTGAGTGTTGTGAAACGTATTATTATGCTTACTTATATTATATATTACTATGCCGATATCTGGGTCTTCACTGTGTGTCTGTGTTTGTGTGTCGTACGGCGTTGAAAGAGGACAATATAGGCATAATCAAGAGTATTGTAGATATCGCTAGATATTTACAGGTAAACCCTGGGCATCGGGATAAAACTCTTTCACTTCTACATTTATAACATTACAAATTAAGAGCAGAGATTGGCAAAATTTAATTTTATTATTACTGTCCAACACAGCTGTGATTATCTCTTACTTTGTTTAGTTTTGAAATATTTTGGCTGTCAGTCAAAATCTTTTGTTTATTGAAAATTTTGAATTACGTATGAGAGACATTCTCTGTCAATTTAACCACTTTTAAGGAGGATCGGTGGCGACTCCCAAAGTCAAATCAGAGATAAATTTTCGCGATCGATTCTTTAAAGTTTAATGCATTAAATAATAACAGTGGAGGGTGATTTGTATTGAAGCATGTGGACTTAATCCAGAGAAAGATTAATAGTCACGGATTTGCATTAAGATTAACTGATTAACGTTTCTTTTCAGTGTGATATATTTTCGTTCAGTTTTTTTCCAAGTATTATCTTTAAATCTTTGCCGATTTTTCTGAACGATAGCTCATTGTTTTTCTTAAAAGATACTCTACAAATTGACCTCCTAGATATTTCATAGTGTTCATCGTTTTATAATTATAGCCTGTTGTTTATGAAAGTATTTAAATTTCTGTTAAACAACAGGTTAGAATTATTAAACAATTAACACTATGAAATATCTAGGCGGTCAATTCGTAGAGTATCTTTTAAGATAGAGAATGAGCTGACACTCATTCAAATCGGCCAAGAATTACAGATTATACTTGAAAAAAACTGAACAAAAATACGTTTCCTTTCAATGGGATACATTTTCGTTCAGTTTTTTTCAAGTATAATCTGTAATTCTTGGCCGATTTGAATGAGTGACAGCTCATTCTCTACCTTAAAAGATACTCTACGAATTGACCGCCTAGATATTTCATAGTGTTAATTGTTTAATAATTCTAGACTGTTGTTTAACAGAAATAAAAATACTTTCATAAGCAACAGGCTATAATTACAAAACGATGAACACTATGAAATATCTAGGAGGTCAATTCGTAGAGTATCTTTTAAGAAAAACAATGAGCTATCGTTCATAAAAATCGGCAAAGAATTAAAGATAATACTTGGATAAAACTGGACGAAAACATATCACACTGAAAAGAAACGTTAATCAGTTAATATTTACGCAAATCCGTCACTCTTAATCTTTCTCTGGATTAAGTCTACATGCTTCAATACAAATCACCCTCCACAGTTATTATTTAATGTATTAAACTTTAAAGAATCGATTACAAAAATTTATCTCTGATTTGACTTTGACAGTCGTCACCGATCGTCCTTAATCAAGTCCCTTAAGGACAGAAATTCAGACCCAAATTGCTGATATTCATTGAATATTTAAATAAAAATTATGATCCTATTTTGCAATTATTGATCAAATAAATGATTATTTTGCACAGGTATTAAGAAATTTTAAAACCAAATCGAATACCAAGATTTTGTATCAAATAATGCCATGAAATTCTAATTTTCGGAAAGTAATTGGAAACTTAAGTTGTGTCTATCTCTGCGGATAAAGACAGTCACGGAAATAGGGCTGGCTATTCAGTCAGCAACCGAGCCAGCATATTAATTGAGCTGGGGGGTTGGCCGGAATAACTCTATGGATTGAACTCTGAAAACATTGAGTGAGTCGCGAACACAGGCACACGACAAAAAGGTACCCACGTCCTACTGCCACAGCAATAAACCGACTTGGCGGTTCTTGCATTTGGTTCTACTGCGCTATTAAATAATTCATATTTTGTCGGGGTGGGCGGGTTTTGCGCTACTATTTCAGCGCAACTGGAAGGAACACCTGGGAACTTCATCGACGCAACAGGGACGACGGATCGAACGTTTGCACCGGGTTTGAAAGAACCAGCAAGGTAATCTCAACTGTTAGCAACAATAAAGCCAGCACATTTAAGTACCTGGGATATGGTATGCGCCAATTCTACGGAAATATGTATATATATTAATATATATACATGTATATAAATATACCAATCATAAACTTGTTAATGAATAACTCACGTAAGCACACTGAAACGACAGTTAGTCAATATGTTATAAACCACTTGGAAAGCTTGTGCCTTTGACTTGGCAACCTTTGCTAATTATTCGTATAAACACATGTTATATTATTAGTGAAAGTTATTACATATTTTACATCAACATAAACGTGAAAAAAATCAAAGAAATAAAATTAAAAACGGCAACGATCAGACAACGTGCTCGGCGTAGATGCAGTTTCTGCAGAGGCAGTGCGTAGCAGCTTTTTTGCTTTGATTTTTATTTATAATATTCAACGTATATTAATAATATATTGACCGTGTAAAGGAATATTTATATATATATAAATGTAGAATGGATAATCGAGTTACAGCATGAGCAAAAATTTAGTCAAGTCGGACAGCCACACAGTCTTATTCAAATATACCAATATTTTTTTTATTTAAATAAATTTGTTCATGAAAGCAGCCAGAAATTTTTAGAGATGGCAATCATCAATCGACAACTCGTTTTCGAAAACGATCATTTTTAAATAACTGGAGTCAGATATTTGTTTAATCGTTTTCAGACTCTTTATATAAGGTTTTACTATTCTGAACATTTTTTAATGTCGGATGTTTCATTATTATTTGCAATCATATTACAATCGTGCGTATGTACAAATTATTAATTTTTTTTTTAGTTTTTCGAGTTTTAAAAGTAAAAATTAATTGCTACAAATATTTTATTGACTGAAATATAATTGAAAAAATCTTGACACTCGAATGACGGAGGATTTAGCAAGAAAACCGGTATACGATTTTAAAAACCCGGATTGGTTGAGAATTCAACGCAATTAAAAAAAAGAACTATCGGTCACAAGTCAAGAAGTCAGATAGTTAACTCTTATTATTTAAAAAAAATATTCGTTTTTGCAAATAAACTGCCGATTTTTGACGGTCTCCCTGTAAAAAAAAAAACGTTTTTACGCCAACATAGAGCTTTTAATTTAATCAAAAAATTACTTGAACTGCGCTCAGCTGTAGGCAAAGCTCAACGATAAAGGTTGCATCGATCGATAAGCTTTCGCGAAAGATCAACAATTATATTAGAAATTCGATCGTTTTTTGAACAGCGATTATCAACAATTTTCTTTAACAATTGGCAGGAAAATGTTATTTCACGGAAACTGGAAAAGGGTTAAGGTAGAGGCTTGGGTTCATTGGGAAGGAAAGAGTAATGAGCGGATGGAACGAGGCGTACCGTCGAGGTAACTGCGGTAGGCAGAATTTCCCTTCACCATGCCGGTCTGCATCATCATCATCCCAACATCTGGAAAAATGTTGCGGTCATTTGCGACTCTCTCTCTTTCTCATTTTTCATCTCGTACACAGAAGATAAAACCCTGCCAAATGTGTGTGTTCTCTCCTTCGGTTGACAGTTGTCTACAAAAAAAAATTGCTGAGGCATCTGAAATATCGGTAATAATTCGACAAAACAAATATTCTCGCGGCTTCTGTGAAAGTACAATACAAACTAGCCTGATGATATTTCGCCGAAGCGTCGTCTCATTGATTGCCCAGGGTTTAAGAGTGCTGTTAGTACACGCCATCGAAATTTCTCTATTGTCGTACAATAATAGTGTGTTGTGTTACGATCCCTATATCCGTTCGATTTACGAGCTTTTCGAAATTTTTAAATACTTTAGCTAATTATTTAGCTAATTTTAATAGCGTTTGTCATTTTAACTATTTGTTCGACTCTAATTGTCTGTCTTGTTCGAGTATAGGTTTGTTTTTATATAAAACCTCACAATGGAAGGGCGTTGAAAAAAAATCTACGTATTGCCTCACACTTAATGTTTATGCTCAGGTTATAACACACCTCTTCAGAGGAAGGAGTGATACTAAAATCCGATGGAAAATCCATTGATCCGATGGAAAAATCTTATAAGCTAAAGTTTTTTTATAGGGTTTTATAGCCGCAGAGTTGTAAATGCCTAATACTTATAGAAATAACGATGATGATACGATCAGCTCTATAATTATGATTTTATAACAATAACATGTAGCGATTGACATACGATGACTAAACTTTGGAATGGCTGCAGAAATTATTATTTTTCAATAAAAATTCACGGTAATCCTTTTGAAAAAATGCATAAAAATAAGTAATGCATTACTTATTTCTTCCATTTTTTCCACTATTTCTTGCAATATTAAAGCGAAAATTAGTATTTTTTTCAGTTATTCAAATGTTTACACTCTATTTTATAATCAGTACATATTATTATTATTAAATCATAATTACAAAACAACTTGTACTATAAACTATATCTCATGAATTAATGGGGATTTACAACTCTGTATAGCAGACATAAGATAATCATGTGGTTATTGTTGTAGATGAAAGTTTTAAAGTTAAGTCAAAGTTATGGCCATCTTTTAGGCGCACTCTTAATCTTTATTCTTCAAAATTATAATAAGTTTCAGACTCATTTAACGACAAAATAAAATTTCCTTTAGCTTCTAAGAAACTCCCGTGTTTTATGTATTTTAAATCGGACACTTCTTTGGTAGTATAGCTTTAGTGGTTGAAAATCTAGAAGCTAGTGTATTCTTTTGTTGGATTCTTCTCAAAACCGATAATAATTTTTACCTCGACCCAAACCCAACGATTCCATCGATGAGGTCAACCACGTGACCTCTTGTATAAAAAAAAATTACAACCGCTTAATCATTTCTGAGTTGTTTCCGAGAGAAAAAGTTTCATTCATACACGAAAATCTTTGCCAATGAAATGAATTATTTGAATTTCAATACTATCTTTTCTTTGAATGATCTCAAACTCAATGAAAAGTAGTGACATTGATTCGAAGAAACATTTCTTTAAACCAATGAACCTTTTTCATTGATTTCAAAGATGTCGTCTCTGATTCAATGAAACCTTCTTCTTACCAGCTCAAAATTTCGAAACCTATTTTTTCCTGAAGTACGTGGCAGATAAAGCTCAAATTTTGTGAGTATGTAAGAAAGTACGGCAGAAATAGGCTAAGCTTCTGGCTCCTCGAAACTCGAAGCCGTTCGTTCCAGAGAATCGAAAAACAAATAAGTGAGGTTAGGTGCGAGAGAGAGATCAATGAAAACGTTACTTCGAACCAATGAAAACGTCTCTTTTAAACAATGAAACTGTTTCTTTATTATATGCTCACTAAGTAAAACTTTATTTACAGCCAATGAAATGTTCTCTTTGAAATTCAAATGCACTATTTCATTGAAATCAAAGAAATATTTCGTTGAAATCAATGAAAAAAACAATCAATCCACCCATTTCTTTGGCGTCAATGAAATCTTTTCTCTCGGTGTGCATTTTAATACATAAAAACATTCTGTATCAGTATCAAACAAACCTAGGCATTTTTTACCATAAAAAACACCTTGGTTTACTATAAACTTGAGCATAAACACTGCGTGCGACTTTGGATTTCCTGCCAACGCTCCCCTTCCATAAAGTTTGTTTTTAAGATCAAACCTGTGCTTGAATAAGATGGAAGTGCATTAAAAAAATCGAAAGTGAAAATTAACACTTTAATCTTTTACATTATAAAATCAATCAATTTCTTATAGATTGCATTATCAAACTTTCTTTTAAAGTAATAATTAACAGATGTTTTACAGAAAAAGTATTATCTTTAAATATAATCACATAACGTTGAAAATATTGGCTATAATGTGGAGAAAAAAAAATGTCGTGTCGTTTTATTTAGCAAAGTGCCATTAAAGTTTGATAAGACAAATTTAACGCCATAAAATTGATCGGATTTAAGGTGCCAAGCAATGTTGAACGGTTGTGAGTTTGCGGGTAATAGTGTCGTGTGTTTTGGATAAATTGAGTTAATCAATGACCTGCCCGATATTGTTTCTGTCAGGGTGAGGGTACAAACACAGGGTAGAGGTATTGGATTTATGGGTGAGGGTTCAGAGAGGTGGTTTTAAATAGCGCCCGGAAAAGCGCTTCATAGGGAAGGCCATGTCGGCGATTATTAACTGGGGAACCGGTGAGATTGCTCGTACAGCCGATATCAGACAAACGATATTTCATATCGTATCCTCAATATTACAGTAATAATTTTGACGAAAAAGTCTTACGATGTCTCCAAAAGTCGCGGCGACGAAATACCACGTATATAGAGGAAGAGAAAGACAGAGGAGGGCGAGAAAAAAAACAAATTTGTAATAGCCAATGAGACGGGAGATAGTGACGGAGAGACAGCGATAGATATGAGATACAGATGTTGAGAGCGAGAGCCAGAGAGAGAAAGAGAGAGAAATATATATCATATTATATATAAATATATGGAGGAATGAAAGTATAATGTATAGCTTCATCAATGACAGCAGCTGATGCGCTGATAGGTACACAGATGCCACGATCGAAGAGTGAAGCTGTTATTACAAGATTCGCAATATATTGAGGGGGTGGGTAAAGGGCCCAAACCCAAGAGCTATACATGCATTGCAAGCCGGACGGAGAGGGCACATACTAGAAGTGCAGGCTATTCTTCCTCTTATCAGAGTCAGGTGGACATGCGCCAGCTGACTTAAACTATCGGGGTCGTGGCCTGGGGTTTGTATAACAAGTCACTTGCGTGTGGGTTCACTCGTGATACATCATTTTTCACCCGAACGTTTAACATTTAATTCACGCAACCCGATCGGTCTCACTGCAAAGCCGTAAAAGAAAAAATCATTAAATATTATTTCGATAAATGTGAAAAATGAGGTACGACACCGAGTTTTATTAAAATGCAATCAGTAACGACGGTGTTTTGGGTTGGGGGAGGGATCAAAAAATGCATTTATCATTATCATAATTATCATCATCATTATCATTATCATCATAATCATCATCATTAACATCATCACCATCATCATTTGGGCGAATGCAGAGAACCGTTCACAAAATTCGAAGCCATGGAATTGTTTTTTTTTTTTTTCTTTTTTTTTTTGTAGGCAGCGACAGATAGACAATGTGTTTCAAAACAAGACAGTGATAGGAGTGTTACAGATAGAGATATAGAGAAATATAGACGGAGATAACAACAGAGACTCTGGATAAGTTATATGGAAGTAGCGAAAACGAAGGGCCAAGGCCAGGTCGCAATAGGGTGAGAAATATATAGAGGTATAGTAGTAAAAACAGAAGGAAATGTAAAATAAAATATTTAAAAAAAGAAACGAAGGTATACAAAGTCAGACGATAGTAGTAGAGAAAATAGTATAAAAGTTTGAGTAGTAAGCGAGCGAGTGAGAGACGTTACCTAAATCCCGGCCCCAGGAGCGTTGCTGCTGCCCCACTAGATAATATATCACAATAGTATCGTCACTGCCATGTCACTTTTCTCATTGACGCAAATAGCTTATACTTTTATAGACATTTATGGCTTGTGATGGATGGGAGGAAGTGGGAATGAGAGTTGTGTCGTAGAGAACGATATTTTGGCCAGATAGCCGAAAATCGGGACGGTGAAAAAGAAGAAGAGAGTTTGAAAGAAACAATAAAATCATTGGGTACTGTGATGAATGGTACGAAAGCTTCTTGTGCCGTTCATCTATGGCAATGTACTGGTCGGAAGCTTTCCTTGCGAGTCACATGATCCTTCCCTTAATGACATCCCTAAATATGTGTTTTTTTCTTCGTAATCCACCTGAAAGCTCCAGGTGGTTGACAGTTGAAAAATAAATAAATAACGCGGGAATACAGAGACAGCGATAGATAAAAGGACATAAATGAATGAAGTGAAACGAGATTGGCGGATGCTTTTCTTTTTTTTTTTTTTCTCCCTAAAGTAAACCACAATGCATCGCCACGTGACTCGCAACAATACGTGTAACAATTTCGTCGCGCGTCGCATATTGTATTGCAATATATCTTTGGAAGAAACGAATCAGAGATAGATTGGTTAGTAGAGAGTTCGGCAATTTCAATAGTCTGAGGCTCTTTGGGGTATATCGGATGGTATGACTTACAGTTTTTGCACTTGCACTTCTTGATGAGAGTCTCGTCCTTGATGTCTTCGTGGCATGCTTTGCAGTAAAACCACGCTCTGAAATAAAATTTTATTTTAATATTTGTTTGAGAATAAAAAATCGTTTTGCAATTAAATGTCATCATTTTCAGAAAGTTAGATTATCTTATACAGTCTCTATCGAAACTCACACGGAGAGAAGGATCTGATACTTTTTACCATATTTCTAGTAAAAAGTATCGTAAATTCCTGATACAAAGAGCCATGGCGCCACCTATCAAGAAGTACGAGAACTACGAGAATTTTTACCACGAAATATGGTTAAAAATTCTATGTATATGGTAGAAATTCTCATAGTTCTCGTACTTTTCGTCAGGTGGCGGCTATGACTTCTCAATACCAAGCGCGTTTGATAATTTTTACCATAGTATCTGGTAAATTTTATCAGATCCTTCTCTCCGTGTAGAATTAATTCTATTTCAAATTTAAAAAAATATGCATTTTATTAAAACATTCTCTAGTAAGTCAGATACTTTTTGTCCGAAAAGATCGTTGAAGCTCCAAATTTGGGATAAGTTGGGGGAGAATAGGGGAATCGCAGTCACCCAAATTTCGTTACATTGAATTTTCACCATAGAGATGGGCGATTAAAATCGATTGTAACGACTATCGATTATCTTTACATTAAAATCGATTATTTTTATGCGATATTTTTGTGTCTCGATTAATCGATAATTCGATTTTTTTTTTACGTTTTATTTTGTTGAAATCGATTATTTTCTTGATTCTTTATGGTATAAATCTTAGGCAGCTGGTGGAAGCTTACACTAAGTCATGAAACCACAACACACAACGAACGACAAGCCGGCCGGTGTCGCTGCAACACTGTTGCGCCGTTGTATACGTTTACAACAAACTACAGTAGCCTCCCACTAAGTGCTCGCTCGCTAAGTGCTCGCCGAGGCGCCTTCCCCTCGATCGGGAGGCGTGAATGTTCCCCCACCAAGACTACGAGCCCGACCGATCGCGGACGAATGCGCCCGAGCTCTGCCGATCTCGGCCGAACGCGGCCCGAGCTCGCAGAATCTCTACGGAGAGGTGGTAACTCGCTAAGTGCTCGTTTTTACCCCTACAGCCCCGTAGGCGAGCACTTAGCGGGAGGCTACTGTAGCAACAAAGTCCGCGCTCCGCGCGTCCTATGCTTTGGTGACTGCGTCTTTTTTTTTTTAGCTAAAACGATCCTGAAGAATCAATATATATGTCTACCCAAAACAGCAGGTAGTCAGAATTACGTTACTTTCATGACATACTTTTGATATAATCATTACATATCCTCTTTAAAACCGCTCTACCAATCACCATCAATTTCAGATGCTATAAAAAGGCAGTTTTATTAGACATTCCTCAGAACTGATATATCTAATGGACAGCGTTCGTATTTCATCTCATAAAATAATTACTTTCGATGTGCTGTGTTTTTAAGAGAGGATATTATAATCGCTGCAACGTATTATTTTCAAAAACATAATCACAAAGTCAATTGTATTATAAATTCTATTTCCAAAAGAATTACGGATTTACAACTCTATTCATCACCAAGATCAGCGTCGCTTTTGTTTAGAAATAAAAAAAGAGAACCTTTCAAACCTCTATGCAAAAATAATGATCTATTCATCGATTACTTTTTGTTTGTATGGAGATAGTTCTATTCAATATCAAAACTACGAAAAAGCAGCCATTAAAGTCACTGGCGATACGTGACTCTACAGCGGCCATGACAGAACAGTGAAAGCGACAGTTCAAAATGCGCGCCATACGCGGCGACTTTGCAGCGGCACCCTCGACAGACTGAAGTTGGCTCTGAAACAGCCGTCGCCGACCAATCGGAAGACTCGAATAGCGGCTTCAGTCTTTCGAGTTCGATGTGCCATGTCTTTTTTAAGAGAGGATAGATAGATGAATTGAGTTTTGGCAATAATGATATTACATACGCGTAAATATACCTAAAATAAACCAATGGATCAATTAAAATGAAGAAAACCTTTTAAAAATGTCCACTATTTATTTTCCGATAGTTTTTTTTAGATAATCGATTTAGCGATATCGATTTTTTTTACATAAAGATTTCAACGCAACTACATTTAAAAGAAAATCTATTTCTGTTGACGTGAAGGTCACAATTTTAGGAGAATATCAAATAGAACGTACCGTTTGACTTCGTCAGCTGATTGAGCAATGAAGAATCCCTGAGTATTAGCAGCGATCTTGGCACCCCTTGGATTGATGGAGATCTTGCTGTCGGCCCCGCCCTCGCCCTTTATCTCGATAGCCAGTAGCAGTAGCTTCAATTTCGTGAAGCACAACCTATGACGAATACCTTATTAATATCTCACACATATCGCCAATATCTACTTGTTAAGATTTTTGTTCGCATTTACTATATATATATATTTTTTTTTTCTTTTCTTTTTAATATATATATTTTTGTGAGTGTTACGTGCATGCTCTGTTCGAGCGAAAGAGAGAAAGAGAGCGAATGCTAAAAGTTTGTTGGTATAAGTGTGTTAGAGGGAATTAAAAAGTGGTGAACACAGGGTCGGTATGTCGAGGAAAGTAATTTATAATCTGACGAAGGAAGTGGACAACCCGTAACCAAGAAATTAAATAAGCGAGATCGTTGAACTGAGGACGAAGACATGTGGCTGATATTATCTATGCATATGTATTTTTGTTTGTTTGTTTGCAGACAGTCATTGCTATGAGCTTAAGCGATTAAGCCACACGTCTTCCCCGGAGTAGACAGTGAAATTCGCGTGCTTACCTCGCGTCTAATCAGCCAACTATAAATCTTCGTTGCATCCAAACGAATTTCACTGTCTAAACAGATTATTTTAAGTCATAGGTGCCAAAGCAATCATCCGACGCAGAGCATAGAGCAGCCATTCCTCGACGATAACCAGAGGAACCACAATATCATGCTCTGCGCACGAAATGAAACACGTGACCAGCAACGTTAACAGAATAACACAGGACACGTACGAACGACGAGAAAGTAACACTTTACGATCGAGACTGCGACAGGGTGCGTGCGTTTTAAAAAAAAAGAAATAGATAATTTGATTATTAGTCAACAGACAAATTCGTGTAGCATAAAATCTTAACAATTCAAATGCGCATAGTTTACAGCGTTAAAGCGTCACAACATGCACATTCAGAAGCGGCAAATAATGCCGAGAAAACAAACTTTGGATTTGTTAGTAATTAATAATACCATCTTATTTGTAAACATGTAAAAAATCAAGGATTATCTAATGGGCACTAATCTAACTCTCTCTATTCCTGGCTATAATCTACTTGAGATACTAGACGGCAGACGACAAATTCGGCTCGATGTACAGGCGAGATTATTTTTAAATATACAGTAATACTGCTCTATTCGCGTAATCAGATAGCCACGTAACAGTTTTAGGCATACTTGTACACAGTACAGCAATTAATATTTATATTACGTAAAACGAGTTTAAAAGAGTAGTATGCAGTAGTTTCGCGTGTCGCGATCGGCTATCTAGGATCTAAGAGAGGGCCGCTTCTTATTTGTAATAGCTTAAGTACTCCCACACACGCAAACCAATCGGCTGACTTCTGTGATCAAGAATCGTGCCGAATATTAGCGGCTAAAGTCGCTTTTTTTTTAGAATGAAATGCAAGATTTTTGAAAAAAATTTACGCAGTGGATGCAAACTACGGTGATAGTGCATGTCGTGCGTGGAAAGAACTCATTTTTATGTTATGAATTTGGAAATTTGGATCTTCCGGAACAAAATCATAGATTTAATCCGACTAATACAAACGAAAAATAAAATTGTCTCTTAAGGTCGATTCTTTTTTTTAAATTTATTCTAATAAAAACTTTTTTCCCGCATGCCTTTTGACGCCGAAATACACCGAGAGAAAAGATTTCATTGACGCCAAATTGATTTCAACGAAATATTTCTTTGATTTCAATGAAATAGTGCATTTGAATTTCAAAGAGAACATTTCATTGCCTGTAAATAAAGATTTACTTAGTGAGCATATAATAATGAAACAGTTTCATTGTTTTAAAGAGACGTTTTCATTGGCTCAAAGAAACGTTTTCATTGATCTCTCTCTCGCACCTAACCTCACTTTTTTGTTTTCCGGTTCTCCCAAACGAACGGCTTCGAGTTTCGAGGAGCCAGAAGATTAGCCTATTTCTGCCATACTTCCTTACATACTCACAAAATTTGAGCTTTATCTGCCGCGTACTTCAGGAAAAAATAGGTTTCGAAATTTTGAGCTGGTAAGAAGAAGGTTTCATTGAATCAGAGACGCCATCTTTGAAATCAATGAAAAAGTTTCATTGGTTTAAAGAAATGTTTCTTCGAATCAATGTCACTACTTTTCATTGAGTTTGAGATCATTCAAAGAAAAGATAGTATTGAAATTCAAGTATTTCATTTCATTGGCAAAGATTTCCGTGAATCAATGAAACTTTTTCTCTCGGTGTATTTTCCGTTTGGACGAATATTATACAAGAGAGCTGCAGGAACGGGTGAACAGAGGTTCAATTTTTTACAACGACTTATCACAATCTGTACACCTGAATTACAAGAGAATTGTATGTTTTTTATCAGACCTTCATGTAGACGAACATTTTTGAATGAGCTTTTGTCGGATTATCGATCGAGAGAGAAATTCTGCCGAACTTTTCAGGCAAGTAACTCGTTTCGCGACCAACGTGTATGTACATTTCCGACGGTCACGCTAGCCAACGAACGTATTTAGAAGTTTATCAGCTCGCGAGGATAAAATATCGCGTGTCTAGGACAGGCTTTGCAATAGAATTTCTGTCCCTTTGCTCCTTTACCGTTCCCTCTCACCCGCAGACGGTATTTCTCTGTTAAGGACATTCGGTTGGTACAGTGTGGTGCAAAAAGTAAAAGAAATTGAAAATGCTTTGCAATCCCATATCTTTTGTAACGACATAAATACACTAGTAAAGGATGATCAAATTTACTATAAAACTGTAGAGCAAAATTAAGGTATCTTTCGCCTCATAATTGTTTATAATATTGTAACTGCTAAAAAAAATACTTTAATTATTTTTAGATTTCGTAAACCGCAAAAAAAATTTAATTCATTTTTAAACACCCGAATATGGGAACCATTTAAAAGAAATCTGCACTAAATCGAGAATAATCAAGTGTTGGATAACAAAATAACTAATATTCAATTTCTTCGAACTCCAAATTTGTATCACTTCACAAATGTGTTCAATTTTAGTTTATTTGTACAGGCAAGTTGTGTTTGTTTAGTCTAAAATTTCAAATAATTTTGAACCTTCTAAAAAATTGAAGAACAGAAATTTCTCCCACTTTCTCCATAACCGAAACATTCTAATATCCAATAATCGACATTTACCGAATTGCAAGTGTTTACCTCATACATTTTTCTTACATTTCTTTTTAAAATTTTCATAAAAATCATGTTTACGACATATTTGATGTTAACACACGATTTGTAGTGCGAAGTTCATTCTTAATAGACAAAAAAAAAACACTAGAGGCGGTTTTTGCACTACTAGTCATATACCAGTCTATTTGCAGCTTCGTAACGAACAAATTGAATGAAAATCAATTTTATCGTTAATCTAAGTTGCAGATACCTCAAAGTGATCGAACCTCAAGCCCTCTTTTCCATATGAGTTCGTTGATATTTATCAATAATAAAATTATCAGATTTTAATTGCTCAACTGACATTTTGTCACAGCCAATTTTTGTCGAATTATGCATACGTTTCGTTCGAATTATGGCCTTCGATGATATTTTATTACAATACTGTACGGTAAATCAGCCTGGTTTTTCGACAGTGTCTTCTAAAATTTTCATTGCCTCGAACGTATAATTTAGTATTCGTTTATCTCCTTAAAATTAGAATTTTTGAAAGATAGAATGTTGCAGGCTTAGGTTCCTTCCTTAAATCTGTCATGTTAAATTGTAAAACGTGAAACTATTTCAAACTTTAGAGACATTTTCTACTAATATTAATATTTTCTTTCTCTGTTTATTTATCGTTGAAACTTAACTTCACTGTAAAAAAAAATCGACTTGAAATTTAGGGTTCTTTTACTGGAAGTTTTTATTCATAAACTAGTATATTAAATTTAGTATACGTGGTAAAAAAAGATCTGCTTGGAATTTAATGTACTTGTACTGGAAGTTTTTATACATAAACTAGTATATAACATTTAATATACAAGTGAAATGTAAAATTAATGCATGGTACAGCACATTCAATAATCTACTTTAATTCTACAGTAAATGTAATTGAATTTTCATAATTTGCTTTAATTTTACTGGAAAAGTACATGAATTTTATACCACAATTGTATATTAAAATTCGATGACAAGTTTATGCATAAAAACTTCCAATCTTTTCTAACAGTGTACAAGTGTAATGTAAAACTAATGTATGGTACAGCACATTCAATAATTTACTTTAATTTTACAGTAAAAGTACATGAATTTTATACCACAATTGTATATTAAATTTCGATTACGAGTTTATGAATAAAAACTTCTAATCTTTTCTAACAGTGTTGGTTTCACTGCAAAAACCACCCTGAGATAATTTTTATTATTAATTTTTGAATAAAACTATTATTATAATTTTTACGCAAGATATATTGAAACTTTAGAGACATTTTCTAATAATATTAATATTTTCATTCTCTGTTTATTTATCGTCGAAACTTCACTGTAAAAAAAAATCTACTTGAAATTTAATGTACTTTTAATGGAAATTTTTATTCATAAACTAGTATATTAAATTTAGTATACACGGTAAAAAAAATCTGCTTGGAATTTAATGTACTTGTACTGGGAGTTTTTATGCATAAACTAGTATATAACATTTAATATACAAGTGAAATGTAAAATTAATGCATGGTACAGCACATTCAATAATCTACTTTAATTTTACAGTAAATGTAATTGAATTTTCATAATTTGCTTTAATTTTACTGGAAGAGTACATGAATTTTATACCACAATTGTATATTAAAATTCGATGACAAGTTTATGCATAAAAACTTCCAATCTTTTCTAACAGTGTACAAGTGTAATGTAAAACTAATGTATGGTACAGCACATTCAATAATTTACTTTAATTTTACAGTAAAAGTACATGAATTTTATACCACAATTGTATATTAAATTTCGATTACGAGTTTATGAATAAAAACTTCTAATCTTTTCTAACTGTGTTGGTTTCAGTGCAAAAACCACCCTGAGATAATTTTTATTATTATTTATGTTGTGAGAATTATGTCGTAATTTTTTAATAAAACTATTATTATAATTTTTACGCAAGATATATTGAAACTTTAGAGACATTTTCTACTAATATTAATATTTTCTTTCTCTGTTTATTTATCGGCGAAACTTCACTGTACAAAAAAATCTACTTGAAATTTAATGTATTTTTACTGGAAGTTTTTATTCATAAACTAGTATATTAAATTTAGTATACACGGTAAAAAAAATCTGCTTGGAATTTAATGTAAATAAATGGAACTTGTACTGGAAGTTTTTATGCATAAACTAGTATATAACATTTAATATACAAGTGAAATGTAAAATTAATGCATGGTACAGCACATTCAATAATCTACTTTAATTTTACAGTAAAAGTACTTGAATTTTCATAATTTGTTTTAATTTTACTGGAAGAGTACATAAATTTTATACCACAATTGTATATTAAATTTCGATGACAAGTTTATGAATAAAAACTTCTAATCTTTTCTAACAGTGAATTGGTTTCAGTGCAAAAACCACCCTGAGGTAATTTTTATTATTATTTATGTTGTGACAATGATGTGCGAAATTTTCGAATAAAACTATTATTATAATTTTTACGCAAGATATATTGAAACTTTAGAGACATTTTCTACTAATAATAATATTTTCGTTCTCTGTTTATTTATCGTCGAAACTTCACTGTAAAAAAAAATCTACTTGAAATTTAATGTACTTTTACTGAAAGTTTTTATTCATAAACTAGTATATTAAATTTAGAAATACAAGGTAAAAAAAAATCTGCTTGGAATTTAATGTACTTGTACTGGAAGTTTTTATGCATAAACTAGTATATAACGTTTAATATACAAGTGAAATGTAAAATTAATGCATGGTACAGCACATTCAATAATCTACTTTAATTTTACAGTAAAAGTACTTGAATTTTCATAATTTGTTTTAATTTTACTGGAAAAGTACATGAATTTTATACCACAATTGTATATTAAAATTCGATGATGAGTTTATGCCTAAACTTCTAATCTTTTCTAAGAGTGTACAAGTGTAATGTAAAACTAATGTATGGTACAGCACATTCAATAATTTACTTTAATTTTACAGTAAAAGTACATGAATTTTATACCACAATTGTATATTAAATTTCGTTTACGAGTTTATGAATAAAAACTTCTAATCTTTTCTAACAGTGTTGGTTTCAGTGCAAGAACCACCCTGAGGTAATTTTTATTATTATTTACGTTGTGACAATTATGTGCGAAATTTTCAAATAAAACTATTATTATAATTTTTACGCAAGATATATTTAAATTTCCAATAACTAAAAGCAGAGAATTCTTGTGATAACTTAGTCGAGACTGTATCGATCGAATTTCCTTAACTGGCAAAACGTTGAGATATGTACGTTCCGGAGAAGGTAGAACGGCAGCGATATCGCGATAGAGCGTTTTGCCTCGTGACATCCCGAGCAATAATTAATCCTACAAGTTCGAATAAGCTTTCTGGCAGAGCGTGTTCGCGGTTGCCAATTTCGTCGGCGCGGAGGCCAAATGACCGAGAATTCTTCCGAGTGAATGCGATAGACGGAATTTCCGTAATTCAGGATCGCGTTCTCACACGCAGAGAGCCCACTGCGAACGTGCCAATTTTCGGCGATGTAGTTGTATATATATGAGTATATATATATATATATATATATAACAGTATACATATCCATTCGTATACCATGTAGAGTCTCAGGCATATATACGACGGGCACGTAGCCTCAGTCGGAACGGCTTACGTGTTCAAAAAATTATATAAATATGTACCTACGACGTACGCATTACAAAATCAAAGAAATCGTCAATAATTAAACAAGAGAACAAAACAGATCAATCATAAGAAAGAAGGAATATAATTTATAAGAAAAACGTAAAAAAAAAAATAATTAATCATCAAAATGCAAAACTGTGCACTGTGCGGGTGAGAGGTGCAGGTTCATTAATAAAAAAAAAAAAAAAGTTCGTACCGCATACAAAAATCTAAGGTAACCGGCGGGGCTTGGATACCCAAAAAACGCAACTAGTCTACGCAAAAGGTGACGTTTTCACAAAAATTAGGGATGGTTTGAGGCTCGTAGGTTGGTCGGGGCTAGGCCAATTATTAATTAACGTATCTCTGACGATAGACAAGGGGTCTCTGCAATAATACGATAGGTGGAGACAATCAAGATAGACACCGTACGGGATATAATAACCAGAGAAAAGAGAGAAGAGAAAGTAGAGATAGAGAGGAGAAACAAAGGAGATAGAGAAGAAAGATAGAATATCGAGAGAAAATGAGAGCTGAAAATAGAAGAAAGAGAGAGAAAGAGATAAACAAGTATGGATAGAAAAAAGGGTTCTATCGGGTCCGGCTGTATTTGTCTGTGTACCATAGGCAAGAGAGAAAGAGAAATGAGAATGTACGTGTGTGCCTTGTGTCCATAGCAGTGAGTGTGTGAGTTAGAAGACAAAAAAATTTGAATAATAATTATATATGAAATGAGTAAGTTTGCATGTGTGGCAGCCGCGGTGGCAGCGAGAACTTACTCGCTGGCTTGGGGAAAAGTCATCCCGGTAAAGGACGGGGAGAGGGTTTCCGTGTACATCTCGCAGCCCGTGCCTTGCAGGTAATCATTCTGCCACGCCTGAGTGTCCGGCGACTGAAACACCAACCAACCAGCTCCACGTCATCAAACCTTCCAGTACTAAGGCCCTCCGGAGTGCAGGCTGACCCTGCTGCCGCTGATGCTGCGAGAGTCAGACTGTCCCACAGGAACGCATCATCGTCTCGTCGCGCGCGATTTACTATCATTATATTTTAATCGTCGCTTGCCTACCATTTTCTAGGTGGCCAGATTTTATAATTATACGTGTATTACAGAGTTGGGTATTTATCGAATTAACATTTCACGGTAATTCGTGATATCTTCTTATTCCGTCAAGTCAATTTGTACAATAGCGATGAAGAAAAATAATATTTTCTCTCTTATCGCTGAGACATTGATAATTCTATTGTAATGGTTCTCTTTTTATTAGGAATTCAATTAATAATGTTACTGCCAACGTAGCTTGATTTTGTGTATTGAAGTAATAGCTGTTTTATTAAATATATGATCCCATTTTTATTTTAAACAATGCACAAAAATGTTGACAATTAGATGGATTTAATTAGGAATGGAACCTAATTATATTTAGAATATTTAATTTATGTGAATTTTTAAAAAGTGCGTTTTTGCTTTTTTGGTTTTCAATTATCTTGATTCAGAAAAAAGTTCATCTCGTGATAAAACTCAGTGTTGTAAGTCCACATTACTTTACGATATAAAGTTTACAGAACAGTTTGTCTAGTTACGAATTTGTAATGATAAACTGTAGAGGTTATAAAATTATATGTCAACTTTTGAGTAGCTTTAAGAAAAATCGTATTTTTTATTTAATTTTAGGAGTAATTGCGAGAATAATGGAAAACCACAGGGCTCCATTACTTTAGCAATGCATTAACAGTATATCTCCATTTTTTCAATAAGATTAGCATGAAATTTTATGGGGAATTAATATTTTTTGCCTCTATTCAAAAGTTTATCCATCACTGCAAATTATTATTATAGAAACATAATTGGAAAGCCAATTGCAACATCAATTTTGTTTAAAAAATAATTAGAATTTTACAACTCTGGATAAAACTATTTCACTTAATAAATGAGAATCGAACAATAATTATACTTAAACACGTATATTCATTAAAATATTATCCCAACTCTGTTACACGGCTGAGACGAGTGTTTTTATTTTTTTCTTTTAATATACTTTCTTTTTTTTGCACCTATCACTATTCTATCGGTCGATCGATCCGCCGATCCATCGACCGATGGATCTTCGTCATACACTTAGAATATAAGAGAGCGAGCCATCCGTCTTCCACTAATAAAATTGTTAGGATGACCTCTTGACCTCAATTCCAAGTAGCCACTGTCCGAAAAAGCATATGTCTGGGATTCAGCCTCGAGAATCCGATGGGAAGTTTACGTCAATACATTGTACAGCGACAATAGCATATAATTTTTGTGTAAAACAAACGGGATTTGTAACAACGCATGTAAACGCGCTGAGCCAATGATATTTCGGTTGCGTAAGGGCTCAGTGACGCTGACGCTGGAGTTGAGAGGCAGGGAGGGTAGTTGAGAGGGTGGGAGGATGAACTTTGCAGTATAATCGATCGGGACTGCGCGATATCCCTGGCTTGAGGCTATACGTATGCCTGCTGATAATGGAATTCCATTCGAACACGCATTCAATCTACCAATCGATCGTTTGCACACGCCACATGCATGCTCGGAGTTGGCCCAGCATCAGGCATTCTCTTGTCTGACAGTTCACAAGGCAAACGCACTAATTGTGCTCTGCCTTATCTCGAATCTCGCACCTCACAGAATCTTACGTACAAATTTCAAACAATATTATATATACATATATAAATCCTCGATCGATAGACGGCTGCACCAGCTTTGAAAATAAATTTAAAAAAAAATAAAAAGAAAGATTGCGATTGCTAAATCTAGTGAATAGCCTAGTGATGTCTGGTCAAATGACAGGTTGATTTGTCATTGTTTGTCTGACACTTTTTATTGAGAAAACATATTACCGATTGCGGCACTGTTGGCGCAGGTGCTATTGAAGATTAAATGTATTTATAATTGGAGTTTTTTTTAATGTCTACACACTCGGAAACATGATTAACCGTCATAATCGACGGGTACGATTATATATGATCCAAAAAAATGGGGATTGTTGAGATAACGAATAAATTGGTAGGCTCGGTCAATCTTAGTTGGCTGGGCAACCACTGATTAGGTGGGCATCTTAATTAGTTTATACACTCAACGAAATTTGCTAAGATACACGGAAAGAAAGGCTTGGTTGAAACAACCAAGTGGTATGGTTATATATGCTCCAGACAATTAATTGGTTAGACTGACCAATTTCTTGGTTAGACTGACCAATTTCTTGGTTAGGCTGCCAATTTCTTGGTTAGACTAACCAAGTGACTTGGTAAGCTAAACAAGTGACTTGGTTAGACCAACCAACTCACCTTGGTAAGCTAACCAAGTGACTTGGTTAGACCAACGAACTCACCTTGGTAAGCTAACCAAGTGATTTGGTTAAACCAACCAAGTAACTTGGTAAGCTAACCAAGTGACTTGGTTAGACCAACGAACTCACCTTGGTAAGCTAACCAAGTGATTTGGTTAAACCAACCAAGTGACTTGGTAAGCTAACCAAGTGACTTGGTTAGACCAACCAACTCACCTTGTTAAGCTAACCAAGTGACTTGGTTAGACCAACCAACTCACCTTGTTAAGCTAACCAAGTGACTTGGTTAGACCAACCAACTCACCTTGGTAAGCTAACCAAGTGATTTGGTTAGACCAACCAAGTGACTTGGTAAGCTAACCAAGTGACTTGGTTAGACCAACCAAGAAATTGGTAGCCTAACAAATTACTTGGTTGGTCTAACCAATTAATCGTCTGGCGCATATATAACCATAGCACTTGGTAATTCCAACCAAGCTTTTTTTCCGTGTATATCTCAGGAAAAATAATTATAAGGATAACTGAATTTCGTTGGTCTAATCAAGTCACTTGGTAAGCTAACCAAGTGACTTGGTTAGACCAACCAAGAAATTGGTAGCCTAACAAATTACTTGGTTGGTCTAACGAATTAATTGTCTGGCGCATATATAACCATAGCACTTGGTAATTCCAACCAAGCCTTTTTTTCCGTGTATATCTCAGGAAAAATAATTGTAAGGATAACTGAATTTCGTTGGGTCAAAGAAAATTTAATTGAACCAGCTTGATAAAGTTAGCTCAATCGCACAATGGGGTTAGATACGACAAAAATCATGGTGAACTTGAGTCAAATATATGATACAGTTGGATTAACTAAATATTGCTTGATTAAACTACGT
Organism: Ephialtes manifestator; assembly: GCA_963970395.1. Lineage (NCBI taxonomy): Eukaryota > Metazoa > Arthropoda > Insecta > Hymenoptera > Ichneumonidae > Ephialtes > Ephialtes manifestator. The sequence goes on along the minus strand of OZ019974.1, from coordinate 7,891,048 downwards.
AATATCCTTGACTCGAATTCCACATGAGTTTCGCCGCATGTAAACTCACTATCACGTTGAGACAACTACATGAAAATAAGTTCATTACCAACTGACTGATTAGTCGATTGATGACTAATTGGTTGATCCACCAAATAATCCGTTGATCCACCGACTAATTGTTTGACATTGGCTGATCAATTAATCGGCCATTGAACTGAATGGCTGATCCATCGACTAATTCGTTAATCCACCAATTGAATGGTTTATCTATCAACTCATTGGTCAACTTCGTCGACTAATTAATTATTCCATCATCTAATAATTTGATGGACAGGCCAACTAGTTGCTTAAAAAAACCAATTTGTTAGTTTTCTCAGCATGAATTTTTCGACCATATTTTTTTCCATATCTGTTGATTGTGACAGCTAACCATTTTTCGTCGTGTACACCTATTAATCTTTTCTGAATTCATACTGTGCCCCAAGTTCCCCAGTGACGGCAGCAACCAATATCCGGGTTAAAGTGAATATTAATGAAAAAAAAATCTAGTGAAAAAAATAGAAAATCTAATAAAAATATATGACACTAATGAATACTTCCGGCAGCGGAAAAAATTGAACGTTTTCGGTGCCAGAGGTTGAAGCCGAATTCTAGAAAACCTGAAGAATTACATTTGGCGGGTAAATAATGAAGTTTTGAAGACTTCTGAAGGTGGTGGTGACCACGACCAGATGTCTTTCGTATCTGACTGTAGAAATACGTTGATGAAATGGAGGAAATGGCTGCAGCCGCTGCTGGGGACTGGGGCAAACCACAAAAGGAACAAGCTGCTTCCGAGGATTCGGGGCAAGCTTCCAAGAATGAGATGAAGGCCGCTGCCGAGAAATCGAAGCGAGTCGGGCAGACGATCTACTCGTGGGCCCGACTGTTCAGGTGGCCGCGGCCTACGAGAGGAGCAAATCATCGGCTACCACTAGTGAGCAAGATCCCTAGATTACTAGGTCAGGATCCGCGTGTTCATTTCAATCGCATGTTAATTTTGCTCCTACATACTATGTCTTGTCTTGGCCTTTCTCATCTAGGGACCTTGTTAGTGAGTAAGGTGGATTTAGGAAAAAAAAATCGAAAAAAGATTCTCAAGGAAAAATACCCGCGGTAAAAACGTCGACGGAAAAAACAGCAAATGAAAATCCGTGTTTAACGCATTGCCTAACAGCCGATAATAATTTGAACTTTTTGATCTGATGACACTTACTCGTACACAGAAAAACCGGATTAGTTATAGTAAGAAACTGGCTTAATGCACTCACAGCAACACCATTGGCTGGGTGAACTACTTTGAGTTAATTGGTATAACCAACTAATTTGTTGCATTAACAAACGTACACAGAAAGAAATGTTTGGTTGTGACAACTACGTTTCCAATTTGCTGTACACAATGTCTCAAAAATTAATTGTCTCAATCATATCGAATAGTAACCTCAACTATTCACGATTAGTTCTCGTGAGATTAGTGAAGTTAACCAATCTAATCGTTGGGATTACCACTCGAGTATATAATATAAATATATAAAACATATAAAAAGTATAATCGATTGGTTGTGTCAACTCATTTTTTGGTTATGGCAACTAATCTTTTCTTTCAGTGTAGTTGGTTAGGGCGCCAATAACATTTTTTTTTCCATCCTGGATAATATTTTAATAGTTGGGCTAATTAATTAATACAATTTTAGTAGTTAACCTAAGTAATTGAATTCGTTGCGTGTACGTCAACTAATTTGTATAAAAGACGGAACTAATCTTAGGTTGTTATCCTGACCAATAGATTCATTTCTCCAACCGTCTAGGCTATATATGTATTTTTTAAGAGCATTTTCGAGGACCATTCACTAAGATATTTCACATATTAGGAAGATTTTAAAGACCTTTTTATTATTCAAACCTAAATAGTGCTAAGAGCACGTAAAGAATTTAAAGAAGCGAGAAAAGATTCTTCGAAGTATTCGGTTTGTTAAAGCCGGTTTTCTTATAACCTTTTTTTTATTGCACATAGAAGCTACCACCGTTAAATCGTTAAGTCTAAATTAATATCGGTTGTTTGGCGAAACGTTTGAACGCCGATTTTCATCGGTCTTGTTTTCCGTCGGTTATTTTTTCTACGGCCATTCGTTCCTGATACCGATTAGGGTTGTCCGGGGTACGAAGTAAATCCTATAAACAATATAAAATTATTTTATTGCTAACACATGTGATTCGGACATCGTCTGACTGGCTACGGCAATCGGCCGACTTATATACAGGTTGGCGGCATGATCCGCTAGCGTTTTTTTTTCTTCTTCTTCATTCATTTCAAAGGAATCGACTACCGGGATCTGCACTGAGAGAAAAGGTTGTTAACATTTGTTAACAGTTAACAAATCTTGGTTAAATATGGCGAAATTAATCATTTAGTCCCACATAGAAAAATATATATGTAATATATATAGTAGCCTCCCACTAAGTGCTCGCTCGCTAAGTGCTCGCCGAGGTGCCTTCCCCTCGATCGGGAGGCGTGATTGTTCCCCCACCAAGACTACGATTCTCTACCGAGCCCGGCCGATCGCGGACGACTGCGACCGAGCCCGGCCGATCGCGGACGACTGCGACCGAGCCCGGCCGATCGCGGACGACTGCGACCGAGCCCGGCCGATCGCGGACGACTGCGACCGAGCCCGGCCGATCGCGGACGACTGCGCCCGAGCCCTGCCGATCTCGGCCGAATGCGGCCCGAGCTCGTAGAATCTCTACGAAGAGGTGGTAACTCGATAAGTGCTCGTTTTTACCCCTACAGCCCCGTAGACGAGCACTTAGCGGGAGGCTACTGTATGTTAAATATATGGCGCCAAAAAGTTCTATATGCTGCATATATTCTGCATATATGTGTGCAAAAATATATGCAAAATATATGAGATACGTATATGGACAATATGTAAAATATATTTCATATACATTTAGCGCCAAAAATTTCTATATGTCGAATATTTCGTGCATATATTTCTATTTCCATGTCGGGTTATTCTTATTGAATCTCACTTGAGCTAAATTAAATTTGCTTGTCGCAAATCAAGCTCGCTGACATTTTTTAATAGTTAACAAATCTTATTTGGCTCAAGTGAGATTCAATAAGAATAACTAAATAGTTCATTTCGCTATATTTAACCAAGATTTGTTAACTGTTAACAAACTCTTCTCTCAGTGTGTTTTTGGCTTGCGCCATCAATTAGCCTAGGAGAAAGTGAGCGTGTTAATACTAAAAGGCTGTAATGATAAGGAGGGATTTTAAATATGAGAATGTCGGTAATAACCTTGTAATTTTGAAAACGCGCGGGTAATCATCAATGAAAAAATGGAAGGGAGGAGCACGTTTCGATGTTGGTAATGTCTTCTCCTACCTGCTACCAGTCTATATCGTACGATGATAATATGAGTCATGTGACTATGCTGAAGTGGTGTGAGCAATATCCACGGAAGAATATTAAAGTAATCGTAAAAAAAATGTAGGTACCATCTACCACTATTCTGAAACAGGAATTTTTCAGTTCCCGTAAAATCCTCGCCCGTGCCAATAGCGATATTATCTTTAAAAAAAGTTTAATAAAGCTCGGAGACCAAATCTACCGAGGTAATATGAATTTTCTCATACGATAATAAAGTTTTATAAAAAATAATCGGCTAACTGAAAATCCTTGCAATTTTCTATCGACTATTTTAACATAAGTTACAATTTTAAGTGATTATTTTTCCCATCCAAATTTCGACCAATGGAATTGCACCATTCGACGTCACGTGGGGCAAGCTACACGGTATTATACTGATTATTTTTCCCATCCAAATTTCGACCAATGGAATTGCACCATTCGACGTCACGTGGGGCAAGCTACACGGTATTATACTCATAATTTTTTGATAATTTTGCGTTTTGGTTATATATATAAAATAAAAAATCATTTAGCCGCGTCAACCATCTGTCAAACTGACAGATTGAATTTTATTGTGGCAGTCAAAGGATTTTTATTTGATATGAGTAGGTTTGGAGTTGAATCCTTGCAAACTATTGATGAAAAAGTAAAGGGAAATGTCCCTGTTAATACGATTAAATCGAAAACCTCAGTCTGGAATCAATATACAAATGTCTATAACAATTGTGTATTTAACTGCAATACTTTAAACATGAATTAAAAGGTTTTTGTTCTGATTATGAAATTTCCTTGTCAGAACGATAATTTTTGTCTCATGGTGCAATTCCATTTGTCGCAATTTGAATAGAAAAAATAATCCCCCGAATACCACTCGAGCTTCGAAATTAATCTGATATTTCCCTCCAGGTTCCCTGCAAACAAATAAACTCGTCAAGTTTTCCAGAAAAATCACTCGCGCTACGCGCTCATTATATTTTAACCTGGAAAACTTGACTCGTTCATTTGTTTGCAACGAACCTGTCAGGAAATATCCGATAATTTCAAAGCTCTTGCGATATTACAAGTGATAATTTATGAAACGTTAACTTCTGTATATGAACTTAAGAGGCGTCCGTTCAAATTTCTTCGTCCAATGTTAAACGCCTGAATGTCTATTTCTCGCGCACATAGTCTAAATTTTGGTTTTTCGACTCTTTTGAAAAAACGGATTTGAGCTTAGCCCATTTCTACTATAATTCCGCCTATTCACTCAAAGATTAAGTCCGTTTGGAAAAAAATAAGTTTAAAAATTTTGAGAGTGGTGGGAAAATTGATACTGTCTTTTAAGTACAATTTTCTGATTTTGAAGCTTGCAAAAGTCTACGTTGAGTGCTTCTTGCCTTGACCATCAGGGTCGCGCTCGTAATCTGTTTCCCAATTGAATAATTGTATCTATAAAAAAGTGACTTTACAAGATCCCCAAATGACGGTCATTAAACGGACATTCGATGGATCTAAGAGACAAAGAGCATTATTTTTTGCATCACTAGACTACGCTCGGATAGGAACCGAACTTGTTGGTAACAATGACGTATTATCATTGCAAATATAGTAAGTGAAAGGTAGACGGAGTTACTGAAGCGATGAAGGGTGGTCTTACATCGATTAGGTGTAGCACAGATACGATTTATACAGTAAATATATATATGTAGATATATATATATATTGTTGTTGACACGATTATATAGAGGTTCAATATATAGCGGAGTGGAGCGTAGTGAGAGACATAGGCGAGGCGAAGCTTCATCCCTTTCTTCCGATTCAAGAGACACCGAACGAACATAATATCTTTCTTGTTTCTTTTTTTTTTTTTTGTGCAAGGATGTAGAACTCGGCGTCAGTCGCGTCGGACCTTTAAGATACCCGATCCTCCTATGTAATTCTTGATATTCAAATGCGAGTTAACTCGTAGTTAGGATACGACTGACGCCGTGTTGAGGCGAGGATTAAATAATTTAACGTTGAAATAACAAAAATATTTCGAAAAGAAATCAAAATTCACTCAGTTATTCGGAGGCTGTGCATAAGAGGCCGCGAGGTTTAAAAAATTCGTTATTCCTGAGATTTGCGAAGGAAAAAAAATTATATTTATACGGATCAAAGTATTTTGCTTCGAATTAAAAAGCTGTTTATTCGATAATATGTTATAATGAATTGCGTGGAAATAAGAGAATATATAGGCGAGAAATGAGGAAGAAAATAATATGCGTTTATCAATGGAAAATTACGGCGATGAAAGAACCGTTTATACCGACCGTTATTAGTACAAAGCGTGAGTTCAAGGGGATATTCAAAACGCGTTTTGTAGTTTAAAGAAAAGAGGTAAGAAAAAGTAACAAACAGGCGGGAATTCAGGAATAGTCGAGTCTCTTGAATCAGAGCTTTACGTTCTGCTGGATGACTTTTTTTTTTGTTTTTTTTTTTTTTTTTTTTTTGGTCATGGAGCGACTTACTCAGTGGCTTTGGCAAAGGGCATTCCAATGAAGGTAGGGCTCAGTGTCTCGGTGTACATCTCCATTCCGGTTCCACGCAGGTAGTCATTCTGCCAAGCCTGCATATCGGGCGACTGGTTCCAATCAACCAACCATTTCTATTCTCAATTACACGCGCGCCTATGCATGTACTGATGTGTCAGTCGTCCACAGTGAGGCGAAAATATTGAATAAATAAAATCTCGATAAAAAAACCGACTAATTTGTCTTTGATTGATCCTTTCGACTCGACGAATATTATCATTTTCTTTTCATGGAAATAAAGAAAGCAGCAAATATTTTTCGATATATATACGATATATGACTCATGTGATTTTTAGCACACATACGCTAATTTCACTGTGAACTTAATTTTCGTTCGATAAGATGACCCGATTTGTCACGACGATTCACACATGCATAGATGATCTAAGGCGGCCGGAGGACGATTTTACTGACCGTCTTGAAGGAGCGCATGGCGAAGAGATTGGCCATCATCGTGCTGAAACCCGGGGCAAGGCAGGACTGCGCTATGAAGCCCAACTTGAGCTCGGCAAGGCAGATTACGTCGTCGCCCTGCTTCCAGTCCCACGATGGAATGTTCAATAAATAGGCCTGTTTTAAATAAACAAAGGTTGATTTAAATGTGTTTTAAATTTCAGTCTTTTTCTGTCTCATCAATTATCAAGGTTCTTTTTGTCAAGGACAGATAATATTCTTATAGGTATTATGAATAAAAGAAATTAAATATATAATAGTCTATCGCTTTGTTAAAGATAATGTAAAAAGATAAAAGGAACGATCTTGCAGATCGAAATTAATAACCCCATTTCTCTACACTTGTATAATCCGATAAAGGTCATAATTAGCTATTAGTAAGCAATACAAAAAATCTACTATTTCGACGTGAATCAAATCATAGGGTATATATTAGAATATTATACTATAGGGGGGAAGTGCGTGATTCTTGCTGAGAGGAGAGTTTTTTCATCCTTGGCAATAAAATTTGAAGATTTTCACTTTGGGTCAGAAATCACTCGCGGTGAAAATTGCGCCGCCTCCCGTGGAGCATACGATACTTTTATCCCGATCTCGGTAAAAAATAATCACATTCCGTGCTTGCAACAAGGTCTCAAAAATTGGTAATTTTTAACCAATGACGAGTACGCATGTGCAGTACGCTTTTCATTATTCCCGCTGGGCAGAAATGAACCGTTTTCCTCCCTAGGGTGTAATAAAAATGAATCGCACATGTGTACAAGTCAGAGGTAAAATATGAGCGATTTTAGGGACGCGTTATGCGCTCGGAATGAATGTATTTTAGCAAATTCTGAAGAAAAGTATGTTTGACACTGACAGAAATTTTAGTCGACGTAGCAATTTTACTTAAGGCGGCCTGTTATAAGCTATTGTTTGATAGAACTATTTAATTGACTACTGTTTGCATGTTTGCATTTACTTTTTCTATAGTAAGTGTGATTAGTAACTATTTGCTGAGAGTAATTTCTGCTATTTGAGTGGGAAAATAGTTGTATGGCCTTAAAAGTTCTCATGTCTACTATACTTTCTCTGTTGTCTATTGTACCTATGTATTAAAAACTAATTCTTCTATGTGAGTAACGCCTCGGAACTGTTAAGGAGGTTCGAGCGCTACACACTAGTCAAATCAGTGCTAAATTTTTAAAAGCGTTTCTACAATTTCAGATGGTTTAATAATCTGTTCCAAGGTGTTAATCACATAGCAGTATTAGTTCTTGATATTCAAATACATTCACAGCTGTGATATCAACAGTAAATCGATCAATATCTGCAAATTTCCGATGTTATGTTTTTTCACCTAGTTTTTTAAAAGGGTAAACCGTAATATCAGTCCGATTATGACGACCAATAGCTCATTTTGTTCACTAAAAGATATTCTATCGATTGGCCGTCTATTTTTTTAAATCGTATTAGTAGTTCAAAAGATACAACCGTTTGTTTATCCTATCATAACCTAACATCAAGTATACAAATGGCTGTAACTTTTGAACGCCTGAGACTATAGAAAATCTAGACGGTCAATCGATTAAGGATCTTCCACTGATCAAAATGAGCTATGTTTCGTCATAATCGGACTGATATTACGGTTTACCCTTTTACAAAACTGGATGAAAAAACATTACATCGGAAATTTGGAGATATTGATCGATTTACTGTTCATATGACAGCTGTGAGTATAGGAGTAAAGCCAACGAGTATAGGAAGCCTTGCAATTTTTTATGGTTGAAGCGATGATAATATAGTTCAATAAACTATACTTACAAAGTTATTGGAAACAAACATTGAAATCGTATATGCCATAAAACGGCATATTGGAAACTATTATCATTTTGATGATTGCTACTATAATTATTTTTGCTATAATCATAAATAGAGACGTTCCTCCTGGAAATTATAGTTTATAATTTGTCGGACTAACTATATTTTTGCTTCCTCATAGAGGAAGCTTTGTTTTCATGAAAAAAAAATTTCTCGAGATTTTCATGCCAGTATGCTTAGAATTGTCCAAAACGTCGAGAAAAGTGGTTTAGAAAAAATGTCCGTATGTATGTGTGTGTGTGTGTCCTGGGCTCCGAAAATTCGATGAAGTATTACTCAGTAACCGTTCGAGCGATATGACTCAAATTTGACACGAAAGTGGAGTAGTTGCCCCGCTTTGAATGTTGAGATTTATGAAAAAAAAAAATAAGCCATTTTGATTTTATGGTACTTTTAATTTTTTGAAAAAAGGCTCTAACTTTCTTAAAAATTAGACGATTTTGGTAAATAGTTGTTTATAAATAAATATACGTTCAATGTTATTTGGCATTGCATTTGGGCGAAATCGGTAAAGCGGTTCAGATTTTATAGATCTTTGAATTTTTAGAAAAAAAATCTTTTTTTTTTGTAAATCACGTCGGATTTTACCAATTTAACTGAAATGTTTTATAGACGAAAAGGAACATGCAGCTATGCCACGTACCAAATTTGACGATGATCGGTAAAGTGATTCAGATTTTACGACATTTTGAAATTTACAAAAAAAAAACTATTTTCGCTCTAGCATCATCAAAAGTTGATAATGCGAGACAAAAATTAGTACTCAATGGAAATAAGAATGCAAAGTAGAACTTTACACATTGCTTCATATATAATTCTTATTTTTTTAAATTATAATGACCGCTTGTCCCAAAATAGAATTGCTCATAACTCTCGAACGGCGTGACGAATCGAGTTGAAAATTTACACAAAAGAGGAGGATAAACTCCGTTTTCGTTATTTCGATTAAGGTAGTCCTTGTGCATTAAGGTAGTTCTGTCGCGAAGGCAATCCAAACTCATATGCATGAATTTTCGACATGTTGTAAGGTAAACGTACCAATGGTGGGACAGGTCCCAATTGAGGGACACTAAAGGGATATTTGTAGATACTAAGAGTTTAATGGATAAAATATTAAAAAATAACTCTTCCAATTGTATCTGTTATATTTAATTAACATACGTGAAAAGATTTCATGTTTTTCATCGTAAATTGAAAATGTAAATAATAAGTATATTAGCGGATCTATGGTGTTCGAGCTTTTTCAGCAAATCCCTAAACCAATTAGCTAAGGAGAGCCGAATAATCATTAATATGATACCCCGGAAATTATAGTTCGTTCGAGACTTTCCATAGGTATTTCAAATTCAGAAATTCTTAAAGTTTAAGATTACACTGTCAAATGTTACGTACAATATCTTAAAACTCGTAATTTTTGTGTCCCGTTATTGGAGCTGACCGAATATACGTTGGCACCACTGTCCAACGTATGTTCCGCGACTGGGGCAAGTAGTAAGCAATCTCGCTGCGACCCAGAGCCGGAACACAATCGCACGATTGACATTTTGACGCGGATGTTGGGTTATGCGGTAGCAAAAACTTCATTCATAATTTACTAAAATATATATATGTATTTTATAAACATATATGTTTTATTTATTGCATCATAGATGTAAATATGTGAACCGCACATTGTTTGGCATTTCTTTTCAAGCAGATGCATTAAAATTTGTAGATGTCCACCGATACGCACATTTGGTGTCCCGGCAGCGGGACATGCACAAAAATACCCGTCCCGGCGCTGGTACATCTGCATTTTTCAGCGTTTTAATCAATAACTATTTATCAAACAATCAGAAATATTTTTATTGTATAGTTTTTGGAAACTAGAAACTCTAATCTTGCAATTCGTTACCACCATTTGCAAAATAATTAATATATGCATGCGGAAATTGGCATACAAAACAGACATCGCCTTAAACGTCCCGCCATTGGTACGTTTACCTTAATTAAGCTATTCAATTTTACTTGCACAAAATCTTGAAGGCTTTTACCGAGCATTTGAATGAACAATTGAAACTTGAAAATCGATCTTTTTACACGGTGCACACGGGAGAGCTGAAAAAATTGATCTTTAAATCGAAAATTAACATACTTAGATCAAAGATAGAGAAAAAATAAAAAGTACTACGGATTCGCAAATCATTTAGGACTTGATGCATCATGAAAAAAGGTGAAGTCTCCGGAATAATGGTTAATTGAACCAAGGTCAAAGTGCACGATACCGGGCTAAATGACGTTTCCTAACCTAATTATCGTAAAAATGAAGTCAAATCCGCACTAAACATATCAACTATTTACAAATAATCGTTTTAATTTGATTACGACAATTTCGAAGGATTCTCGATTATTTTTGATATTATTATTGAGGCAGTCAAAGTGATGCGTATGATTATTTTTTAATGTCATATAGACTCTGAGATTTATGACTCCGGCGTACCGACAGAACTACCTTAAGCTGAGGTCAAATAAGTTTTCGAAAAATGGGAGGGAATTGCAAACACTTTTCGCCAATATAAACAAGGCTGCAAAGTAGAACTTTGCAAGTTGCTTCCTCATTATTGTTGGATTTTTACAAAGCTTCCTCTATGAGGAAGCCAAAATAGATTAACATGCTTCATCTTAATGGTAGATTTGTAAAAATCCAACAATAATGAGGAAGCAATTTGCAAAGTTCTACTTTGCAGCCTTGTTTATTAAATTACTATATTTTCCTCTTAGTGTAAGACATGACGTTTTCGGATATACAAATGTCGCGGCTCACCTTGTTGTGGTACTGCATAAGTTGGATAATAACGCGGATATCATCAGAGTAATTCTTGATGGAGATGACTCGCATAATATTGGCCGCATCTTCCGCGTCGGGATCCTGACAGTATTTGTTAGCTAGGACCAGGCACGCATCTGCTTCGTGAACCTAAAAATGGACAAAAGTTTCATGCTCGTCCATTCTCACAGTAAACACCAAACGTTGTGAGGGGGATATAAGTATAGGATATGATAAAATATATAGAGTATATAGAATGCGTAACGAGAGTGTTTATATCGAACTCGATGAATCGATGCTCAGAACTTCCCGTCGCTCGAAAACGCTACACCAATATCTTCAAGCCCCGAGGCTCCAAAATGAATAAAATTTCCTTTGAAAGCATCTCCAACCATCGTTGAAGATTGACTTGATGATCTTCATTTTACAATCACAAAACCCCGACGGGGATTGGCAACAAAATTAGAAGTGAAACTTTCAATGGAATTGAAATTTCGTTGAATAATACAGCATTTTGTTTGAACAAGTAAAATTGCCTAAGATGTTTTTTTAAAATGTATCATGTAATAATTCATACCTCACTGTTTTCTACTAAAAATATGTGTATTTGTTAAAAGAGCGTTATAATAAAGTCAAAAGCAGGTTCAATCGCATTCTCAACGAGATAAACAAGGTATATAATAAACGAATAAGTTTTATAGGATGTTTGTATAAGTATATACTAAACTTTAGTAGACTACGGGGTTAACATAGAAACGATGGTAGTACTAATTTGTTTTTTTTTTCTTTCTAAAATTAATATACATTTGGAAAAGCGGTCTTACAGCATGCCTGACAAAGTAGTTAACTATAGAACTAAATGAGTATAAGCGACACGCGACAGGCAGGTGATCGAATAGGAAGTATATATAAATCTAAAGGGCATAGAAATATAAACACGATACTATAACAATAGATATATATATATATATAGTGGTACGTTGCTAGACTGTTGGGTTGTTGATCGACGGGTCTCGCTGGGTTGACGTGTCGAAAAAAAAAATAAAATAAAACAAAATAAAGACAAAGTTTGAAAAAAAAAAAAACCAACAAAGACACGTGCCCCTAGATGAGGCGTTGCTCTATGCTTATCTCTACTTCACTAATAACGATCGTTAACATCAGGCTCCACAAAAACAAGAGCACTTACCCACCTGGGTCGACGGCAGGCATGGGTCTATATCCATAGGTGTAAACATTGTCTTAATGAAGGAAGAAATAGAGGAATAATGAATAATGATGACGATCGTCGTTATCACTTATAGCCACGTGGGTATATTTGGATAATCCTCAATGACCGGTAATCGAGAAAAATCGGCAGCGATTTACAGGAGCGTCTAAATTGTGGTCTAAGAGATATATGATGATACACATCGATAAATATGGTTTTTTGTGGTACGGGGCAAAAGGGGGACGGTCCGTGAAGATGTATACATACATTTGTATATGTATGTAGCGAAAGACTATTAGCTCGGCCGAGAGACAAGTAGCAGCAGATGGTCCGAGCAATTCAGCACTCGATTACGAACGTTGAGGACAAATCAATTATTACGACATAATTACACGAGACGGGTAGAACATTGAGCAGGCAACAACCATGCCCGCAGGTGGTACAGGATACAACGAGGCCTGCTGCGCGTCATTATAGCTCGTCAACCCTTGTATGACTTAGCAATCACTATTTTTCGAATTACAAAATTTCTATTCCTTTTTCGACATGAGAAGGAGCATGGAAATACAGATACTTTGCAGGCATACACAGTACATTTTTTTTTTCGTACACTGGTACATTACGTTACACGGGAAAAAAAGATTAGTGGCCATAACCAAGAAATGAGTTGACACAACCAATCGATTATTCTATTTCCCTTACAACTCAAATGGTAATACCAACGATTCGAATGGTAATACCGACGATTCGAATGGTAGTCCCAACTATTCGAGTGGTAGTTCCAACGATTGGATTAGTTAACCTAACTAATCTCGCGAGAACTATACGGAGAAAACGGGTTAGTTGAGAAAGCTAACCTTTAAATGCTTGGAGCGTTACATGTAGTTTCGTTGGCACTACCAATCGGTTAGTTGGCGCCACCAATCGGTTAGTTGGCGCCACCAATCGGTTGTTTGGCGCCACTAATCGGTTGGTTAGCGCCACCAATCGGTTGGTTGGCGCCACCAATCGGTTGGTGGGCGCCACCAATCGGTTGGTTGGCGCCACCAATCGGTTGGTGGGCGTCACCAATCGGTTGGTGGGCGCCACCAATCGGTTGGTGGGCGCCACCAATCGGTTGGTTGGCGCCACCAATCGGTCGGTTGGCACCACTAATCGGTTGGTGGGCGCCACCAATCGGTTGGTTGGCACCACTAATTGGTTGGTTGGCGTCACCAATCGGTTGGTTGGCGCCACCAATCGGTCGGTTGGCACCACTAATCGGTTGGTGGGCGCCACCAATCGGTTGGTTGGCGCCACTAATTGGTTGGTTGGCGTCACCAACCGGTCGGTTGGCGCCACCAATCGGTCGTTGGTGCCACTAATCGGTTGGTTGGCGCTACCAATCGGTTGGTTGGCGTCACCGATCGGTTGGTTGGCGCCACCAATCGGTTGGTGGGCGCCACCAATCGGATGGTTAGCGCCACCAATCGGTTGGTTGGCGCCACCAATCGGTTGGTGGGCATTACCAATCGGTTGGTTGACTTCAATCGGTTAGTTGGCATTACCAATCGGTTGGTTCTGACACGCAATAACTTTCTAATGCCATATTTTACCATGCCTGTTGGTTGGCATGTATCAATTCCGTAGTTCTTAGAACTACACCCTTTTCTCCGTGTAATCGTGAATAGTTGAGGTTACTATTCGATATGGTTGAGGCAACTAATTTTTTAGACATTGTGTACAGCAAATCGAAAACGTCGTTGCCACAAACCAAACATTTCTTTCCGTGTACAAGGGAGGGAAGTGCATTTTTTCACCGAGAGTGAAGTTTGATGCCCGAGCTAAGCGAGGGTCGAAATTCAGGCGAGGTGAAAAATTGCACTTCCCTCCCATGTAACGTACCATACTTTTCTCCCGATTTTGCTAAAAAATAACCACATTTCGTGTGTGCAATAAGGACGGAGAGTAAGCTCATTTTTAACAAATGACGACACGCAAGCGTAGTATTGTTTTTATTTATCTCGCCAGGCAGGAATGAGCTGATTACCTCCCTAGGGAAGTAATGAAAACGGACTGCGCATGCGTACGTCATTCGTAAAAAATGAGCAATTTCACGCCCGCGTTGCTGACATGAAATGGGGTTATTTTAGCGGAGTCGGGAGAAAAAGTATTTTGACAATTAATATATGTATTGGAAGTTCTTTTGCAGATACTATGTATATTAAACTTCATTTAATATATAAAATATTTAATGTACAGATATGTCGTAAAATTCCAATAATAATATTATAAACACAATTATTATGAAGTGTTTAGTATACTGTATATTAATTTAAAAACAATTTTTTGTATATTGATTAATATTTGTATATCAAATGTAATATACGCGTATCCGCAAAAAACTCCCAATACTTTATATAAATTTTCATACAAAAATGTCTAACAGTGTATCGTAGTACCCAATTTCGTAAGTAACAAACTTGTTTTTTTAATTTGACAACATTTTTTATGCATTGAACAGATTTTTAAAATTAAATTTGAAAAAAAAAAAAAAAAAAAAAAAAAAAAAAAAGTGGTTTCGTAAATTTTACAACTCTAGAAATGTCCTCTTTGTAAAAGTACACTGCACTGAGTAAATTAAATTTTTTTTGTAAAACTAACAGAAACTTTGTATGGACATTTGTGGACAAAAAGTTATTATGAAAAGTACAAAAACTTCTATTTATATTTGACCGTGTATGCCAGCCATTTAATCCAACTCCCAAGTCCAAGCTTTATCACAAACTTTTTCATCATCACCAAATAGCATTATGTAGCAGATTTTTGCATTTTGTCCGCAGAGAATTGTGAAAGCTCCTAATATGCAGAAATTTAGAGAAGAAATATGAGGGGCAATTCATACTTTTTCGACGTGGCTCACCCTTGACCCTTCGGATTGGGCCCGGAATTTTTTATGTGATTGACATAACTCTTAAAAGCACGCATTTTCTTGCGAATTTTTTTTTTAATCGTCTACGATTTTTCAAAACAAAAAAATCGTTCGTCAAATTTTTAAAATTTGGAAAAATTTTTGTCAAAAATGAAGATTTTTGATAATTATTTTTTTTATAAATTTTTTTAGTTCTCTTTTAACAATGACAAAGCCCGACGGCAAGCTTTAAAAAAATTTTTTGCATCTATTTTGGCCCGTTTTTAAGATGGTAGCAGTTAAATATTCAGTGAAACAAGCGAGCGAAATAGAAATAAGTCCAATTAAAAATATAAAGGGTCAAACGTTTAACGAGTTGGTTGGAATGCCCCATATACCTTACGAAAAATGTGGAAAAATTTCCAAAAATCATGTGTTGCATATAAAAAATTTCTGGCTATCGCTCATCGTAAGCTTACCATTTTATCTTATTTTTCTATATATTCTTTTTATATTCGAAAAAAAATATAAGAAAACGCCGACCCACTTCAGCTTAGATCTTAAAAATCTTCAACTTTTTACAAAGAATTTGTCAGAATATTTCCAATGTTTTAAATTTGGCGGTCGATACGTTTGTTTTCAAAAACCGTATTCAATTAAAAGATGTTCGAAAAAAGAAAAAAAAATTGTAGTTCTTTTAAGAGAGTCAATCATATATAAAAATGGCGGAAACAGTACGTCGGTCAAGGGTCAAATCTACACTGTAAAAAAAATCTACTTGAAATTTAAGGTAAAAGTACTGGAAGTTTTTATGCACAAACTGGTATATTAAATTTAACATACAAATATGTTGTAAATTGAATGTATAGTGCAAGAAATTCAATAATTTACTGTAATTTTACAGTAAAAGTATTTGAATTTTTATAATTTTCTTTAATTTTTCTGCAAAAGTACATTAATTTTTTTTTAATCACAATTGTATATTAATTTTGGATTCCGAGTTTATGCATAAAAATGTCCAATCTTTTCTAAAAGTGTAGGTCGAAATCGTATGGATTTGCCTGTATATAAGATAAGATAGTAAATAGGTTGTTACAAACGCGATAAAATAAAAACGCGAGAACAGAGTTTTGGCGAGCCACCCGGCGAGGCGAGCGGGATTTTTTGTTGTTGTTTTTTTTAAGGGGGTCAGGGCGGGGCACGGGCGATTTGGTCAACACAGACAAGTCGTTAGTAGGGTAGACAAATGTTCAAGTGTGAACGAGCTCACTTGGTAATTGCAATCGACTGTTGTTGGGTAACGTTTCATCGATGACTCACCTTTACCCGTTGCAGATCAATGGGATTCATGATGGTGCCCTGAAAGAACTCCACAGTGGTGAAGTGCCGCTTGAATAGTCCCTCCAGCTCGAGATCTGGTGGCTTCCTGTCAGTCCAAACCCGATCAAACGATATATTATCGTATTACAGTAATGCAGAGGGTCGGACCTCTTTTAAACCGCGAAACGCAAAAAATCCCAAACGATAATAAATCTAATTATTCGGCGTTGGTTCTGCACTAAATAGCAGTCTCGTTCATCTCGTTCATCTGGATACAAGCTGACGTGTGAGCGATGCAAAGAATACGTGCGATTCGTTTATCTCGATATTTTCTTTTTTTTTTCTTTTACTTTTGATACACGATACGCACTTACTCCTTAGTCTTCGTACGAACCAAATATATATATTTACTAATATTGTATTTACATAATAAATCGTTTCTATCTCATCTACTGCACGCTGATCCTGGCCCATAGCTCAATACAGCATACCATGCACTGGCAGGCGGTTGCTCAACTACGTGTACACGCTATCCCTCGTCTGAGAATATATTTCAACTTCTGTAGAATATCTGTGATATTCAGGTGGAAAATTTCTAACGAATTTAAGATTATCGAAATGGATATATCAGTCATTGACGTATAAGAGAGCCCGAGTTGAAAATTAGAACCCTCTTCAAAGACTAAATGTAGCAGTCCTGCGGGGTAAACAGGGGGTCCTCCATTTCTTTGACACTCGTCAAAACCTTTGAAAATGGCAGATATGGTGGGCGGTTTTCGGACCGTTAAGGAAAATTTTTACTTCAAGAACGGTTTATTCGCTGTATTCTAATCAAATGCTAACTGTGAGGGTTCTGATCCCTTATGTTTTTCTGACAGGAAAACAATCAATTTTCATGAAAATACACGAAAATTTAATAAATATTGATTTGGAGGAGGAAGGATTGGCGGGGAAAACGAGAGAATTTATTGTAGAAAAACATACGTAGGAAATTTTATTTCAGTTTTTTATGACAAAGATATGATTTTAAATGTATAAATAAATCTTTCTCTATTAAAAACTCACTAATCAATTGGTTACAGTTAATCTGATTTTCACTGCATCCAGAATCGCTATATTCAATCCAGAATGCACTCTTCGACAGATAAAATAAGACATTGAATACGAAAATTGGTTCACTGATTTGGTCTGAAAGCTACAAGTGAAAAATTTTACTTTTGCCCTCACACCATTTTTGTGTAGTGTATGTCGTTACAAAATTGCAGAATTATATTGCTTGTTATGTACTTAATGAGGTTTAAATGTAACATTTTTTTTAAAGAAGGGTATCATTTACAGAATTTTTTTACTTATGACTTTTTTCAGGTGCCTGGGTCCCCTTAATAATGAAAAAAAGGAATTTAATATTTTTTTATCACTATTGAGGCATTTTGTCTTTGAGGTTAGGAGGTGTGGAAATACGCGCCCAATAACTACAGCACCCAGCATTTCGGGAATGCAGAATTCTCTCGGTCGTTTCGTCCGGCCGGCAAGATAAAATTTCTTAACAAAGGTATATTACCTTTGTTAATTTGAGGAATAAAAGTCCTTTACAATTTTTGACTACGACCTATATTTTCGGAGCTACTAATTTGTTAAGAGGAGTTTCAACAATTTATTGCTCCGGATCTATGGATCATAGAGTAAAATTGTATGGGACCTTTTCGACTCAAAATCGACAAAACTATACAAAAAAAATATCCGAGTTGAAAAAAACAACAATTTATATTGTTAATAAACAATTGCGATTAATAATTAAACGACCGGGTTTCCCGCAAAACACCTTATACATTCGGGTTCCGGAGGTCAAAATCTATCGTATGCAAAAAAAATATTTCGCGGACCTCGATTAGCACACAGAACCCCTTCTGGCGTCTGGACTAACCTGGGAAATGAATTAATAGTATCGCATTCTGTAGCAAAATTATTGGGTTTTGTGGACAGTTATGCCAAAATAGCCACCGATGAACGCAGGTATGTGAAGTTTGCAAATGTTTGCCTCAAAAACGCGCGATTTCCGAAAACTCGGTACTGTGCGGCAACTGATGCCTCCAGAGTGAGATGAGGTTCTTAGACCCTTGTATAAACCTCCAAAAGTGGCATATTTTACCCATTTTAATTCAACGAAAGGTGTTGGAAGGGTTTAAATTTTAACTCGGAAGATCATCGCAAAAATTTCATCAAACTTGCCTGGTCAATGAATTCTTTGATCTTTTTGAGAGAATGTCTCGAAAGGTCTTGGGATTCCGTGTTCCCAACGGTAATTTGATCAGATTCGGAACAGTTTTATAATCGACAAAATTATAGTGTTGACAACTCGACAAATTTAAGAGCTAACATTTTTAAAAATTAGTTTTATTAAAATCAGCCGCTCACATAATTCATCACTAACTTCTCTTTTCCACTTCTCAATCGTCACAATCACCTATATTATATTGCCTGATCATTGTATTGTAAAACTTGGACCGTTTGCTCAGGATAATTTAATCGCAATGAAAATATCTTTTTTGCTTTAGTTGCTTTTCTAGGATTTAATGGCTTAGCTTAAAATTGAACTCAAGATGCTGATTCTCCGTTTTTCCCTTTGGCTAGCAGCGTCATGGTTCTTGTCTGTTGAATCTTGAGACGCTGTGCTACGAGACATCTGGCTCTCTCAGATTGCTATAAGTGCGAGGAAGAAAGCTAAATCGTCCTGAAGGAAATTCCTCCGTCACGGTTGAATTTTGGTATAAAAGACGAGAACGGCTGACTGCAGAATTCTGAGAGGCAGTCAACCGTTCTCGTCTTTCATCCGAAAGATCAATCGGGACTGAGAAAAACGCTTTACAATTTTTGTTACCGATCGAGCAGCAGCATGTCGTCCTGAACAAGAATTTAATCAAACTATTTTTGCAAATAGTCACAACTTTTCACTCAATATGACCATAGAACCTGTAACCGATAATTACGAAGATGTATTTTTTTCTCTACATAATTCTTTTTCTTCCCCCATTGGTCCAGATTATACATCCTTGATGTTGACATTTCAAGCGGCTTTATTGGTCTTCGGGACGACTAAAAACATTAATTTTTTTTTTCAATCTCTGCTACGTTTTAAACCTACATTTGAGCGCACGTTTAATTGTCGATATTGATATGATAGTCCTTTACATTTTTTAAGCATATGCGTGACATACTGAAGACGTGAAGTCAAAACTAAGATATGCCTATTTTTACCAACCAAAATTGGTAATAAAATCAACTTAAGCATCCCCTTAAAGAAACGTTTGTTTTTAATTCGTACAGCAAGTTTGATATCTTTTGCTTTGTCATATAACACGCTTAGACCAAGCTTTACCTATATAACTTTTCACCGTCCGGTACCTAACATTTTATTTGACGAGTGAATATGGTACTCTCATTTTATTCTGCAGGCACAACGTCCTCCGTGAATCAATCAACAGGGAGTCTGCAAAGGATCTCTCGTCCTTCGATTACCCTCGTTTGAATTCAAATGGGCAATTCCTAACATTTTTGGAGTTTACGAAAACAAAAAATACAGTATCAACGAAGCACTGTAAAAAAAATCTACTTGAAATTTAATGTACTTTTACTGAATTTTTTTATGCATGAACTGTTATATTAAATTTAATATACAAGCGTAATGTAAAATTAATGTATGGTACAGCACATTCAATAATTTAATTTAATTTTACAGTAAAAGTACTTGAATTTTAATAATTTGCTTTAATTAAAGTGGAAAAGTACATGAATTTTATACCACAATTGTATACTTAATTTCGATTACGAATTTATGCATAAAAACTTCCAGTCTTTCTAACTTAACTTAAATTTTAGAAGAATTTTTAAATTTTGAAAAAAATACGTAAATACTCTAGCTCGAACGAATTTTTAGCTATCGGGCTGAAACTTTGTATAAAAATGGAACAAAATGATGTGACCTATGGTATTGAATTTGGGTGAAATATGCAAAGCGGTTCAGTTTTTATGATATTTTGAATTTCTCGAAAAATTTTCGTTTTCCTCTAATTCAGGTAAAATTTCACCAAATCAACTCAAACTTTTTACACTGGAACAATAACATTCAGCCCTGCTACGTATCAAATTTCGTGATGATCGGTAAAGCGGTTCGGATTTTACGTTATTTTGAATTTTTTCAAAATTCACCCGTGTCGCTCTGCATTTTGTAATACATTAGAAAATAAGAATCAAATACAACAAGGATGCAAAGTAGAACTTTGCACATTGCTTCCTCAATATTTTTCGCTTTTTACAAAGCTTTCTCTATGAGGAAACCAAAATTAATTAACATACTTCCTCATAGAGGTAGTTTTGTAAAAAGCGAAAAATAATGAGAAAGCAATGTGCAAAGTTCTACTTCGCATCCTTTTTTTTCCTACTTTGCACTGCTGTACTGCTCTGGTCCTTAAGGGTTTTATTCCACGTCCCATTAAAGTATCTATCTCTCTATATTATAAAAAGATCTCGACGCCGCCGCCGCCACCGCCGTGTCAAGAATCGAGGGACTTAGAATAATTCGGGCTCAGGGCTTGGCGGAAGGGGGTGGGGCTAAAGGCTTGGGGCTAGCCCCAGGGGGGGTTACCCAGGGGGGGTAACCCCACCCCTTTACGCCAAGCCCCGAGGCCGAATTATTCTAAGCCCTTTTCCAAAAACATAGGTCCCCCAAGGCTGCGGGCATCTTTGGGGGCGGGGCACCCTTGGGGGCGAGACCCTTCGGGGGGGGCATCCTTGGGGGCGAGACCCTTCGGGGGGGGGGGCACCCTTGGGGGCGAGACCCTTCGGGGGGGGGCACCCTTGGGGCGAGACCCTTGGGGGGGCACCCTTGGGGGGGGGCAGCCTTGGGGGCGAGACCCTTGGGGGGGGGCACCCTTGGGTGGGGGGCGATTAGCCACAATAAAATCCTAGTCATATTAATATGATCAATGACTGATATATCCACCTTAATCGTACCAGATCGAGACAAAATATCTTAAAGAATGTAAAATCTTAAGGCTAGACGAGAGATAGCCGTTGCTCGCAATTAATAATATGAATACGATAATCTATATATATAAAATGAGCGAAAACTTTCAAGTAAATCATAGAACAGAGTATGTGTAATTATTGTACATATACTCAGTATATACGCACATACCTAATGCGCGATAGCTAATCCTATGAATAATCTCAAAAGTATTGAAACAGCATAAAATAAATCGTGTAATAAATAGTATAATAATAGATCGCTATACGGTGTGTAATAAACAGCATATAGCATGTATATTGAACAATAAACAGTGCGCTTAATAGACGATCGATCGGGGAGGATCGATCCATCAAGTCGTTGTCGACTACCCAGCCGAAAATTGCGAAAAACCTATTAAAAAATTAAAAAATAAAAATCTTCTTTTCTTTTTTTTCTTTTTTTCGAAGATACACGAGACGTTGAAATGAAGCGCGAGTGTTGTTGAGTGAGACTTGGATTGTGGTGGAATATTTTTTTTTCTTTTGTGGTGGTTGGCTAGTTTTCGGGGATACCTTGACACGCTCTAGGTCCACGGCATTCATCATCGTTCCCTGAAAAAACTCCACGGTCGTGTAATGCCTCTTCAGGAGACCCTCCAGCTCGAGATCGGGTTCTTTCCTGGAAGCACAGGCCACTCCTTACGATAGGGCGATCAAGCCGTCAAGCCAATACCACTTGGACGTTGAATTTTTCGATTTTTAATAAATTATTTCGTAGACAGGAAATGAAATAAATGTGCACGATTTTATTTCCTTGAGTTCATGCAGTGAAGACACGAGGCTTGATCGCCCTGGATTGCAACATTCCTGTTGCTATCACAGTCTGTTATACTAATAAATATACTCACCGACCACCAAATGTTTCATTACACAGTGACATATACAAGAAATGAGATTAGGAAAATAAATGTTTGGTAATCTATGACATTTCTAAGGAATAAAATTAACAACTTATTTCACACGTTACAAGACTATAAATTCGTTGTCCGTTGATGGTAACTAAATAATGGAAAAAATAATTGTGCTCGAGACACTCATCGCGCTCGTCCTCGACTCCAACCACTCCACAATGATCGAATAGAGTGAGACAGCACGGAAAAATTCACATCGATATTCACATTTAATGAAAATACAAATAAATGAAGAATTTTGATGAAGATAAAACAAAAACGTAAATAATAATCACAATGACACTGAAATTTAACAACATACCTATGCAAGAAGACGACCTCAACGTCGACATCCTCGCGGTCCTCGTGCAAGAAATCCTTGAGGAAGTGCGAGACAGACTCGTAGGTGATGTGGCCGCACACAACAATGTGTCTGCCAACACAGAATAATCGTTAGACCGTCCGCTTTCGATGCATCATTAACGATGAAAGTCGTAAAGAACTTTCAATGAAATCGTACAAGCGACTACCACGAGTGCTACATCGAATATCTACTTGGCTATATCAACTCTATTATCAATTCCCTCTATCGTCGTTTTTTCTTATTCACGTTTACGTTTTTTTTTTTTTTAAATTTCGAAACTCATAAGGAACGCCGTTAAATTATATGCATCAATGTCGTAAGTGATCATAGATGATATTTAATAAGTAAAAATTTTTAAAAAAAGCAATTACAAAAAATTCATTTGACACTAGATTTTTTTTGTGCTGCAAAAAACGAGCGGCGAAAAATTCGTATCGCCATGTCTATCGGATCTCGAATAAATTTCGAAAAAAAATAGCAACAATTTGAGTAACAAATATTTTTTTTGTGGAGGCGAGTCACCGAATCACCGTTACCACATTAAATTAAGAGAGAGAAGAAGAAAAAAGAAATCACAAAAAACCGACAATTAAATGGTGACTCAGATGCATTTTTTTTTTTTTTTTTGCAGTTATTACCCGAATTAACGACAAGATGCGGGAATGTAGTCAATTCATAATGGCCAAACTTACCGGGATTGATAGGAATGGAGTGAGTCGTATTAGCCGACTAACGTAATCGAACAACTATAGACACCTATGTACAAGTTAATTTATGCTAGGACGTAATAGTTAATTCAATTATATAATAATTAATGTAACATGTGAGTGAATGCAGGCTCGTTCGTGTTAGTTCATTGCCAAAAAACGTTCAAGCACAAAACAAAGGTTTCTCATCTATTTCGTGGATATAATAATAATAAACTCTATATCTACTTATAAGTGTTAGTATATCGTATATATATATATATATATATATATATATATATATATATATATTCGTGTGTATTATTTTCTTGAGTATGTGTGAGTATATCTTGTGTAGTGGGTGTTTATAATATATATATATAAGAAAAAAAGTTATGCGTGTGCATCGTGAATAAAAGGTGGAATAATAAAGAAAAAATAATAATTTATAAATGGGGGTGTCATGTTGCATAGCCATTCCATGCTTTTTCGGCTGCACAGTGTTAGTGTAGGGGTTTGTGAGGGGGAATTTAAAAAAAAACGTATAAAAAAGTGACTGAAAAAATATAACGCTCATTGTGAATTCAGTGCCTGTGGACAATTGTAAATTGAACAAATGTACATCCACGATTCAAAGTGGAACAAAAAAAGAAAAAAAGGAAAATTCAATAGCCGATGGTCAGGCTATTGAATTCATCATGAGCGTTGAGAGTATCGGTGATCGATCTGTGACAAAAAAAAGGCCTAATCCACTATTCAACAATGGTTTGTTTGACGGTGTTCTCTAAGCCGAACGTCGCGCTTCTTCCTTTCTTCCTGGTTGGAGTTTTTTTTTTTTTTGTGTGTGAGTGTGAGCGCCATGGGCTTTTTATTGGACGGGTGTAATTCCGGGTGATTATAAAGGAGTGGATGTGTGTCAGTGAACGCGATTCGAATAAACAGAAATGTCCAATTATATTCGCGATAGATGCACGCCCGGATAACGTATCGACGGAAAAAAAACGCGACGAAAAGGAGATTTATAAATTTTCGGATTCACGTGTCAATGTCGTTTAGAAATCGGTTGATTAATCGTGCCCGAAGCCGAATGACATTATGGCAACTATATATATATATATTTATGTATATGTAGACAGAGTTGTAAATGCCTAATACTTTAGAAATAATGATGATGATACGATCAGCTCTGTAATTATCATTTTCTAATAATAACACGTAGCGATTGTACCCACATGGAAATAGAAATATATGCACGATATATTCGACGTATAGAATTTTTTGGCGCTAAACGTATATGAAATATATTTTACATATATTCCATACATATAATCCATATATTTTTAATATATTTTTGCACACATATATGCAGAATATATGCACCATATAGAACTTTTTGGCGCCATATATTTAACGTATATGTTACATATATATTTTTCTATGTGGGTAATACGATGATTAAACTTTGGAATGGCTGCAAAAATTATTAATTTTCAATTGAAATTCACGGTTATCCTTTTGAAAAAATGGAAAAAAAATCAGTAATGCATTACTTATTTCTTCCATTTTTTTCACTATTTCTTGCAATATTAAAACGAAAATTAGGATTTTTTTCAGCTATTCAAATGTTTACACTCTATTTTATAATCACTACATATTATTATTATGAAATGATAAGTACAGAAGAAATTGTACTGTAAACAATATCTCATGAATTAATGGGGATTTACAACTCTGTATGTAGATATATACGCTTCATACGACAAGATCGACCGTGCCGAGCTGTTTGCACGATCGCGTATACACGTAATAAGTGCAATGAATATTTCATCGGATTACGAGGACTGAAAAAGAAGGGGAGGTGAGCCTGCACTACCAAGTGCAAGCAAGTGACGAAGGCCATCGACAGAATTGTACGTTGCCATGTACATGTGTATACATATACTTTGTTTAAATAGAATATTTGAAAAAGAAAAATAAAAAAAAAATAAAAAAAAAATAAAGATAATGCCGTGAAATCGTTGCGAGTGTAAGTGAGTGGACGTTAGTGTTTATTCTTTAATGTACACATATCTAATATATCATACGCGTATATGTTTATGTACGACACGAGAACCTGGCACGATGCTATGCGCACCCCTTTTTAACACTGCACTTTTTAACGTATTGTATTATTGTTTCTGACTTTTTGAAACTATTTCTAGTTTTTTTTTTTGTTTTTTTTTTTCTTTGTCTTTTTTCTTTTGTCTCGGTGATTTTTTTTTTCTCAATTCATCGAAGCCGCAAGAAAAAAGTTAAATAAATATGTAGCACAAATCGAGTGCCGATTTTTTGTGACACTGAACTAAAACTATTTTCCCGTTATGGTGATATATATATATATTTCCTGACTAAATAGGACTCCAACTTAAACTTTCGATGAGAAGACCTGAACTATTTAACACATTTATTATCGAATACGAACCTACAATTTTTTTTTTTTTTTTTTTTTTTTTTTTTCCCATAAATTCGTATTTATGGTGATATATGTATATATTTTTTTTAAATATATTCCTTCTTGTTAGAAAGTATTACGGACACGCAAACGATAATTAATGCTGACTAAGACACCAAGGTTAATAGTATAATATATATATTACACTGAACTGTTACAACAGTGGGGATTAGATGCATTCGATGCTGGTTATATGCAGGGCACATGCTGGACAATGACTCTTTGCACTCGGAGATAAATACAGCTCACGAACACGAACACAGTGTGTGGTTTTTTTTATTTTTTGTTTTTTAACAATTGATTAAACGCGGTACAACGAATTTGGGTATAGATCTGGGAAACGCGAGTTTTGAGACGTTAACCGGTTAATAAGGTCGCAAAAATATTCAACTACGATAAGGGCGACTCGACCTTTCTATCCTAAAACGCGGTTTTTATCGATTCAAAAATTATTTAATTAAACGAGCATTGAAATATTCTGCAGACGGCGCGTTGTACTTTATATGCGTTGAATCGCGAATCGTCTGACCACATAAAGCCGTAACTACTTGCGCTACGCGTCTGACCACATAACGACGTTACTTATTCTCGGAGCGATTTTTTTTTCGCAGAAGAATAACCGTTAAACAATACTTCGATTTATGGTTGATCAATGATTAACCCTTGAATGAACAAAAAGATTTTTTTTTTATGTTTTTATTTTTTAAAAAAATGTTTTCTATGTTGGACACTTTGATAACACAGAATAAAAAAGTGCAGAAATAATATTAGAATTACCTTTTTAATTGTAAATGAGTTTTTCTTTTATGCAATTAAAATATCGAATTTATTGATAATTTAAATTTATCGTTTTTTAAGTTTTTCTCAATTTTCTAAATTAATATTTTTAAAAAAAGTTTTGAAAAATAACTATTTCTTAAATGTAGCAAATATGTTAAGGAGGTAGTTGAATCTTTTACTTCACCATCGATTGTTGCACATAGAACGCAGAATTCATTTATGTAACTTTGATAGGAATTTCCATCACTAAAAATGCAACAAAACAATCAACAAATTAAAAATGCAACAAACAATCGACAAATTAAAAATGCAACAAACAATTATCACATTTTTACTCGATAGCGTTTTGTTAAAACCAGAAATTGATTGAACCAAATGGTAAAAAAGATGTTAACCCTATAACAACTAAGTCGTTTTCCCGATGAAAATGAAAATGAAAATAGTGTAACATAGGAACATTTTTAATATTTCTATTTCACTCGGTGCGAGAGACACAAAATAAAATTTCTTAACTCGTATGATTGCAACACTCGTCAGAAAAAGTTTTATGGCTTTTGTATGGTAAAGTATTATTTTTTTCATTTTTTTTACGTGTGAATGCGTTTTTTTTTTTTTAATTGAAAATGTAGGGTTCATTGCAAATTCAATTTCGCTGATAGTCAAATTTTTAAAATAATTTTTCAGCTTAAAATATTTTTAATGTTCTGTTACAAAGTTGTTCTTTAGATGGATGAAAAATCATACATAGGCAGTTAATTAACTTTTATTCTACATGGAATAGTGACTACCTGGAGAATATTTTTTTATTAATTGTTTTAACAAAAACTTAACTAACTTTTTTCATACATTGATCAACCAAAATCTTTTTCTTGCACCATCAAATCGAAATTCCATTGCAAACGTGAGATCCGAAAGAAAAACGACACATTTTACAAATCGAAAAATTTGCAAACCCGAAATCCGAATTCACGAGAGTAAATAATAGAATAAATCGTCGTTTGTGTCGCGTTACTGATTATTTTAACAGGAAATTAATCAACATATTCATACATTGATCAACCAAAATCTTTTTCTTGCACCATCAAATCGAAATTCCATTGCAAACGTGAGACCCAAAAGAAAAACGACACATTTTACAAATTGAAAAATTTGCAAACCCAAAATCCGAATCCACGAGAGTAAATAATAGAATAAATCGTCGTTTGTCTCGCGTTACTGATTGTTCTAACAGGAAATTAATTAATATTTTCATAAATTGATCAACCAAAATCTTTTTCTTGCGCCATCAAATCGAAATTCCATTGCAAACGTGAAATCCGAATGAAAAACGACACATTTTACAAATTGAAAAATTTGCAACCCCGAAATCCGAATCCTCGAGAGTAAATAATAGAATAAATCGTCGTTTGGGTCGCGTTACTGATTGTTCTAACAGGAAATTAATTAACATTTTCATACATTGATCAACCAAAATCTTTTTCTCGCGCCATCAAATCGTAATTCCATTGCAAACGTGAAATTCGAAAGAAAAACGACACATTTTACAAATCGAAAAATTTGCAACCCCGAAATCCGAATCCTCGAGAGTAAATAATAGAATAAATCGTCGTTTGGGTCGCGTTACTGATTGTTCTAACAGGAAATTAATCAACATTTTCATACATTGATCAACCAAAATCTTTTTCTTGCGCCATCAAATCGAAATTCCATTGCAAACGTGAAATCCGAAAGAAACACAACAAATTTTACAAAATTTGTAAACCCGAAATCCAAATCCACGAGAGTAAATAATAGAAAAATTGTCGTTTGTGTCGCGTTACTGATTGTTCTACCAAGAAATTAATCAACATTTTCATACATTGATCAACCTAAATCTTTTTCTTGCGCCATCAAATCGAAATTCCATTGCAAACGTGAAATCCTCAAGAAAAACAACACATTTTACAAATCGAAAAATTAGCAAACGCGTGAAAATCCGATTTCTCGAGAGTAAATAACAGAATAAATCGTCGGGTGGGTCGCGTTTGCGGTGAACGAAGAGAATAGCGCGGTATCTTGATTAAGTCGAGCCGTAGTTGGACGCGAAATTCCTGGTTCCTCGAGACGATTAGGCGAAACTGTCCATGGTAAAGCCGTATTTGTCCCAAGTGCGGTCAGTGTGAACAAACAAGCTAACACCAGTTGCTGGGTGTGGTAGATCTGTGGTAGTGGTAGTGGTAGTGGTGGTAGTGGTAGTGGTGGTGGTGGTGGTAGCGGTGGTGGCAGTAGTGGTGGGCTTGTGGGAGGCTTGGTACTTTGAGAAGGCTAGTTTGGAGTGTCTGAAAGGGTTCACAGGAGGACAGAGAACAACAATAGAGAGAGAGAAAGAACCAGACAGAGACAGAGAGAGAGAGAGATACAGTGAGTTAGAGAAAGAGCAACGGGTTAGGAAGGTTGTATATAAGGTTAGGGTTAGGGTTTTTGTGGTGTTGAGGGTTCGGCACACTAAAGCCGTACGAAACTAGCGAGAGCCCAACATCGAGCTGTAGGTTCTCGCAACTCTCACAATTTTAAATAAAACAAGTGTATTACATTTTAGCGACACTAAGACTGCTCACGTTTTTTTTTTTCTTTTTTTTTTCTAATATTATTATTGTGTACAAAAAGGTATTTAATCTGATTTGTGTACCGAGGAAAATATGGAGTAATTGGTAGGAAACATATATATATATAACATTTTAATTATATATTTTTTATAATAAAATACTAATATGATAATAATATCATCACAATTATTATTGTCATATTAATTTCATTTAATGTGGTATCTATAATTAAATGTATATATGTAAAGAGAAAGGGAAGGGAAGGGAAGGGAAGGGGGTTTGAAGTGGATGGGGATGTAGATATTTGAGGAAGGAAGAAGAAGGTCCGTCGCACAAGTATACACACGAGTACATATAGTGAATTGGACGAGAGAGAGAAAGTGTGTGAAACAGATAGTGAGGAGGAAGACAAGGAGGGCAGGGAAGGGTACGGATGGTATATACTTTTTTATTTTTTTTTATATATTTTTTTTTGTGGTAAATTTTGTGGGAATCTAGTTGGTTTGTGTCTCACCTGCGACCTCGCTCGTTCTTCAAAGTGCCGCCATACTTGTTTCGCGTCCCGATCAGGTCAATTATCTCGGGGATACAACTGGCGAATATGGCCTACACCACGTGATAGAACAGAACACAACACTCGCATCAATACACTTGAAAAGGGTTGATTGGTTGTTTTAAGTCGGTCAGTACAAGTCAGTCGGAGCTCGGCGTTTCAGTCAAAAATAGTGTCAAGTAGTTGAGCGTCCGTCAATAATTATTATTCAATATATTGTCTTGCATAGTACACATCTACTTGTGCATTTCTTTTTTTTTTTTTTTCTTTTTTTTTCGTAAATGTAACGTAGAGACTGTAACGTATCGGGGGTCGTCAGAGTCAAATTTAACGAGGGAAAGCAGGTGGTACAGAGGGTTTTTGCAGGAATTTCAACAACGGGGCCAGGGGCAAGGGTTTTGGTTGGATGGTTTTTTTTTTTTTTTTCTTTTTTTTTTTTTTTTTTTTTTTGTATAATGAACGGAAAGAAAAAGAGTTGTTGATTAGCTACAGGGCCGCGGGGCAACCCATAGAGACACGATTGACAGTGCTGTACCGCTATGCGCGCCACGGCCCAACTGCGTTCTTTAAATATCAAAAAACGGAGAGAGAGATAGAGATAGAGACTTTTTAAAATACATAGGCGTATATCAATATGTATTTTTTAACCTACAGAATACCAATGATAGGTATATATTGTTTTAATGCATATACCCATATGATTCTGAAGGACAGGGTATAGGTAGGCTACCTACACCTAGGTCCTACACACCTATACCTACGCCTAACAAACTACACGTGCCGACACGTCTAGCTATAGATTATTTAGAACTTTTTTTATTATTATTATTATATATATATATATATATAATTTTTTTTTCATAGGCAGGTATACATGGCATCAGGTACACAATGCTGTTTGTACCTCTCTCAATTATTTTCTATATTTTAAAAAATGTTTATTTTTTTTTTTTGCTTGTTTTTACTACGTTGGCCTTTTTTTTTTAGTTTCTTAGCGTCGCGCTTTTTATGAAAATTGTAACTCGAACGACGACTCAAACGTTTAAACATCCCTCATATCTTGGGGGCGGATTTACACGAGAGAGAAAGAGAGACAGAGACGAAGAAAATAAGAGAAGAATAAGAAGAAGAAAAGTGAGAGAGAGATAGAGTGATAGATAATAGACAGAGAGAGAGATAGAGAGAAGACAGACGGAGGGAAGAGAAAAAGAGAGAGAG
This sequence comes from Ephialtes manifestator, assembly GCA_963970395.1. Classification (NCBI taxonomy): domain Eukaryota; kingdom Metazoa; phylum Arthropoda; class Insecta; order Hymenoptera; family Ichneumonidae; genus Ephialtes; species Ephialtes manifestator. The sequence continues at coordinate 7,859,883 of OZ019974.1, read as the reverse complement.
AGAAAGAGAGACGATCATCTTGGAGTTCGTCGTCGTCGTCGTCGTTGTCGTCGTCGTGTGCGGCGCTCACACACTGCTGACCACGTATGAGTTTGCCTAGAGTGGACGTCACGATTTTTTTTATTTGTTTATTCAATTTTTCGTTTTTTTTTTTTAAATTTCATTTATCAATGAATATTTTAAATGAGATAAATTTACGATCGAAATGTCCGCTCTATCGCAATCCCACGCACCGTTACGAAAATGATAATTTAATGTGGGGGTTGAATTCGCGAAACTCGAGGCAATACGTTAATCCGATTAATCGAATAAGTTTTGGTGTTTGTTTCGAGTGCAGCGTAAATCGCACTACTGCGGGCCAGTTAGTGAGCAGCGTTAGAATAATAATAATTTTTTTTTTTCTTTTCTTTTTTTTTTTTCGTTAATTGCGTATGTCACTCGCTGAAACTGGGTAGCGCCTCGCACAGTCGACACAAAGCCGCACGACGATAAAAGAGCAGTTTTGCGTTCAATGTTAATTTTTCGCATTATCGCGACACATATGTCAGATGTAGTAACAATAGTAGCATTATTTTTTTTTTTTTATTAAAATATCTATACATATCGGAGCCCGTATTAGTCTACGCTTTTCAACACATCGAAGGCAAATAATTTTGAAAAATATTGTGGGCGATGATATTTCTATTCTTTATTTAATATCGCCCTTTCTTTTGGTTTATCATAATTTTTGATTTCTTTTTCTACCGAGAACTCACCTAGACGAGTGTTTCTCGATTTCCTGCGACAATATATGAAAACCTCTTAACCGACAGATATGCGCAAACATCATTCCAAGAGCCTCGTGTAACTTGGGAGGATTATGGAAAAAGAATAAAATATATATATATGCTTTTATAAAGACGTATACGAAAACTTGCGGTGAACAGGTGCTTGCCAGTGATTTTAATAATACATGTAAGAGACGAGAGAATTTTTTTTTTTTTTGTTTTTTTTTTTATTTTATTATTTTTATAACGCGGTGAAACTGGATAGTATATATAGATATAGTGGTATACCATGAGACGCGTGAATATGTATGTCTGTAATAAAAGCTGCAACGTTTTTCTTTTTTTTTTTTTTTAATTTGTAAATTAAAAAAACGACGTTTTAAAAGAATTTATGCGAACGGATGCAAAAATAAATACAACCCGAAAGTGTTTCTTGGGACATGGGCGAGTGTCGGTCTCTAACTCGTGTTTTTTTTTTTTTTTTTTTCTTTTTCTCATTAAGTTTATCCTCACTGATGGGTGGCATGTGGCGTGTCGCGGCGTTATTAAATCGCATTTTTTTTTTTTTCATATCTTATATATTACAAAAAAATTTTTTGTGATGCTGTTTCATGTTTCCGGCGAGTGTGATATTCGTGATTGTCAGAGTAGTCGCACGCGCGCTTTTTTTTTTTTATTTTTGGTAAGTTTTTGTTTTGGTTTATTTAAGTAGATGCAAGAAAATGATAATTGCAAACAATTTAAGGTGTTGTTTTTTTTTTTTTTTTTTTTTTTTTTGTTAAATTGCAGAACGCGCGTACGATCACGATCTCATATACAACAGAAAAAAAAAGAAAAAATAATCAATGTGGACTATGGACTAGACTAGCGAGTGCCTCAGCCAAGAGTGGGTCTATCGTCGAGGGTTTCGCATTGAACGGTGAAAGGGCGGCCCATCTAGACATCAAAACTATTCAAGGCAAAGATTTTCGCTATTGCTGGAGGATTAGTCGATTTTTTTTTTTTTTTTTTTTTTTTTTTTTTTTTTTTTTGCAAACCGCCATTCTCTCCGTAGCGCCGTTCCACTCTCGTCGTTATCAGCATCAGTGTGATATCAATATCATTACGTCAATTCGTGCGTTTATCTACAACCCCTATATGTAAAAACATTAGCCGTTGTGCCTACGCCTGCACCCCTTCTACTGCCGCAACTACGTGTATATACGCATCTTCCAAATTGTTCAATTATAATATTATAATATTACTATGTTTATAAGGTATCATATAGGATTCAATTATAATGACGTAGCTCTCTCGCCTGTCAGACGTTGCATTTGTCAACTCAATCTTTATACTCGATCGCTCAAAGTTTTAGAGAGAGAAAGAAAGTGGGAGATAGATAGACAGATTCATAGATAGAGAGATAGATAGAGATAGAGAAAGAGAGAGAAAGAGATAGAGAGACTGATTGTGAGTGAGAGAGCGAATTCTCTAAGAAAACTAGCGAGAACACTAACGCATGCCGCCAAGAAACCCAATCCGTGTACGTCTGATGTACAACAACGATTTATTGTTTTTTTTATTCTATTTGTTCTCGTTGCTGCAGTGTATTTATCTCTGAACCGAAAAATTTTTGTGTGTACGTCGCGATTTACGCAAAAAAATCGTGTACGGTGATTTGCATCCGTGGATATCAACAAATTTGTTTGTCAAAACGAAGAAGTGCGAGGGATAAACGGTCGAGAGGCAAAAAAACGTGATTTTCTATGTGATATACGAACAATTGTAAACTACTCTTGGACCGTGTAGAGTGAACGAACAATTTGACTAATACGAAATATATATTTTGATATTGTAAATTAGACGGATGCAATAATATATACTTCAGCTACCATGTCGATGTTTTTTTTTTTTTTTTTTTTTTTTTTTTTTTTTTGTGTGTGCGTATTACGATATACAATATCAATTAGAGGTATGTTATATATAATATGTATGTGTGTCTGTGTTCTTATTTAAAAAAATAAAAATGTTTCAAGCAATAATAAATACCAGCACGTGTGTGTTATCAAGATCGCTAATTTATGTGAAATAGTGGTATCGTTCGTTTTTTTTTTAAATAAGAAAGCAGTGAATCAGCGCAAGGGCTCAAACGAAGAAGAAGAAGGGTGACAAGAGAAGTAGAATAGTGAATAGAATAAATATAAAAGTAGAGAAATATATAGTGAGAGTGTACAAGAAAGTGGATAGTGGTGGTGATCATAGATCGGGGATGCGATCTCAACTAATGCCAAATTTGTTATCATAATCAAGGGCGAGGAGTTTTACATTCATTCTCGAGATAATTGAGAAAGAGAGCTGATTTATTGCGGATAGCAGCCGTGGCTCCGCATCGAAATTTAAGATTTATCGATCACAGCAAATTAATTCATTTTAATATTATACTATTATGACGAAAGATTTATAAATCTTTTTTAAATTGACAGTCGGCAACTCTGATTAGGCGGATCACTTATAAAATCGTCGAGCGTTCTTATATAAATTGTTTTACGAAGTAACCATAGTGCTTCGTGCGAATCTGTGCTCGGAGAAGTAAAAGCAATTTTAGGGAAAAAATTCAAGTAAAAATCAGTGATATTTTATGGAAAATATGTACCGTTGGCCATGTACAATAATTTATTTTTCAATTTTTTTACACTATACAATTTGAAGGTAGAAACCGATGGATCATATATTTTCAAATAATTCTCAGCTGTGCACAAGATGTATTCTTTTAGGGTTAGTGGAACTTTTTTTTTCTTCAAAATATTGGAGAAGGTATAATTTATTTTAAATATAATTTCTTATAATCTCACTGCAAAAAAATCTACTTGAAAATTAATGTATAAGTACTGGAAGTTTTTGTGCATAAACTGGTACAGTAAATTTAATATACAAGTGTGATGTAAAATTAATATATGTTTTACAATATATACAATAATTTAGTTCAATTTTAATAATTTGCTTTTTTTACCATCAAAGTATATTTATTTTATACCATAATTTTATATTAAATTTAGATGACAAGTTTGTGAATTAAAACTTTCAGTCTTTTTTAACAGTGTTGTATTTAATTATACTTTATTGTAAAATTTTTGTCTCTACCTCAAATACCTATAATCATATTATAAGGATTCATTTCTATTATATTCCCCGAACAACTATTATTTGAGAATAATTGACCTACCGATTTTTTTTATAAAAATGTGCACACTGAGAAAAATGGTTTGTTAGAATTACCAAAAACTTGGTTAATAATTTTGCCAAGAAAAAATTGGTAGGCGCAACCTAGTAATTGTTTAGGCGTACTAACTTAATTTGTCTTACCAAATCCTTGATTATGTCAACCGATGACTTAATTGTGTCTACTAAATTTTCTTGGTAACATTTTTAACCAAGTTTTCGGTAGTTCTACACCGTTAGAAATTTTTCTATAAAAATAAATATAAAGTATTGTATGTTTTTTTGCGAATACACGTATATTAAATTTAATACACAAATATTAATAAATATACAAAAAAAATTGTTGTAAAATTAATATACAGTATACTAAACACTTCATAAAAGTTGTGTTTATAATATAACTATTAGAATTATAAAATAGATTGATTTAAATGAAATTTAATATTTCGTATCTGCAAAAGAAATTCCAATACATATATTAATTTTCAAAATATTTTTAACCGTGCAATCCAGAGTTTTAAATGCCTAATACTTATAGAAATAATGATGATGATACGATCAGCTCTATAATTATGATTTTATAATAATAACATGTAGCGATTGTAATACGATGATTAAACTTTGGAATGGCTGCAAAAATTATTATTTTTCAATAAAAATTCACGGTAATACTTTTGAAAAAATGGAAAAAAATAAGAAATGCATTAAGAAAGTAATGCATTACTTATTTCTTCCATTTTTTCCACTATTTCTTGCAATATTAAAGCGAAAATTAGTATTTTTTTCAACTATTCAAATGTTTACACTTATTATTTTTCAATAAAAATTTACGGTAATCCTTTTGAAAAAATGGAAAAAAATAAGTAATGCATTAAGAAAGTGCATTACTTATTTCTTCCATTTTTCCACTATTTCTTGCAATATTAAAGCGAAAATTAGTATTTTTTTCAACTATTCAAATGTTTACACTTATTATTTTTCAATAAAAATTCACGGTAATCCTTTTGAAAAAATGGAAAAAAATAAGTAATGCATTAAGAAAGTGCATTACTTATTTCTTCCATTTTTCCACTATTTCTTGCAATATTAAAGCGAAAATTAGTATTTTTTTCAACTATTCAAATGTTTACATTTATTATTTTTCAATAAAAATTCACGGTAATACTTTTGAAAAAATGGAAAAAAATAAGTAATGCATTAAGAAAGTGCATTACTTATTCCATTTTTTCCACGATTTCTTGCAATATTAATGCGAAAATTAGTATTTTTTTCAACTACTCAAATGTTTATACTCTATTTTATAATTACTACATATTATTATTATGAAATCATAATTACAAAACAATCTGTACTGTAAACTATATCTCATGAATTAATGGGGATTTACAACTCTGGTGCAATCAGCCCTTTTTCTCAGTTAAGAGTGTAAAAATGAAATATTGTAGATGGCCGAGACAAATATTAATATACATAGAAGTGAGATATGAATTAATTAATATCACTGATTTTTATATGTATCTTCCCAACCCCCTTAATGCGAATTGACGAATTATTCCGAATGGGATCAAATGGAGCCTGGAGGAAGTTGAGACCCGTTCAGAGGCTGAAGGTAGTAGTGGGGCAAAAAGTACAGTTTCGAAAACAATGAACTGTATTACCGGCATCGATACGAAATTAAACGTTTTTCTTTCGTCTGCACCTCGATCGACTAGAGCCCTCGGGAACTGGGTTACACGCCCGACAGCGCGTTCTCTCTACGTCACGAGTCCAGCGCGCGCCACCCAAGAAAGGAAGCTTTTGAGAAGAAGGAAAATCCGAGGTGGAAAGGAGAACTCAAACGAGAGAAAATATAAATTGGAACGCGTGAAGTAACGTTGGACTTCAAAGAAGTAACAAAAATCCAGAAAGCCATGAATTTTAATTATGAATGGTAAAAAAAAAAAAGAATTTTAACTCTGACGGGCACACTTGTTTTTCGCGACCTTAATGAGATCATTCGTGTTCTACGGATCTTTTTCAAAAGTGCATTTACATCGACAAAAAAATTTTCTAACATACATTTCTACTAAACAGGAGATTTTTTTTGTCGAAAAGTAAATTTTTTTTTAACATTCATGTTCGAAGGACATTTCGGAAATGTCTTCAAATTGGATGGAGTGATCGGAATTTTAGGTCAATCTTTAAGGCTATTTTTCATATTTTAAGTCCATACGACAATTTTAATTCATAGTTACGGCAACTATTTAAAACCCATGTAATTATTTTTTTATGGCGAATAAATGTAGAATATTATCTTTATCTACTATTTACTATTATTTTGATTTTTTTCTCATAGTTATGGTAATTATAAAATAGGTGCCCTGCGTATGAAAAAAAATCGCATGTACTGAAAATGAATAGCTATCGCTTCAAAATCGCCAAAAACTGCACGTTAGCTCTGATTGCAGGATTTAAAAAAAATTAATAAATTTGACAAAGAACGCGCTTTCTCCAAGAGTCCGGAACTTCCGGTCAATTTTTACGTCTATTTTTCATAATTATGGCAACTATTTTAAGTCCATACGACAATTTTAATTCATAGTTACGGCAACTATTTAAAACCCATGTAATTATTTTTTTATGGCGAATAAATATAGAATATTATCTTTATCTACTATTTACTATTATTTTGATTTTTTTCTCATAGTTATGGTAATTATAAAATAGGTGCCCTGCGTATGAAAAAAAATCGCATGTACTGAAAATGAATAGCTATCGCTTCAAAATCGCCAAAAATTGCACGTTAGCTCTGATTGCAGGATTTAAAAAAAATTAATAAATTTGACAAAGAACGCGCTTTCTCCAAGAGTCCGGAACTTCCGGTCAATTTTTACGGCTATTTTTCATAATTATGGCAACTATTTTAAGTCCATACGACAATTTTAATTCATAGTTACGGCAACTATTTAAAACCCATGTAATTATTTTTTTATGGCGAATAAATATAGAATATTATCTTTATCTACTATTTACTATTATTTTGATTTTTTTCTCATAGTTATGGTAATTATAAAATAGGTGCCCTGCGTATGAAAAAAAAATCGGATGTACTAAAAATGAATAGCTATCACTTCAAAATCGCCAAAAATTGCACGATAGCTCTGATTGCAGGATTTAAAAAAAATAAATAAATTTGACAAAGAACGCGCTTTCTCCAAGAGTCCGGAACTTTCGGTCAATTTTTACGGCTATTTTTCATAATTATGGCAACTATTTTAAGTCCATACGACAATTTTAATTCATAGTTACGGCAACTATTTAAAACCCATGTAATTATTTTTTTATGGCGAATAAATATAGAATATTACTTTAATCTACTATTTACTATTATTTTGATTTTTTTCTCATAGTTATGGTAATTATTAAATAGGTGCCCTGCGTATGAAAAAAAATCGGATGTACTAAAAATGAATAGCTATCAATTCAAAATCGCCAAAAATTGCACGTTAGCTCTGATTGCAGGATTTTTAAAAAATAAATAAATTTGACAAAGAACGCGCTTTCTCCAAGAGTCCGGAACTTCCGGTCAATTTTTACGGTTATTTTTCATAATTATGGCAACTGTTTTAAGTCCATACGACAATTTTAATTCATAGTTACGGCAACTATTTAAAACCCATGTAATTATTTTTTTATGGCGAATAAATGTAGAATATTATCTTTATCTACTATTTACTATTATTTTAATTTTTTTCTCATAGTTATGGTAATTATAAAAAAGGTGCCCTGCGTATGAAAAAAAAATCGGATGTACTAAAAATGAATAGCTATCACTTCAAAATCGCCAAAAATTGCACGTTAGCTCTGATTGCAGGATTTAAAAAAAATTAATAAATTTGACAAAGAACGCGCTTTCTCCAAGAGTCCGGAACTTCCGGTCAATTTTTACGGCTATTTTTCATAATTATGGCAACTATTTTAAGTCCATACGACAATTTTAATTCATAGTTACGGCAACTATTTAAAACCCATGTAATTATTTTTTTATGGCGAATAAATATAGAATATTATCTTTATCTACTATTTACTATTATTTTGATTTTTTTCTCATAGTTATGGTAATTATAAAATAGGTGCCCTGCGTATGAAAAAAAAAATCGGATGTACTAAAAATGAATACCTATCGCTTCAAAATCGCCAAAAATTGCACGATAGCTCTGAGTGCAGGATTTAAAAAAAATAAATAAATTTGACAAAGAACGCGCTTTCTCCAAGAGTCCGGAACTTCCGGTCAATTTTTACGGCTATTTTTCATAATTATGTATATAAAACCCATGTAATTATTTTTTTATGGCGAATAAATATAGAATATTATCTTTACTATTTACTATTATTTTAATTTTTTTCTCATAGTTATGGTAATTATAAAATAGGTGCCCTGCGTATGAAAAAAAAAATCGGATGTACTAAAAATGAATAGACTTCAAAATCGGCAATAATTGCACGATAGCTCTGATTGCAGGATTAAAAACAAAAATTACTAAATTTGACAAAGAACGCGCTTTCTCCAAGCACAGAACTTGCGCGATAGAGCAGTTATCATATGTGTAATAGTGATGAAACAACTCGACGCGGTATTGGAGAGTGTAATAATAGTAAAATGGTTTGGCGCGTGACCCGAGATCTCAGGGCCGTGTTCTCGTGTTCGAACCACTTCGCTATCCATGCGTACATCGCTCCTCTCCTCGTTTAACAATACGTGTTGTTTTCTTGCTTTATATATTAATTAACTTAAAATTTTTTTTTTTGCCTTTCATCTCTTCAACTACGCGTCTACCAAAGAACTTTAGGAATTATAATATAATTGAGGCGGGTGGGGACTAATCTTAGTAAGAAAAGGTTAGAGGAAGAAAGAGATAGATAGAGAGAGAGAGATAGATAGATATAGATAGATAGAGAGAGAGAGAGATAGAGAGAGAGGCTGTCCACATAGGTGGAAGTTTATCTGGGGTACCTGCGTCCACGCTCGCCCTTGTACTTGCCACCGTACTTGCAGCGGTTCGCGGCGAGTTCCGTGATCTCTGGGATCCAGCTGGCGAACACCGCCTACACACCCACAATCATCCGTTGCCGTAAGAACACAAGAAAACCTATTCCCTCTGCATTGCGTTAATCCGCTCTTGCGGATCCGCATAGCCCTCGTCTATCTCATTTACTACCAATTTTTTTTTTTATTCATTACGGGTTTTTTTTAATTATACTTAGGGGGGTTAAATAAGTTTCACCGTTTTCACCATATATACTCGGTATCTGACGTGCTCGCTTCGTACTCGCTGATCGGATGATTCTGATTCAGGCAACACTCAGAGAAATTGTGAACTGGCAAGCATGAAGTGCCAAAAAATTCATTTTTCGATCACGTGATTTTTCTTCTGTTATTAAATCAAATTTTTTAAATTATGTATAATTATTACAGGTAATATCAAGTGTTTTATGGTTAAGTAACTATGAAAAATTGTCACGTGATGTGGAAATGAATGGCCGTCACTTTATAGGTACCGAAGCTGAATTTTTCTCTGAGTGGGATGAATTTTTGTATTTTTTTTTTAATTTTAGTTGCGACTTTGGTTTTTTTATTTGGGTTCTGCAGTTACTCCAAGATTTGTCACTCTCGCATTCTCACGCGAGTGATGCAATTTGCAATTTATTGCCATGTATGTTATTGGCAATTACGAATGGAATATTTGGGCGAAGATTTGCTTTTTCTTTTTTTTTTTGTAAATTTATCGCTCGGTTACGAAAATCGCATTCTTGAGGCAACACTCAGAGAAATTGTGGAAACGCTGGCAAGCATGAAGTGCCAAAAAATTCATTTTTCGACCACGTGATTTTTCTTCTGTTATTAAATCAAATTTTTGAAATTATGTATAATTATTACAGTTAATATCAAGTGTTTTATAGTTAAGTAACTATAAAAAAATTGTCACATGATGTTGAAATGAATAGCCGTCACTTTATAGATACCGAAGCCAAATTTTTCTCTGAGTGGGATGAATTTTAGTATTTTTTTAAATTTTAGTTGCGAATTTGGTTTTTTAATTTGGGTTCTGCAGTTACTCCAAGATTTGTCACTATCGCATTCTCACACGAGTGATGCAATTTGTAATTTATTGCCATGTATGTTATTGGCAATTACGAATGGAATATTTGGGCGAAGATTTGCTTTTTCTTTTTTTTTTTTTTTTTTTTTTTGTAAATTTATCGCTCGGTTACGAAAATCGCATTCTTGAGGCAACACTCAGAGAAATTGTGGAAACGCTAGCAAGCATGAAGTGCCAAAAAATTCATTTTTGGACCACGTGATTTTTCTTCTGTTATTAAATCAAATTTTTGAAATGATGTATAATTATTACAGTTAATATCAAGTGTTTTATAGTTAAGTAACTATAAAAAAATTGTCACGTGATGTTGAAATGAATAGCCGTCACTTTATAGATACCGAAACCAAATTTTTCTCTGAGTGGAATGAATTTTTGTATTTTTTTTAAATTTTAGTTGCGAATTTGGTTTTTTAATTTGGGTTCTGCAGTTACTCCAAGATTTGTCACTCTCGCATTCTTGAGGCAACACTCAGAGAAATTGCGGAAACGCTGGCAAGCATGAAGTGCCAAAAAATTCATTTTTCGACCACGTGATTTTTCCTCAGTTATTAAATCAAATTTTTAAAATTATGTATAATTATTACAGTTAATATCAAGTGTTTTATAGTTAAGTAACTATAAAAATTGTCACGTGATGTTGAAATGAATAGCCGTCACTTTATAGATACCGAAACCAAATTTTTCTCTGAGTGGGATGAATTTTAGTATTTTTTTAAATTTTAGTTGCGACTTTGGTTTCTTAATTTGGGTTCTGCAGTTATTCCAAAATTTGTCACTCTCGCATTCTTGAGGCAACACTCAGAGAAATTGTGGAAACGCTGGCAAGCATGAAGTGCCAAAAAATTCATTTTTCGACCACGTGATTTTTCTTCAGTTATTAAATCAAATTTTTGAAATTATGTATAATTATCACAGTTAATATCAAGTGTTTTATAGTTAACTAACTATAAAAAAATTGTCACGTGATGTTGAAATGAATGGCCGTCACTTTATAGATACCGAAGCCAAATTTTTCTCTGCGTAGGATGAATTTTTGTATTTTTTTTAAATTTTAGTTGCGACTTTGGTTTTTTAATTTGGGTTCTGCAGTTACTCCAAGATTTGTCACTCTCGCATTCTCACACGAGTGATGCAATTTGTAATTTATTGCCATGTATGTTATTGGCAATTACGAATGGAATATTTGGGCGAAGATTTGCTTTTTCTTTTTCTGTTTTTTTTTTTGTAAATTTATCGCTCGCTTAAGAAAATGTCAAATGGCAACTTACGAAACTGCCATTCAGAATTATTGTAATAGTATTGTCATTGTTATCGCAGCTGCGTATACATCAGCCTACAATGAGGCTTTTAGTTCTAAAATACAGTATTTTGGGGCTGACTATCTTCTTAACCTGTTTCGTGCAGGGGTGTAGGTCTCAATGATAGCCGCTAATTGCGGGGGGATCGTGAGGCGTTACGTCATGCGGGGCAAGCAAACTATAGCTTACGAAGCTTCTTCGTTTCGCTGTGTCGAGGATTACGATGCGATGAGAAAATCTCCCGTTAACTCTTATTTTCATCCTAATACACATCCCAGAAAAACCAATAGAAAACAATTTTTTTCTTTTTATTCTTAAGACTTCACAGATGAAAACATTCATGTTGTAACGTCTTAATGGATGAAATTTTTTAGCAAACATTATTGTGAAATGTCGCATTAAACATTTTTTATGCACGAAAATTAAATTAATTGCCATTATCATTTATCACTAACTCATAGATCATTGATAGTCTACGCGAAAAGAAAATTTACCGTCCTTAATAATGACATCATCTGAAATTAATTACGACAATTACAACAATATTTACTATAATTTATAGTAAAATCTTCTGGATATTGACGAAGAGTTATAAACCCCATTATTAATTTCAAAAACTGAAATAAAAATGGATGATGGAACTATTTTTATAATTATTATTTTATTATAATAATCTAATGTCCTAACCATAAAAGTTTACAGATTTCAATGACTGTAAAGAAAATTCATTGTTTCCCGAATTCGCTAAAACGACTCCATTTTGTGTGTATAACTCGGGCGCGAAATCGCTCGTTCAAAACCTCTGATTTGTACGCATGCGCAATGCAGTCTTATTACACCCTACTGCGAAAAATGATTCATTTCTGCCCGGCGGGAGTAATAAAAAAATTTTAAATTAGCAATTTTTGTCTTTGTTGCCATTACTTAATGGGGTTTTTTCAGCGATATCGAGAAACAAGTATTGTATGCCACTTGGGAGGAAGCATGATTTTCACCTCGGGTGCAAATCCTCCTTTCGCTCGGGCAACAAACTTCGCCCTCGGCAAAAATCACGCACTTTGTAATATGCAAATATTATTATTATATACGCAATTATACACGCAATTATGCTAATATTATTTTCCAATGTATTATCTCCATTCTTCAAAAACATTTCTGTGAAATTAATTGCTATTTTTGTTTCTTAGCAATAAGTAAAAAAAAAAAAATGTAAACATATTTTTATAAAAGCTTTGGTAAATTGTTGCAAAACAATGACTCTTGAATAAATTATACGAAATTTTTTATGAACTGGAACAGTGGAGATTTGCAACCAAATTCTTGACTAACACAAAAATATAGTCAAAAACTAATGTTCATATTTCCCATTTTAATGTTTCCCAGTCTTCTCTGAACGTGCATTTTACACCCAGAAAAAAGATTTGGTAATATTAACTAAAATTATCTATTCAACATTTGATTATTTCAATCAACGAAAATTGACTTTCCCTCCAACAAATATGTATTTCATTCAATTTTTCAGTTTTTTTTATTTCCAACATATTTATTTATTTGAATCAACTTTCACTGTGCAGCGGATACTAAAAAAATATTTTATTCGTTGCTACTAAATACTTTCGTAAACCGGGAAAAAGATCTAGTTAAAACGACCAAATACATGTATTAGATATTTTTTAATAAAATCAATTAGAACTATCTTATAATCCAATATATATTTATTTCCTTTTATCATTGGAGTTTATTATTATCAACATGCAACATTTATCGATTTGATTTAATTCTTGTCGTGTATTTATATAAAAATTATATATTCTTTAAATCGGCAGCAGTGGACAAGCAGCATTATTTGTGGATAAGCAGCATTATTTGCGGTCATAATTTGGATGGGTGATCGCTTAGCCGCGCACTGATTTGCGCGCCAACTACTGAGCGGGCGGCAGTTTCTGAGCTTTTAAGGACGATCGGTGACAGCTGTCAAAATCAAATCAGAGATAAATTTTTGTAATCGATTCTTAAAGTTTAATGCATTAAATAATAGCTGTGGAGGGTGATTTGTATTGAAGCATGTAGACTTAATCCAGAGAAAGATTAATAGTGACGGATTTGCATAAATATTAACTGATTAACGTTTCTTTTCAATGGGATATATTTTCGTTCAGTTTTTTTCAAGTATAATCTGTAATTCTTGGCCGATTTGAATGAGTGACAGCTCATTCTCTACCTTAAAAGATACTCTACGAATTGACCGCCTAGATATTTCATAGTGTTAATTGTTTAATAATTCTAGACTGTTGTTTAACAGAAATAAAAATACTTTCATAAACAACAGGCTATAATTACAAAACGATGAACACTATGAAATATCTAGGAGGTCAATTCGTAGAGTATCTTTTAAGAAAAACAATGAGCTATCGTTCATAAAAATCGGCAAAGAATTAAAGATAATACTTGGATAAAACTGGACGAAAATATATCACACTGAAAAGAAACGTTAATCAGTTAATCTTTATGCAAATCCGTGACTATTAATCTTTCTCTGGATTAAGTCTACATGCTTCAATACAAATCACCCTCCACTGTTATTATTTAATGCATTAAACTTTAAAGAATCGATCGCGAAAATTTATCTCTGATTTGACTTTGGGAGCGGCCACCGAACCTCCTTAAGGGATAGTGAGGAATATGCCAATAAAAAAAAATTAAACAATTTTCTTTTTCATCAACATTTATATGACTGCCGATCCAAATAAATATTTCTTAGATTTGAATATATTTATTATTCAATAATTATATTAATTACAAATAAAAAAATTTATTTGAGGTGAATGGAAGTCTAGTAGGTCGGCATCCAAATAAGAAATTTTATTTCCGATGCGTAGGTTCTAGTCCCATTAACAAGATCTTTTTTCTGGGTGTATTAAATTTCTAATCAAATTTATATTTTAACCATTTTTCTTGAAAATCCATTTTCACTAATCGAAATATTGAGAACATTTACGCTGCTTTGGTGAAAGGTCCTCTTCAAAGTTGTCTAGTACGAAGTCCTTGATACAAAAGATCGCTATTGCACATGCCACCAGATTTAGTGGAATACTGGATCGTCGGTTGGTCGACCAGAGGCAATTCGAACCAGAATGTCTGGTTCGATTTCTTTTTACACGACTGCTGGAAGTGACAGCCAGAATCGAATGAACGTTTACCGCAATAGTAAACACTAGTTTTCCCGGGGATTTCCTGGCTTGGAATCGAACCTCGAATCTTTTTCGTATTACAAAAACTCGATTAAGATGAGAAATCGAATTAAAAGCGGACGAGATACTAAGAGAGATAGAGAGAGAAAGGCTCTAAGAGGCGAGACAGGAGAAAGAACGAGACATAGAGAAAGAAAGAAAGAAAGAAAGAAAGAAAGAGAGAGACACGGAGATATGGCCGAATGATACTGGGAACGCTCGTGATGTAACTCTTGCCCGCACAGCAGATGGTTCGACATTGCAGCGTCTCGCAGTTTCCTCTTGGCGATATGATAATATCAAAATCGATACGCCGAAGCAACGGTCCTCTTGCCTCCAACGAGGACATAGGACACGTGTATTATATTCAATGGAACTTTGGTAGTCAACGCTTGAGAAATGGAATTGCGTTTTCTATTTAGATGCTCACACAACGGGAAATTTTAATAAAATATTAGGAAAATCTAAATTAGCAAAAAAAAATCATAAATGAATCTCATTAGAATGCTCGGCTTAAGCCAAATACACTCCGTTTGGATTTTAGGATTAAGCTAGAAAAAAATTCATTCTTTTACAGTTCGGTTTTTTTTTTTTTTTTTTTTTTTGGTGAGGGTCTTCGTCAGAATAGAACATTAAATTCCAATCTGATGGATTGCCCTGAAGAATTTTTTCTTCAGTGCCATTTTTAAACAGGCGGTTTTATTATGGATTGCACTGAAGAAAAAATTCTCACAATAAAAACGCCTGTTTAAAAATTGATAATTTTTATCGGCTTAAAGAAAATTATCTTATTCGTGTTCTTTTACCTCACGGAAAAAAAGTCTTGGTTGGAACAACCAAGTGCCTTGGTTATATATGCGCCAGACAATTAATTGGTTAGACCAACCAAGTTATTTGTTAAGCTACCAATTTCTTGGTTGGACTAACTAAGTCACTTGGTAAGCTAACCGAGTGACTTGGTTAGACCAACCAAGAAATTGGTAGCCTAACCAAGTGATTTGGTTAGACCAACCAAGAAATTGGTAGCCTAACCAAGAAATTGGTAACCTAACCAAGAAATTGGTAGCCTAACCAAGTAACTTGGTAGCCTAACCAAGTAACTTGGTAAGTTAACCAAGTTAGCTTACCAATTTCTTGGTTGGACTAACCAAGTAACTTGTTAAGCTAACCAAGTGACTTGGTTAGACCAATCAAGTCACTTGGTTAGTCCAACCAAGAAATTGGTAGCCTAACCAAGTAACTTGGTAAGCTAACCAAGTTAGCTTACCAATTTCTTGGTTGGACTAACCAAGTAACTTGGTAAGCTAACCAAGAAATTGGTAGCCTAACCAAGTAACTTGGTAAGCTAACCAAGAAATTGGTAGCCTAACCAAGTAACTTGGTAAGCTAACCAAGAATTTGGTAGCCTAACCAAGTAACTTGGTAAGCTAACCAAGAAATTGGTAGCCTAACCAAGTAACTTGGTAAGCTAATCAAGAAATTGGTAGCCTAACCAAGTAACTTGGTAAGCTAACCAAGAAATTGGTAGCCTACCAAGTAACTTAGTAAGCTAACCAAGTGATTTGGCTAGACCAACCAAGAAATTGGTAGCCTAACCAAGTAACTTGGTAAGCTAACCAAGTGATTTGGTTAGACCAACCAAGATATTGGTAGCCTAACAAATAACTTGGTTATATATGCGCCAGACAATTAATTGGTTAGACCAACCAAGTTATTTGTTAAGTTACCAATTTCTTGGTTGGACTAATTAAGTCACTTGGTAAGCTAACCAAGTATTCAAATTGCTTCTGTCAATTCGCAATTGTTTCGTTACCGTTTAATAATCATCTAAATTTCATATTTTTTATATTTATATTCAACGGTATATACATTTGTAACCAAATACGCTTTCGTATGTGACATTTCTGAAGAAGTCCGAAATCACAAGATCTCCAGCGTTTATCTCCTGCAATTACCTCTGGTCTAGAATAAGAATTTCTAAATTCATTGAAATGTATCATATCATTATCCCTGAGACTGAAAATTTTGAGACGAACCTTTCACCAGACTGCAATGTGAGTTCAAATATCGCAGTCATTGACAAATAAATCCCAATAATTGTAATTCTGTACAGTTGAGTTACTAAAGCAAGAGTTGAATTCCAATATTTAAGGGAAGACGCAAGTGAAATTTTCATTTCATATCTCTATGAAAATAAATGTGAAATGCGCGTTCCAGTTTTGATCAGTTTGAGAAGTATGAATTTTCTTCGAGATCGTAAACTTCATGGAAAAAAAAAAAGCATAGCGCAAATTATTCATTTTTTTGTGTCTTCGTTTGCATCTCCCCTTAATACGAATTTAAACGCTTAATTACAAAATAATTAGAGAAAATTCCATTCAAGTATTATCATACCTAACTCGGTAAATTTCTCATGTATCGTCAATGAACGACTCACCTTTATAATCTTTACTGTTTGATTAACGAACGAGAACAGAAGATCGCAGTTTGATATTAAAACAAAAACAAACGGAGCTTAAACAATAATTACATATCGACAACAATCAAATTCCCTGAGCAGAAAATCTTATTAGGCAAAAAATCTTCGCAGCATAGAAGAGAGCGATGAGTATACGTGTTATGCTTTTGTGTTTGCATGTAATGTTCATGTACATGTTTGTATGTGTGTGTGTGTGTGTGTGTGTTAGCCACCAATCGGGCAACGCTTTGTAAAGAGAATAAAAAAAATAAAAAAATAGTTTGACAATATACATGAATTGATTGATGAATGTAACATGTTTATACCTCTTTCCGTGTTCCCGCTTGTATTCGCCGCTGTACTTGGACCTACTGCCTACGAGCTCTATTATCTCGGGTATGCTACTAGCAAATATCGCCTGTAAATAGAAATTATAAGTGGAGCGAGACACCGTTGCGACTACAAGATCTATAATGCAGGAAGTCGATTCTGGCTTGTAAAGTTAACAGCACTTTTGCGCTTTTAAACAGAAGTTCAAACGATTATTTTTGGTCTTTTTCACTTTTCTTATACCCAATTATTATTATGAAGCTAAATTTGAACTTGAGTTTTACTCGAATGACGAATTCTTTTACATATTTTGTATTTTGTATTATTTTGAGGCAAAAAAGTGCCTCATTAATTATAAATTATCACAACCGTGAAATATTATAATGTATTGTCAATTATTATGTATTTTATATTATTAATTATTACAGCCAAAAATCACAATTTTTATTTCTGCATAATAAGACGTATTCAATAATTTAAAAAAAAATCCAATATATTCGAATACTTCGTATTAATACGTCTTAATCCGTAGGATTTCGAATATTAAATGGAGAAAAACCTCAATGCATAATCAATATTCAATATTGATTCAACATAAAGTATTTTAATTGCCTCATTAATTATAAATTATGACAACCGTAAAATATTATAATGTATTGACAATTATTATGTATTTTATATTATTAATTATTACAGCCAAAAATCACTATTTTTATTTCTGCATAATAAGACGTATTCACTAATTTAAACAAAAATCCAATATATTCGAATACTTCGTATTAATACGTCTTAAGTCGTAGGATTTCGAATATTAGATGGAAAAAAACCTCGATGCATAATCGATATTCAATATTGATTCTACATAAAGTATTTTAATTGCCTCATTAATTATAAATTATCACAGCCGCGGAATATTATAATGTATTGTCAATTATTATGTATTTTATATTATTAATTATTACAGCCAAAAATCACTATTTTTATTTCTGCATAATAAGACGTATTCAATAATTTAAAAAAAAAATCCAATATATTCGAATACTTCGTATGAATACGTCTTAAGTCGTAGGATTTCGAATATTAAATGGAGAAAAACCTCAATGCATAATCGATATTCAATATTGATTCTACATAAAGTATTTTAATTGCCTCATTAATTATAAATTATCACAACCGTGAAATATTATAATGTATTGTCAATTATTATGTATTTTATATTATTAATTATTACAGCCAAAAATCACTATTTTTATTTCTGCATAATAAGACGTATTCAATAATTTAAAAAAAAATCCAATATATTCGAATACTTCGTATTAATACGTCTTAAGTCGTAGGATTTCGAATATTAAATGGAGAAAAACCTCGATGCATAATCAATATTCAATATTGATTCCACATAAAGTATTTTAATTGCCTCATTAATTATAAATTATCACAACCGTGAAATATTATAATGTACTGTCAATTATTATGTATTTTATATTATTAATTATTACAGCCAAAAATCACGATTTTTATTTCTGCATAATAAGACGTATTCAATAATTTTTAAAAAAATCCAATATATTCGAATACTTCGTATTAATACGTCTTAAGTCGTAGGATTTCGAATATTAAATGGAGAAAAACCTCAATGCATAATCGATATTCAATATTGATTCTACATAAAGTATTTTAATTGCTTCATTAATTATAAATTATCACAACCGTGAAATATTATAATGTATTGTCAATTATTATGTATTTTATATTATTAATTATTATAGCCAAAAATCACTATTTTTATTTCTGCATAATAAGACGTATTCAATAATTTAAAAAAAAATCCAATATATTCGAATACTTCGTATTAATACGTCTTAAGTCGTAGGATTTCGAATATTAAATGGAGAAAAACCTCAATGCATAATCAATATTCAATATTGATTCTACATAAAGTATTTTAATTGCCTCATTAATTATAAATTATCACAACCGTGAAATATCATAATGTATTGTCAATTATTATGTATTTTATATTATTAATTATTACAGCCAAAAATCACTATTTTTATTTCTGCATAATAAGACGTATTCAATAATTTAAAAAAAATCCAATATATTCGAATACTTCGTATTAATACGTCTTAAGTCGTAGGATTTCGAATATTAAATGGAGAAAAACCTCAATGCATAATCAATATTCAATATTGATTCTACATAAAGTATTTTAATTGCCTCATTAATTATAAATTATCACAACCGTGAAATATTATAATGTATTGACAATTATTGTGTATTTTATATTATTAATTATTACAGCCAAAAATCACTATTTTTATTTCTGCATAATTAGACGTATTCAATAATTAAAAAAAAAATCCAATATTTTCGAATACTTCGTATTAATACGTCTTAAGTCGTAGGATTTCGAATATTAAATGGAGAAAAACCTCAATGCATAATCGATATTCAATATTGATTCTACATAAAGTATTTTAATTGCTTCATTAATTATAAATTATCACAACCGTGAAATATTATAATGTATTGTCAATTATTATGTATTTTATATTATTAATTATTATAGCCAAAAATCACTATTTTTATTTCTGCATAATTAGACGTATTCAATCATTTTTAAAAAAATCCAATATATTCGAATACTTCGTATTAATACGTCTTAAGTCGTAGGATTTCGAATATTAAATGGAGAAAAACCTCAATGCATAATCAATATTCAATATTGATTCTACATAAAGTATTTTAATTGCCTTATTAATTATAAATTATCACAACTTTGAAATATTATAATGTATTGTCAATTATTATGTATTTTATATTATTAATTATTACAGCCAAAAATCACAATTTTTATTTCTGCATAATAAGACGTATTCAATAATTTAAAAAAAAATCCAATATATTCGAATACTTCGTATTAATACGTCTTAAGTCGTAGGATTTCGAATATTAAATGGAGAAAAACCTCGATGCACAATCAATATTCAATATTGATTCTACATAAAGTATTTTAATTGCCTCATTAATTATAAATTATCACAACCGTGAAATATTATAATGTATTGTCAATGATTATGTTTTTTATATTATTAATAGCCAAAAATCACGATTTTTATTTCTGCATCATAAGTAGACGTATTCACTAATTTAAAAAAAAAATCCAATATATTCGAATACTTCGTATTAATACGTCTTAAGTCGTAGGATTTCGAATATTAAATGGAAGAAAAATCTCAATGCATAATCAATATTCAATATTTTACATAAAGTATTTTAGTGATACCATCTTTTTGGCAAAACATGAAGACAATTATGCAAAAACAATTTTAACGATTCGTTTTTAGTGGTACATAAAAGTGTTTGCAAAATGGCTGGATTTTATCTTTGCGATTCAGAATAGGACTAAAAGACCAAAAAAATCATTTCAACTAGAGTTATTTTCATTTTGGGAAAGTAAAAGTGAAAAGATACTGTTACAGTAAAATAAATAATAATAATATTATAATAAGGGATATAAATTATCACCTTATAAAAAATAATATAAGGTTTGTTTTTTTCATTATTGCATAGAATGGCTGTCGTGATCGATCTTCGAAAGGACAACAAAATCAGAACGAAGATTTAATGAAACGGCACGTGGCTGGTACTTTGGTAATTAATCGTACGCGCGTGAAACTCGCGACTTGATGATTTTCCAAGGCCGTTGCGATCCGGTCTCGATCGTCGTGGTGCGATTTGTCAGTGTCAGATGCACGCCAGCGTCACCTACATCCGTTGCAATCGAAATTAATGTTTAGATAATTTTCGGCTATCGTTTTCGATAATCGAACAAATTTCGAATCAAACGCACGGCCATTCTTTGCAAAATCTCGATAAAAGTCGAAAAAAATGAATACCGTTTTCACTTTTTTTTTTTTAATTGCTGCCATTCGAGAACACTGTTAAAAAAATTTACTAGAAAATTACAGTACCAGAGTGAATGTTTTTATTCACAACCTGTACCACAAAATTATTGTCAATCTGTAATAAATATTTAAAGTAACAATACTGAAAAATATTTGAGAAATTTGTAAATTTACTGTTATGTAATACTAAGAATTTACATTCTGTATTATTTTTTTTTTGGATGTCGTTTGTAAATTACGTGCACATGTTTCTTATAAAATCAAAAACCACCTGCAATAAGAATAATGTTTTTGAATTTCTGAAATTAACACTGTTAAAAATATTTTGAAAATTAATATATGTATTGGAAGTTCTTTTTCAGATCCAGTATATTAAATTTCATTTAATATACAGAAATTTAATATATTAAATTTTATTTAATATACAGAAATTTAATATATTAAATTTCATTTAATATACAGAAATTTAATATATTAAATTTCATTTAATACACAGAAATTTAATATATTAAATTTCATTTAATATACAGAAACTTAATATATTAAATTTCATTTAATATACAGATATGTCGTAAAATTCAAATAATTATATTATAAACACAAGTTTTATGAAGTATTCAGTATATTAATTTTACAACATTTTTTTTGTATATTAATTAACATTTGTGTATTAAATTTAATATACGCGTATCCGCAAAAAACCTTCCAATACTTTATATTAATTTTCATACAAAAATTTCTAACAGTGAAAGTTGTGGTTGACTGCAAATTTATTATCCACATTCAATATTTTTGTTCTCAAGACGTATGAAAATTAACGTTTTGAAAAATTCCATGATGTTGAACAAATAATTTTTATACAGATATAAAAATCCTGTGTATGAATCTAAAAATCGGTTAACTAATATTGAGAACGTGACTGAAATTTCCCAATTTTTATCATATAATAACTAGATTACTACAGAAGTTTTGTAATTTTCATAAGAATTAAAATTTAATCTTCACTTACACTGTAAAAAAAATCTACTTGAAATTTAGTGTACTTTTACTGGAAGTTTTTATTCATAAACTAGTATATTAAATTTAGTATACAAGTGTAATGTAAAATTTACTTTTTAATTTAATTTACTTTAATTTTACAGTAAAAGTACTTGAATTTTAATAATTTGCTTTAATTTTACTGAAAAAGTATATGAGATTTATACCCCAATTGTATATTAAATTTTGATGACGAGTTTATGAATAAAAAATTCCAATTTTTTCTAACAGTGTACATAAATTTACTCTAGTAATGTTAATTTTACAGGGAATGTTATACTAATCATTATTTCACACCCCAGTGTTGTAAATTCGATATTACTTGTCACAGTAAATTTACAATCTTTTTTAACAGTGAAGCTTTAAGGGAAAAAATAAAATGTCGCAATTTTTTTACAGGCACAGCTGTTCCCTGATTATATTTACATCGGATCTTATGTCCATCGAAGCGAACGTCATTAATTTCTTTGCCACGCGTTGAGTACGCTATTAGCGATCGACCAAGTGAATATATATACTTAGCATTAATAGCTGCAGTGTAGGCACAGTATTTGGAAGTGAAAAGCGAGAGAAAATAGGTAGATTATAGATTTTTAAAGGTGAATTAATGTAAAGCCATGGCTAAAGGTACAGCGAGTAGAAGGAGCTGGTGAATCGACGCTCGTCGAAAATAAACTTGGAGCATATTCGTCCTCGAACGAAAGTTTGGAAAATTTCGACAAAAACACGAGTGCTTTGGCGCCATTCGAATTGCAGAAAAGCTGCCATTATGTTAGAAGGTCGTTCGTCGATTAAAAAGACTTTAGAGTTGTTGATGCACACAGCTTTATTATTTACTAGCACCGTTTTGGTGACTCGTGTTTTCGAAAACATTCTAAATCCTCGTGATCATTGATCTCTTTTTTTTTGCTAAATTTAAATGCGGGAAACTGACGGAACTACTGTGGATTGTGAGTGTCTCGATTTAACTGCAGAGAGATATATTCGTGTCACCGTACTACTGTAATAATAGGGTTTTTACTTGCGTCAATTTATCTACGACTACTCGTGCGATTTTTACATATTTTTTAAATGACTGTACCCTTTGAGGAAATTTCAGCTTAAACGCACGTCTGCAGTGCATTTTTTTTATACAAGATCAATTTGGCCTTAGAACCAAGTACTTTTTATTGAATATATTGAAAAGATGTTTAGATGAATGTATTTTTTTATCCCTTAACAAGTAACGCAGTATATTTGCTATATTAGAGGAACGTCTAAAATATCTTTTATAATTTGTATTAGAAATTAGAAAAATTTGGCAAAAGCAGTGGACAAAATTATTGCCAAATTAAAAAATTACAATCGTTCCACTATTCTGATTTATAAAAGTGTCAATTTGAGATTATTTGTCTTTTTAACGTTAAAAGATTTAAAAAACTTTGAGACACACTGTTAAAAATATTTTGAAAATTAATATATGTATTGGAAGTTCTTTTCCAGATACGGTTTATTAAATTTCATCTAATATACAGATATATTGTAAAGTTCCAATAATTATTTTATAAACACAACTTTTACGAAGTGTTTAGTAAACTGTATATTAATTTTGCATCAATTTTTTTTATATATTAATTAATATTTGTATATTAAATTTAATATATGCGTATCCGCAAAAAAACTTCCAATACTTTATATTAATTTTTATACAAAAATTTCTAACAGTGTAGAAACAAGCTTAAAACAATGTAATGGTTTCTTTGCAATGCAATGATTTAGTTACAATCGACAAAAATGGTTGTTCATTTTTTTTTTCACCGGAAACAATGGTATAAAAAACGCAGTAAAGAGATTTAGCACAGCGTCGATTATTTCAGGCTATATTGCTGTAGAAATTTCCTCAAGAGACACGATGATATTAACGACTTAAAAACTTGACAAATCATATTAGAGAGACTTGAAAGTTTCTTCGCAGTTCACATTGTTTCGTAAATTACATCATTTTATTTCTAGCAATTTCAGACACGAACCATCACTGCCGAGAAGCGAGCGTGACTCTTGATCACTGTCGGGAAAGATCGATGAGAACACGACTCAATATTAGTACATAAAACGAATTTGAATTTTTTGTTGTTGTTTTAACGAGACGTAGATCAGCGAGACTAGACGAAGAACGTGAGTCACGAGTTTATTTTGTTTCCAATGATTTCGGGAGATCTCTAGTCGAGACACCGAAGGCATTCGAGCTTTATACGGCAAAGATTCAGGCGGCGATATATCACAGTAGTTATAGTAGAAGGGTAGATAGTATAATATATATATATGTATAGTATATAGGTAGAGATAATGCGATGTGATAGACACAGTAGTAATTAATTAATCTATATTTAGTATATATATAATAATACACCGAGAGAAAAAGTTTCATTGATTCACGGAAATCCTTGCCAATGAAACAAAATACTTGAATTTCAATACTATCTTTTCTTTGAATGATCTCAAACTCAATGAAAAGTAGTGACATTGATTCGAAGAAACATTTCTTTAAACCAATTAACCTTTTTCATTGATTTCAAATATGTCGTCCCTGATTCAATGAAACCTTCTTCTTACCACCTCAAAATTTCAAAACCTATTTTTTCCTGAAGTACGCGGCAGATAAAGCTCAAATTTTGTGAGTATGTAAGAAAGTATGGCAGAAATAGGCTACGCTTTTGGCTCCTCGAAACTCGAAGCCGTTCGTTCGGGAGAACCGGAAAACAAAAAAAGTGAGGTTAGGTGCGAGAGAGAGATCAATGAAAACGTCTCTTTAAAACAATGAAACTGTTTCTTTATTATATGTTCACTTGGCTATAAAATGTTCTCTTTGAAATTCAAATGCACTATTTCATTGGAATCAAAGAAATATTTCGTTGAAATCAATGAAAAAAAAAATCAATCGAGCCATTTATTTGGCGTCAATGAAATCTTTTCTCTCGGTGTATGTAATATCATATCGCAGAAGCGGTTAGAATTCATTGATTTTTGTATTTTTCATTACTTTGATAATTAATATTAATTGCTTATAGAATAATAGCTTGGCAGTGACTTCAGCAGCGTTTGAGCATACGCAGGACACAGACAGACATACGGACAGGACGAACGATCAAGATCAAGCTCGCACGGAGGATCCTCGCCCTCCCGAGTTTTTATACCCAATTAAATAATAATAATAATAATATTCAATACTATATGCGTCATCCAACGTGTAGACGGAATATATATATCGATTTTCCGAGCGAGAGTGAAAGATAGAAGAGAGAGTGAGACAACGAGTTGGGGTCGCCTCGAAACTCGCTGTTATTTTGCTTATAAAAGTTTATCAAATATTCCCGAATTAAAAAGCCAAATCGAGTTTCGAGACACCGCGAACTCGGTGACGCCGCGACGTGCCACGCGGCACACGATGCCCAGAGAGATGAAAACATTTGTTTTTAACTTTAAATAATAATTTTATCAATCTCCCCTCAAGAACCAAAACTATGAGTCAAATGATGAGCAAGATTTCGTGCCATTCGAATTACTCTTGTCACATAATAATAATTAATACTGTTTCGAAAATTAAATTAACAAAAATAATAATGATTCTAAAACCAAAATTCTGCGAAATTATTCGAAAAAAATTAAAACTATTATTTATCTTTCCGATAATAATTATACAGATATTATTTATGATTATTTTTTTATTGATTTATTTTATAAAACGTTTTGATTCTCCACTAATTTTCGTTTCTTTTCATCCCTTATGTCATAATTAATAAATTACTCTCTGAAAATAGTAATTTGAATGGACATTCGAGTTTTGCTCATCCCTGCTCCACTATAATCGTAATAATTCGAAACTTTCGTAAAACGTGTATGACAAGTTACAGTAAAAAAAAAAATAAAAATAAATTAGAAATTATAAACAGTGGTAGATAGAAATGAGTGAAACCAGAGAGGATGAGGGACGTAGAAGAGAAATTTGCGCCAGGCGGTAGAACGCGTCGTGTTTGTCGTCTATAGCGTCGCGATCCTGCCTCGAAAATCTATAATAATCTGTACAACATTTTGGTAATCAAAGTTTATCTACAAAAAATTGTATCTCAAGACTGCACATGTATACTCTCAGCCCTTATTTTTTTTTAATGAAAAACGTATCGCGTTTGCAACAACAATATATGTATATATTTTTAAAAAATTAATAAAAAAAAATGTGGACGATTGATGTGTTAACACAACTTCGAGCTACATTGAGGCTCTTAGAAAAAATCCGTATGTAGAATATATAGAGTGAAAGGCGTGTAGGAGGCGCGATATATAGGTCGGTGTCGGGACTCGTTCGGTTCTCTCAAACTTCCTCCTTTACCCGATGTGTATACACAAAGCAACGTATACTCTATTCTCTAGCTTTTTTGCGATCCATGAGCCACCGGTATTTTACAGGCTCGTTCGTCTCAGCGAAAGCTCCATTTTTGCCAGCCACCTGGTCGCGGTAACATTGCTGTATGCATCAGCCGGAGGAGCGAGAGGCTCGTGGCTGGATCACGGCCAAAATTGCAAGTGACGTTATACCTCGTCGTTTGGCGTTATCGATGCGTTATATGCCTTTCCCACAGCGTCGAGTCCTGAATCCTGATACTGCCTCGTGCAGACGAGACTTTCTCTACCGTCGTGTTTACGAAACGGAGTTTCAACCCTCCCCAAGGCAACCAACTACTATAATACTACTGTACATCTAGGTGTATACTGCTATTACTATAGAAAGACGAAAAAAAAAAAAATTCCAAAAGCGGCAGCTACTGCACTACTTCGCTGCTCTTATTATTCCTCGGGTTGTTCTCGCGCTTTTTTTTTTCTTTTTTTTTTTTTTTTTTTTTTTTTCTCGCAACTCGAGCCAAACGACGTCACGTTGTAATGTAGGTTTATCGGTCTAGCGTAGGTAGGAAGTGCCAAGCGAGTCCCGGCCACGGCCGCATAGACGTATAGGCATAAGGCAGAGGTAGCCATACAGTGACGCTAATTGAATATCATTTATCGTGTACGATAGATGTAGTCTTTGCAAACAAATTACCCTCATTTTTCTTATCTTTTCTTTTTTTTTCTTCATTAATACAGTTATAGACAAATCGCTTTCTTTCCTTCAGTTACATTGTCTCGCGGTTTTTTATTTTTTTTACTTTTCTTTTTTTGCTAAGTAAATCGTGGACCTAAGTTGGAGCGTCGCGGCGCCAATCGTTTTGCGATTAATCGAATGCGAAAGATAGACAGTGACAGAGATAGAAAGTGAAAGACAGAGAGAGAGAGAGAGAGTGAGAGAATGAAAGAGAGATGGAAATACAGAGTGTGAGAGAGACAGAGATAATTAGCGAAGGTAAAGTAACAGGAAGGGCAAGTAGTACAGAGGGTTTTGATACATATTCATGTTAGATCAATGAGAGGTAAGTAAGGTTGAAGCTGATTGGCTTGGTTGTATCTTTTCTCATTTTTTTGTTCTTTTTCTTAAGCTGGTTTCGTTAGCATACATTATAAAGACCTAATCCGTGGATGGAGCTCCCGTCGACGGAGGATCGAGCCGAATTGCGAATTCTGCAAGTGTCGATAGCAATCCTCCGGGACGGTTGCTCGACTTGCGGAGGGGAACAGGTGGTCGTCCTTTTTTTCTGTTCATTTTTTCGGTTTTCTTTTTTTTTTTTTTTTTTTTTTTTTTTGTTCTCCGTTATTCGTTAATTCCTCTACACGTCCGTTATGAATACTCTTTTGCTTTTTTTTTTGTTTCCATTCTCGTATTTTTTTTTCTTTTTTCGTTTTTTTTTCTTTCGTGATTTGTTTTCGTGATAAAAGTTTACCAAACGTGCTGCCTTGCTCTGCTCGAGGTGCAGGTCATGTTCGATTAACCGGTTGGTCCATAAGTAAGAGAGTGATCGTTTGGACTAGCGTCAATCTTTAAAACAAGAACTAGGCGGGATAAAGAAGTGATAATATCGATTAAGGGAATTAAAAAAAATGATAAATAAAACGATATTGGATGTATATATATAAGCGAAAATTCATTGTTATCGGCGAGCCGTATAGCCCTCGACGAGCAACTTCCCCATTAAGGTGGTTATCGCATCGTGCGGTTCATATGCAAACGAAACGAATTAAGTCTTTATATCTATATAGTGGTATATGAATCGGCGGCTATCGATGCCGGGGGACCCAACGTTTGTCAACATTTTAAATCGTCACAGTTTTAAAAATATTATCATTGGACGTGAATAAAAAAATTTTGTGGAAAAATTAATTTTTTTTTTTGCCTACATTTTTTTTTGGTTGACAAACGTTTGGTAGAAAGGATATCCTCGTCCGAACGGTGACACTGGTGTTAGCAGATTAAGCCGAAGCTCAACTTCCCGTTGCCATCTGCATCACGATAATGCTGAGCTTGAAAGCGTTTGTTAGCTTAGCGATTTCGGCGTTTCGTTACCATAGATATTTCATAATTCGCCGGTATAACGTATATAGGTATTTATTAATCAATATATATATATATATATGTGGGATCCGCACAAGGAGGGCTGTTATTGATCGGTGGCAATCGTGCATACACCATGCTGCATCACCATTCGAACAAAGCATTCGTTTCAATAATTTCGTCGAATGCCCTGTGGCTGCAGCAGTTCTGTTATAAATTGTTCAAGTTCCGAGAGCGATTATTCGCCAACGATGAGAATCGATAATGAACCGGGTTCTGAATAAATGGAATTCTTTAAAAAAAGAAGAAAAAAATTGTTATATTGGATACGTATTATCTCGACTGCCACAGGTCATTCTGCCACGAGTTTCTTTATCCGAGACACAATAGTGCGTAATTGCCAGTTTAACGAATCAGATGAGCGAAATTTACAATTTACGTTTGTTATCGTAGGGAAGATTAAGGACGTTGAAGCGTTTTACACTTGTACTAAATATTGTTCATTGTTTTCATGAAATTTTACGAATTAATTTAATACTGTTATTTGGTTATTTGAATTGTAGAATGTGATGAAAAGTCAGAAAAATATTCGGGCCGGTAGTTTTACGAAAATATTCAGAATTGGGTTTCAGATCAAAATCAGTGATATTCACGGATTTATATCTTAATTGGTTGGCTGCTAGTGTTATATGAAAAAATAATTGCTGTCGAACCCTTAAGGGGAGGGAGTCAGGTCAAAATAATTGATTTTGGAAATTCAATATCATCAAAATCCTATTGCATATAAAAATGCCCGACTCACTATATTGTTGGTACTTGATGAAAGGATTTTTTAGTGTCGTCTGACTTTCATATGGTTTTCAATATTATCTTAAGCAAAGTTCTTAGGTTTTCCATTCTGCGCATGATTCAGATCAAACTACTCGGCAGATTGGAATGGTTGACGTCTCATTTTCTTCTTCATGAAAAGATACACCGGCTGAATGGAGCAAATGTTTATAAAAGGTAATATTTTTTAAGTCACGTAATTATTAATAAATAAATTTTATGCTATTTTCTAAATCAGTGATTAACTTTGTTTTCGGAATGAAAAAAAATAGTTTGCTCCATTTAGCTGGTGTATCTTTTCATGAAGAAGAAAATGAGACGTCAACCATTCCAATCTGCCTAGTAGTTTGATCTGAATCATGCGCAGAATGGAAAACCTAAGAACTTTGCTTAAGATATTATTGAAAAGTATATGCAAGTCAGACGACAGTAAAAAAATCCTTTCATCGAGCACCAACAATATAGTGCATTGGACATTTTTATATGCAATAGAATTTTGATGATATTGAATTTACAAAATCAATTTTTTTTACCTGATTCCCTCCCCTTAAACAAAGAATTTTTTTAAAACAAAATCGACAGTTAAAAAATTCCCAAATAATTCTCTTTTGTACATAAGGAATATCCTTCTCTCATGAATTTATTTATTTTTTTCTTTAGAAAATTGGTGATCTTATAATTTAAGGTTCTTTTTTCAACTGTTCAAATGACATAACGTTTCTTCAATTTCGACTCGATATTAAATTGCTCAACTCATGTTGGATGTATTTATCTTTCGCATAACTGACAATTATTTGAGAATATTTGCCGTAGCGTTGTTTTTTTTATAAAAGTATGCAGAGTATAAAAAACAAAATATGAATTATTGTAGGGGACTTTCAATTGTCAGATGCTTTCGACACGTAGCAAAATATTCTTCATTCAAGAATCACAGGACATATTTTTTTGACATTAATCTAGCAGCCAATCGAATAAGATATGCATGGATAAATATTACTTTGTAAGAAATGGCAATTTTCGAAAAGATAAATTCTTGTTCAGTTTTTTCCAAAAAAAAATCGTAAGCTTTTGCGAATTCTTATACAACATAGCTGATTCTGCGACTTAAAAAATGCTGCACGAATTAAGAAACTAAATATTTGATAGTTTCAACATTTCAATAATTATAGCCATTTGTTTATGGCGAATTTTTTTTCGGTAGACAAACAATAGGATATAATTTACACAGAATGAACACTATCAAATATCTACAGAGTTAATTAATACAGCCACTTAAAAAAAAACTTATCATGCTTCCACGCTTAAAAAAAATCAGTAAAGACTTACAGATTATTCTTAAAAAAAATGTAACAAATTTTCAAATAAATATACCTTCATTTAATTATTTCCAACTTATTATTTATTTCGTAAGTTTATACTAATTGTAATGCATCATAATTTATTCTGTGACTTCAAAGATACTCTACAATCTGGTATAAAAAAAGATCTTGTCAATCTTCATTTATCATAATTTATTCTGTGACTTCAAAGATATTCTACAATCTGATATAAAAAAGATCTTGTCAACCTTCATTTATCGTGAATATTTTTTTCCTAAGTGAAAAATACTACTAAATATGTAGAGGACCAATTCGAACAGCGTCTTCTTCTAAAGAAGTGAGGAATTACAGATTCTTGATAAAAACTTTGCGAAAACGTATTTTATTGAACACTGCTGTTAATCAGTTAATTTTTATGCAAATCTACAACTATTTATATTTTTCTGAATTAAATACGCATGCTGTAATACAAATGACTCTCCACTACTGTTATTTAATGCACAAAACTTTGGAAAAACGATTTGAAAAACGTAATCCACATTTGAATGGTGTGAAGCGCTTCAACCTCTTTAAAAAGGGATCGCTGGTATATCGTGAAACTGGCTATTGCGCGAACACGCGTATAGCAAGGCATGCGAAACGAACGCGAGATGAGATAGAGAGAAAGTGAGAGAGAGGCGCACGTTTACGAATAAAAATTTAGCCGAAAGCCGGAAGCGGACGTGGCTCGCGTTCGCCACTTGAAAATACGTTCGCAGGAAAAGTTTTGGCCGCGTTGAGTACCAGTTCGAGTGAAAGCTCGGAGGAAAAGAGAAGAAAGTTCGTTTCGCAAGCCCGCGAAGTTATCCGCGGGAAAGCTCCGCCGGCACTCGCGCGCAAAAAACAACAAAAAAGAGTCTACAACTCCCACAAAAGAAAGAAAAAATTTCAGAAGAAAAAACTCATTTATTTAATTCGATTACGAAAAAAAAAAAATAAAAAAAAAATAACGAAGCGCCTGGAATCGAAGCTTTCCACGGAAGCTGGACGCATCGGTCTAACGCATCACGCGGAATTGTTTGACGTCGCGTTCGGAAATAATGATGACAGGTTTTGAGAAAGAATGAGAGATAGAGATAGAGAGAGAGTGAGAGAGAGAGAGAGAGATAGAGAGAGATAGAGAGAGAGAGAGAGAGAGAGAGAGAGAGAGAGAGAGAGAGAGAGGTAGAAAGTTTCGTTTTTGAGGTATAGAAAGAGAGTGAGCGAGATAGATAGATGGATAGATAGCGAGGTAGGTACAGATGTAATAGAGAAACGGACAATAGTATATATATAATATCTATATATAGACGCGTATCATTTTTGGTATCATTATAATATTATCTTTAATCATAATAATAGTGTGAAAATGGTGAGCTTACCAAACCGACGAGTAGAAAAAATACTAGGAATGTGCGGCCAAGAACCGTCTGGCAGAAAACGTCGCCGTATCCTACCGTAGACATCGTCACGATCAGGAAGTAAACGCATGTCCAATACGAAAGCGGTTGCGGATTCGTGAACTCGAAAGGGTCCCCTGAGTTTTCAAGCTGCAATAAGAATTGTAATTGTTAACGGCGGTAAATTGGCCATCTGTCGAAGCGTGGAAATAGAGCTTAATGGAGGTAATGGATCGCGAAGTTGCGTCGGAGATTTGCTTACCAAATGAATGATGCCAGCAGCAGTGAGCCAGACGGAGATGAATATGGATACGAGTTGGGCGAGACGAATGGAGCTCGATGTCTTTAGAATGTTGAGGTACTGGAGGATGTCGGGGACCGTCATCAGTCGTAGGGCTCGGAGGAATCTCAGCCCGATCCACGTTCGATCCAGATAGATCGATACGAAAGACGGTGGTATCGTAAAGTAGTCCACGAACGAGTACATCTCCAGCATGAACCACAGCTTGTCACTGGCGGCGATAAACTGTACAAGCGCAAGACGTGTCTCATTATGCACGGAAATAAATGTTTGGTTGTTTGGCAACTACGTTTTCGATTTGCTGTACACAATGTCTTAGAAATTAGTTGCCTCAACCATATCGAATAGTAACCTCAACTATTCACGATTAGTTGTCGCGAGATTAGTTAGGTTAACTAATCCAATCGTTGGGACTACCATTCGAATCGTCGGTATTATCATTCGAATCGTCGGTATTACCATTCGAATCGTTGGTATTACCATTTGAGTTGTAAGATAAATAGAATAATCGATTGGTTGTGTCAACTCATTTCTTGGTTATGGCAACTAATTTTTTTTTTCCGTGTGTTTTTATTTATTTCTTTCGGACTATCCAACCCTCCCGAGTAAAAAAATATATATATTTTAAACACATTCGCACGAAAAAAAGGCTTGGTTGGAACAACCAAGTGCCTTGGTTATATATGCGCCAGACAATTAATTGGTTAGACCAACCAAGTTATTTGTTGGGCTACCAATTTCTTGGTTAGACCAATCAAGTTATTTGTTAGGCTACCAATTTCTTGGTTAGGCCAACCAAGTTATTTGTTAGGCTACCAATTTCTTGGTTAGACCAACCAAGTTATTTGTTAGGCTACCAATTTCTTGGTTAGACCAACCAAGTTATTTGTTAGGCTACCAATTTCTTGGTTAGACCAACCAAGTTATTTGTTAGGCTACCAATTTCTTGGTTAGACCAACCAAGTTATTTGTTAGGCTACCAATTTCTTGGTTAGACCAACCAAGTTATTTGTTAGGCTCCCAATTTCTTGGTTAGACCAACCAAGTTATTTGTTAGGCTACCAATTTCTTGGTTAGACCAACCAAGTTATTTGTTAGGCTACCAATTTCTTGGTTAGACCAACCAAGTTATTTGTTAGGCTACCAATTTCTTGGTTAGACCAACCAAGTTATTTGTTAGGCTACCAATTTCTTGGTTAGACCAACCAAGTTATTTGTTAGGCTACCAATTTCTTGGTTAGACCAACCAAGTTATTTGTTAGGCTACCAATTTCTTGGTTAGACCAACCAAGTTATTTGTTAGGCTACCAATTTCTTGGTTAGACCAACCAAGAAATTGGTAGCCTAACAAATAACTTGGTTGGTCTAACCAATTAATTGTCTGGCACATATATAACCAAGGCACTTGGTTGTTCCAACCAAGCCTTTTTTTTCCGTGCACATTCAGAAACATTGAGAAAAAAATATAGAAATTAACTAAATCGGCGTTTGCCCTCGTTCAAACGAATTTCTCGTTTAGGACAACCAAATGTTTAGTGTCTTCAATAATTATTTGATTCAGTTGACTAAAATATATTTGCGGTAACCAAAACATTTGTTATTCCAACTAAAAATTCATATGAACGAGGGTGACCGCCGATTTAGTTCATTCGAACATATTTTTTTCTCAGTGAACATACACGGAAAGAAGAATCTGATAAAATTTACCAGACGCTATGGTAAAAATTATCAAACGCGCCTGGTATTGGGAAGTCATAGACGCCACTGACGAAAAGTACGAGAACTATGAGAATTTCTACCATATACATAGAATTTTTTACCACGAGAGAGAAAAAGATTCATTGATTCACGGAAATCTTTATCAATGAAATGAAATACTTGAGTTTCAATACTATCTTTTCTTTGAATGATCTCAAACTCAATGAAAAGTAGTGACATTAATTCAAAGAAATATTTCTTTACAACAAAGAACCTGTTTCATTGATTTCGAAGAAATTGTCTCTGATTCAATGAAAGGTTCTTCTTACCATAGATAGAAATTTTGAAACCTATTTTTTCGTAAAGTACGCGGCAGATTAAGCTCAAATTTTGAGAGAATGTACACCGAGAGAAAAAGTTTCATTGATTCACAGAAATCTTCGCCAATGAAATGAAACGCTTGAGTTTCAATACTATCTTTTCTTTGAATGATCCCAAGTTCAATGACAAGTAGCGACATTGAATCAAAGAAACATTTATTTAAGCCAATGAACCTTTTTCATTGACAGCTCAAAATTTCGAAACCTATTTTTTCTTAAAGTACTTGGCGGATTAAGCTTAAATTTTGAGAGAATGTGCAGAAGTACGGCAGAAATAGGCTAAGCTTCTGACTCCTTGAAACTGGAAGCCGTTCGTTCGGAAGAAACGGAAAACAAAAAGTGAGGTTAGGTGCGAGAGAGACATTCTCTTTGAATGAATGAAATCGTCTCTTAAAAACAATGAAACTATTTCCTTAATATATGCTCCATAAGTAAATGTTTCTTTACAGGCAAGGAAATGATGTCTTTGAAATTCAAATGCACTATTTTATTGAAATCAAAAAAAAATATTTCGTTGAAATCAATGAAAAAAAAAATCAATCCACCCATTTTTTTGGCGTCAATGAAATCTTTTCTCTCGGTGTAAGGAAGTACAGCAGAAATAGGCTAAGCTTCTGGGGCATCGAAACTCGAAGCCGTTCGTTCGGGAGAACCGGAAAACAAAAAAGTGAGGTTGGGTGCGAGAGAGAGATCAATGAAAACGTTTCTTTGAACCAATGAAAACGTCTCTTTAAGGTAGTTCTGTCGGTACGCCGGAGTCATAAATCTCAGAGTCTATATGACATTAAAAAATAATCATACGCATCACTTTGACTGCCTCAATAATAATATAAAAAATAATCGAGAATTCTTCGAAATCGTCGTAATCAAATAAAAACGATTTATTTGTAAATAGTTGATATGTTTAGTGCGGATTTGAATTCATTTTTACGATAATTAGGTTAGGAAACGTCATTTGACCCGGTATCGTGCACTTTGACTTTGGTTCAATTAAACATTATTCCGAAGACCTCACCTTTTTTCATGATGCATCAATTCCTGAATTATTTGCGAATCCGTAGTACTTTTTATTTTTTCTCTATCTTTGATCTAAGTATGTTAATTTTCGATTTAAAGATCAATTTTTCCAGCTCTCCCGTGAGCGCCGTGTAAAAAGATCGATTTTCAAGTTTTAATTGTTCATTCAAATACTCGGTAAAAGCCTTCAAGATTTTGTGCAAGCAAAATTGAATAGCTAAATTACAACATGTCAAAAATTCATGCATATGAGTTTGGATTGCCTTCGCGACAGAACTACCTTAAAACAATGAAACTGTTTCTTTATTATATGCTCACTAAATAAATGTTTATATACAGGCAACGAAATGTTCTCTTTGAAATTTAAATGCACTATTTCCTTGAAATCAATTAAAAAAAAAAAATCAAACCACCCATTTCTTTGGCGTCGATAAAATCTTCGGTGCATATTTCGTGGTAAATATTTTCGTGGTTCTCGTACTTCTTGATAGGTGGCGTCATGGCTCCCTGTACCAGATATTTATGTTACTTTTTACTAGAAATATAGTAAAAAGTATCAAATCCTTCTCTCCGTGTAGCTCTACACCCAGAGAAACTAGTTTAATAGGTTTATCACGCGGTAGCGTCTCGACGCCATTAAAAAAGAATTTGAATTATGTGGAAGTAGTCAGAACCAAACTGCTGATATTCATTGACAGATATTCAGTTGTGTATATGACGAAGTAATTAAAAAATATATATATTCTTTTATATCTTGAAACAATTTTTTTTGCTTTAAGGCAAAAGCATCTAAATATTGCAAATAAGCTGTAGGAAATTTATAGCTTCAAAAACTTCTTCACACTTTCCTGAGATAACTGGTAAGCCAACATTTTTCTGAAAATTGCTCAATTGTACATAAGAAGAATTCTTCTGGCACGAATTTAGCGATGTGAGATAAAGGTAAAATTGGCAAAATGCCATAAACCCGTGTGTAAATAAAAAAAACAAATTATTTCCACCAAAAAATTATGCCTTCACTAATTTTAAGAAAAAGAAAAAGCTATATTTATGGTGGACTCTTTAATGTATGCCATACCATTTTTAGACATTTTTTAATAGTTCATAGTTCAAAAACTCTGAGCTATAGCAAATAAATTTGCTATAGCTCTCTGTAATTCTTCTAGAAATATAGTTGATGATATAATTGGCTTTATGATTACGTTTCCATAAAATTAACATGTGGCGATTATAATATGATGTTTAAACTTTTGAATAGCTGCAAAAAATGTTGATTTTCAGTTCAATTTCATGATAATCTTCTTGAAAAAATGGAGAGAAACAGTTAATGCATTGCGAAAATAATGGAGGGTTGTACTCTTCCATTTTTTCCGCATATTTTCCCAATGCTTCATTAAAAATAAGATTTCTTTTCAGGTATATAAAAGTTCACATATCATTTCATAAAAGCTGCAGGTTATTATTGCGAAATCATTACTGCAATACGAATTGTACTTTAAACTTTATTTCTTAAAGTAATGGGTCTTTACATCACTGCTATAGCTCATTTGCAATACGTCCATGCTTTTGCCATAAAGCAAAAAAGTTTCATTTAACAGTTCAAAAGAATATTTATATTTTTCAATGGCTTCGGCAAATAAAAAAGTGAGATGTCTCTTAACGAATATTAAGAAATATGGATCCGACGATTTTCATAAATTTTTCCAAAATGTCGGTTAATCACTTAAAAAAACTGTATTTCCTTTTTTTCTTTTACCACGAAAAACTCAAAAATCTAATCAGATCAAACTTTTGGAATAATGTATATTTAAAGAATTTTAAATTGTTCAATTAATGTATTGAACACTTTATATTGACAATAGTGTAGATATACAAAATTTGAAATATAATAGATATTAGATGCGATATTTTTAGATGTAATTTACAAAAAAAAGAAAATTTTAAATCAGCAAGGCAAAAGATGCAATTCACCCTTAGTACGTATTTGAAACTTATATGATACCCGACTATTTCCGAACTGTGAGATATTTCCTTTTACTCAGGTTTCAAGAATTGTCTGATTCAATTGGAAGACCTTTGGGAAAAATTTCTGTAGCAATCAATCATATGCACGCTCCGGTTGGTTTATTCTACCGAATCGATACGGGCTTTTATATCAACTCGTTTGTTTTCGTCTCTCTTTAATGCTCCCTCTTATATGGCTCGTGTACCAACGGCGCACCTTCCGATAGTAGTACTGGATTTGAGCCCCATTTTCCTCCCACTCCAATCTCTCCGGTCAATAGACTCTCCACCACGATCGAAACTTGCCCCAAAGGTCACCAACTCGTGTATATGAGTATCACACTCTTAAAAATATTTTGAAAATTAATATATCTTTTGTAACTTGGCGTCGAGTCGCTACCACGACTCTTGATGTATTGGAAATTCTTTTGCAGATACGGTATATGAAATTTCATCTAATTATATTAAATTTAATTAAATTAAATTTTATTTAATATGCTTATATATAATATATTTTATGTAATATATTAATATAAAAATATATAATATATAATATATATTATATAATATTAATATTCAGCAAAATAAACACTTCATATAATTTGTGTTTATAATATAATTATTGGAATTTTACAATATATCTGTATATTAAATAAAATTTAATTTATATTATTAAATAAATGTATTATATATATTATATAATATAATATATATTATATAATATAAAATATATTATATATTATATATTATATATTTATTTAATAATATAAATTAAATTTTATTTAATATACAGATATATTGTAAAATTCCAATAATTATAGTAAAAACACAAATTATATGAAGTGTTTATTTTGCTGAATATTAATTTTACAACAATTTTTTGTATATTAATTAATATTTGTATATTAAATTTAATATACGCGTAGCCGTTAAAAAAACTTTCAGTACTTTATATTAATTTTCATACAAAAATGTCGAACTGTGCAGGTACATAAAAAAAATCATCCTCTCCGTTGATACTAGACGTAAGGCCATCAATGATACTTACGCGTATAAAAAAGTAGACCATAAAAAATATATTGAAAGCTAAGTCTATCTGCTGAGTAATGTTGTTGCTCCACTTCTGGCAACGCTCGACCTGTTCGCTGCAACATAACGAAACACGAAATCACGGACACTCTGTCAATTCCTTTAAGCTTATCGGGGGGTATCGCATTACGGGCCAATTTCGATTCACGCCGGGCTCAGCGTGAGAATCGAAATTATCATCGAGCCGCGATTACTAAGAATGTTCTAGGTCCCTTACTTGGAGGCGTCGATGAAGTATATTATAAGCGATGCTATACTGAGGATGAAGACCAACACCACCTGTAACACAAAAATAAAACGGGAATGTTAGCAATATTTCTAATGAAAATTAGAAGTAGATTTATATTTCGACATAATCATCATTCATCACAATTCGAACGGTGATTTTTATGACTAATTTAATTACGAATTGAATAGTTAATTGACTAGGATAAAAACTGGTTGTTTCTCAAGAAGTAATATTCACCAAAAAAAAAGTATTTTATATAAATATCGGAAAATCCAACGTAAAGAACCTAATTTTCGTTTCTTCAAGATATCGAATTTTGGCCTTCATTATCGTTCTCAAGTCGCATATTGTACCTCAGAAAGTATCGGTTACATGCTTTTTTACGATGATTTTTGAAAAAGTCACTTTTGGTCGGTTTTTCGCAGATCCGACTTTTGGTCGGAAAATCGAACCTAAAGAAATTAAATAATTTTTTTTTCAAGATATCGAATTTTGGCCTTCACTATCGTTCTCAAGTCGCATATTTTACCCCAGAAAGTATCGGTTACATGCCTTTTTACGATGATTTTTAAAAAAGTCACTTTTGGTCGGTTTTTCACAGATCCGACTTTTGGTCGGAAAATCGAACCTAAAGAACCTAAATAATTTTTTTTCAAGATATCGAGTTTTGGCCTTCACTATCGTTCTCAAGTCGCATATTGTACCTCGGAAACTACCGGTTACATGCCCTTTTACGATGATTTTTAAAAAAGTCACTTTTGGTCGGTTTTTCAAAGATCCGACTTTTGGTCGGAAAATCGAACCTAAAGAACCGAAATAATTTTTTTTCTTCAAGATATCGAATTTTGGCCTTCGCTATCGTTCTCAAGTCGCATATTGTACCTCGAAAACTACCGGTTACATGCCCTTTTACGATGGTTTTAAAAAAAGTCACTTTTGGTCGGTTTTTCACAGATCCGACTTTTGGTCGGAAAATCGAACCTAAAGAACCTAAATAATTTTTTTTTCAAGATATCGAATTTTGGCCTTCACTATCGTTCTCAAGTCGCATATTGTACCTCGGAAACTACCGGTTACATGCCCTTTTACGATGATTTTCAACAAAGTCACTTTTGGTCGGTTTTTCACAGATCCGACTTTTGGTCGGAAAATCGAACCTAAAGAACCTAAATAATTTTTTTTTCAAGATATCGAATTTTGACCTTCACTATCGTTCTTAAGTTGCATATTGTACCTCGGAAGAAACCGGTTACATGCCCTTTTACGATGATTTTAAAAAAAGTCACTTTCGGTCGGTATTTCACAGATCCGACTTTTGGTCGGAAAATCGAACCTAAAGAACCTAAATAATTTTTTTTTTTCAAGATATCGAATTTTGGCCTTCACTATCGTTCTCAAGTCGCATATTGCACCTCGGAAACTACCAGTTACATGCCCTTTTACGATGATTTTTAAAAAAGTCACTTTTGGTCGGTTTTTCACAGATCCGACTTTTGGTAGGAAAATCGAACCTAAAGAACCTACATAATTTTTTTTTCAAGATATCGAATTTTGGCCTTCACTATCGTTCTCAAGTCGCATATTGTACCTCGGAAAGTACCGGTTACATGCCCTTTTACGATGATTTTTAAAAAAGTCACTTTTGATCGGTTTTTCACAGATCCGATTTTTGGTCGGAAAATCGAACCTAAAGAACCTAAATAATTTTTTTTTCAAGATATCGAATTTTGGCCTTCACTATCGTTCTCAAGTCGCATATTGTACCTCGGAAACTACCGGTTACATGCCCTTTTACGATGATTTTTAAAAAAGTCACTTTTGGTCGGTTTTTCACAGATCCGATTTTTGGTCGGAAAATCGAACCTAAAGAACCTAAATAATTTTTTTTTCAAGATATCGAATTTTGGCCTTCACTATCGTTCTTAAGTCGCATATTGTACCTCGGAAAATACCGGTTACATGCCCTTTTACGATGATTTTTAAAAAAGTCACTTTTGGTCGGTTTTTCACAGATCCGATTTTTGGTCGGAAA
Source organism: Ephialtes manifestator (assembly GCA_963970395.1). Lineage (NCBI taxonomy): Eukaryota > Metazoa > Arthropoda > Insecta > Hymenoptera > Ichneumonidae > Ephialtes > Ephialtes manifestator. The sequence goes on along the minus strand of OZ019974.1, from coordinate 7,818,744 downwards.
ATCGAACCTAAAGAACCTAAATAATTTGTTTCTCAAGATATCGAATTTTGGCCTTCACTATCGTTCTCAAGTCGCATATTGTACCTCGGAAAGTACCGGTTACATGCCCTTTTACGATGATTTTTAAAAAAGTCACTTTTGATCGGTTTTTCACAGATCCGATTTTTGGTCGGAAAATCGAACCTAAAGAACCTAAATAATTTTTTTTTCAAGATATCGAATTTTGGCCTTCACTATCGTTCTCAAGTCGCATATTGTACCTCGGAAACTACCGGTTACATGCCCTTTTACGATGATTTTAGAAAAAGTCACTTTTGGTCGGTTTTTCACAGATCCGACTTTTGGTCGGAAAATCGAACCTAAAGAACCGAAATAATTTTTTTTCAAGATATCGAGTTTTGGCCTTCACTATCGTTCTCAAGTCGCATATTGTACCTCGGAAACTACCGGTTACATGCCCTTTTACGATGATTTTTAAAAAAGTCACTTTTCGTCGGTTTTTCACAGATCCGATTTTTGGTCGGAAAATCGAACCTAAAGAACCTAAATAATTTTTTTTCAAGATATCGAATTTTGGCCTTCACTATCGTTCTCAAGTCGCATATTGTATCTCGGAAAGTACCGGTTACATGCCTTTTTACGATGATTTTTAAAAAAGTCACTTTTGGTCGGTTTTTCACAGATCCGACTTTTGGTCGGAAAATCGAACCTAAAGAACCTAAATAATTTTTTTTTTTTCAAGATATCGAATTTTGGCCTTCACTATCGTTCTCAAGTCGCATATTGTACCTCGGAAACTACCGGTTACATGCCCTTTTACGATGATTTTTAAAAAAGTCATTTTTGGTCGGTTTTTCACAGATCCGATTTTTGGTCGGAAAATCGAACCTAAAGAACCTAAATAATTTTTTTTTCAAGATATCGAATTTTGGCCTTCATTATCGTTCTCAAGTCGCATATTGTACCTCGGAAAGTACCGGTTACATGCCTTTTTACGATGATTTTTAAAAAAGTCACTTTTGGTCGGTTTTTCACAGATCCGACTTTTGGTCGGAAAATCGAACCTAAAGAACCTAAATAATTTTTTTTTCAAGATATCGAATTTTGACCTTCACTATCGTTCTTAAGTTGCATATTGTACCTCGGAAACTACCGGTTACATGCCCTTTTACGATGATTTTAAAAAAAGTCACTTTCGGTCGGTATTTCACAGATCCGACTTTTGGTCGGAAAATCGAACCTAAAGAACCTAAATAATTTTTTTTTTTCAAGATATCGAATTTTGGCCTTCACTATCGTTCTCAAGTCGCATATTGCACCTCGGAAACTACCAGTTACATGCCCTTTTACGATGATTTTTAAAAAAGTCACTTTTGGTCGGTTTTTCACAGATCCGACTTTTGGTAGGAAAATCGAACCTAAAGAACCTAAATAATTTTTTTTTCAAGATATCGAATTTTGGCCTTCACTATCGTTCTCAAGTCGCATATTGTACCTCGGAAAGTACCGGTTACATGCCCTTTTACGATGATTTTTAAAAAAGTCACTTTTGATCGGTTTTTCACAGATCCGATTTTTGGTCGGAAAATCGAACCTAAAGAACCTAAATAATTTTTTTTTCAAGATATCGAATTTTGGCCTTCACTATCGTTCTCAAGTCGCATATTGTACCTCGGAAACTACCGGTTACATGCCCTTTTACGATGATTTTAAAAAAAGTCACTTTTGGTCGGTTTTTCACAGATCCGACTTTTGGTCGGAAAATCGAACCTAAAGAACCGAAATAATTTTTTTTCAAGATATCGAGTTTTGGCCTTCACTATCGTTCTCAAGTCGCATATTGTACCTCGGAAACTACCGGTTACATGCCCTTTTACGATGATTTTTAAAAAAGTCACTTTTCGTCGGTTTTTCACAGATCCGATTTTTGGTCGGAAAATCGAACCTAAAGAACCTAAATAATTTTTTTTCAAGATATCGAATTTTGGCCTTCACTATCGTTCTCAAGTCGCATATTGTATCTCGGAAAGTACCGGTTACATGCCTTTTTACGATGATTTTTAAAAAAGTCACTTTTGGTCGGTTTTTCACAGATCCGACTTTTGGTCGGAAAATCGAACCTAAAGAACCTAAATAATTTTTTTTTTTTCAAGATATCGAATTTTGGCCTTCACTATCGTTCTCAAGTCGCATATTGTACCTCGGAAACTACCGGTTACATGCCCTTTTACGATGATTTTTAAAAAAGTCATTTTTGGTCGGTTTTTCACAGATCCGATTTTTGGTCGGAAAATCGAACCTAAAGAACCTAAATAATTTTTTTTTCAAGATATCGAATTTTGGCCTTCATTATCGTTCTCAAGTCGCATATTGTACCTCGGAAAGTACCGGTTACATGCCTTTTTACGATGATTTTTAAAAAAGTCACTTTTGGTCGGTTTTTCACAGATCCGACTTTTGGTCGGAAAATCGAACCTAAAGAACCTAAATAATTTTTTTTTCTAGATATCGAATTTTGGCCTTCACTATCGTTCTCAAGTCGCATATTGTACCTCGGAAACTACCGGTTACATGCCCTTTTATGATGATTTTTAAAAAAGTCACTTTTGGTCGGTTTTTCACAGATCCGACTTTTGGTCGGAAAATCGAACCTAAAGAACCTAAATAATTTTTTTTCAAGATATCGAATTTGGGCCTTCACTATCGTTCTCAAGTCGCATATTGTACCTCGGAAACTACCGGTTACATGCCCTTTTACGATGATTTTTAAAAAAGTCATTTTTGGTCGGTTTTTCACAGATCCGATTTTTGGTCGGAAAATCGAACCTAAAGAACCTAAATAATTTTTTTTTCAAGATATCGAATTTTGGCCTTCATTATCGTTCTCAAGTCGCATATTGTACCTCGGAAAGTACCGGTTACATGCCTTTTTACGATGATTTTTAAAAAAGTCACTTTTGGTCGGTTTTTCACAGATCCGATTTTTGGTCGGAAAATCGAACCTAAAGAACCTAAATAATTTTTTTTTCAAGATATCGAATTTTGGCCTTCATTATCGTTCTCAAGTCGCATATTGTACCTCGGAAAGTACCGTTTACATGCCTTTTTACGATGATTTTTAAAAAAGTCACTTTTGGTCGGTTTTTCACAGATCCGACTTTTGGTCGGAAAATCGAACCTAAAGAACCTAAATAATTTTTTTTTCAAGATATCGAATTTTGACCTTCACTATCGTTCTTAAGTTGCATATTGTACCTCGGAAACTACCGGTTACATGCCCTTTTACGATGATTTTAAAAAAAGTCACTTTCGGTCGGTATTTCACAGATCCGACTTTTGGTCGGAAAATCGAACCTAAAGAACCTAAATAATTTTTTTTTTTCAAGATATCGAATTTTGGCCTTCACTATCGTTCTCAAGTCGCATATTGCACCTCGGAAACTACCAGTTACATGCCCTTTTACGATGATTTTTAAAAAAGTCACTTTTGGTCGGTTTTTCACAGATCCGACTTTTGGTAGGAAAATCGAACCTAAAGAACCTAAATAATTTTTTTTTCAAGATATCGAATTTTGGCCTTCACTATCGTTCTCAAGTCGCATATTGTACCTCGGAAAGTACCGGTTACATGCCCTTTTACGATGATTTTTAAAAAAGTCACTTTTGATCGGTTTTTCACAGATCCGATTTTTGGTCGGAAAATCGAACCTAAAGAACCTAAATAATTTTTTTTTCAAGATATCGAATTTTGGCCTTCACTATCGTTCTCAAGTCGCATATTGTACCTCGGAAACTACCGGTTACATGCCCTTTTACGATGATTTTAAAAAAAGTCACTTTTGGTCGGTTTTTCACAGATCCGACTTTTGGTCGGAAAATCGAACCTAAAGAACCGAAATAATTTTTTTTCAAGATATCGAGTTTTGGCCTTCACTATCGTTCTCAAGTCGCATATTGTACCTCGGAAACTACCGGTTACATGCCCTTTTACGATGATTTTTAAAAAAGTCACTTTTCGTCGGTTTTTCACAGATCCGATTTTTGGTCGGAAAATCGAACCTAAAGAACCTAAATAATTTTTTTTCAAGATATCGAATTTTGGCCTTCACTATCGTTCTCAAGTCGCATATTGTATCTCGGAAAGTACCGGTTACATGCCTTTTTACGATGATTTTTAAAAAAGTCACTTTTGGTCGGTTTTTCACAGATCCGACTTTTGGTCGGAAAATCGAACCTAAAGAACCTAAATAATTTTTTTTTTTTCAAGATATCGAATTTTGGCCTTCACTATCGTTCTCAAGTCGCATATTGTACCTCGGAAACTACCGGTTACATGCCCTTTTACGATGATTTTTAAAAAAGTCATTTTTGGTCGGTTTTTCACAGATCCGATTTTTGGTCGGAAAATCGAACCTAAAGAACCTAAATAATTTTTTTTTCAAGATATCGAATTTTGGCCTTCATTATCGTTCTCAAGTCGCATATTGTACCTCGGAAAGTACCGGTTACATGCCTTTTTACGATGATTTTTAAAAAAGTCACTTTTGGTCGGTTTTTCACAGATCCGACTTTTGGTCGGAAAATCGAACCTAAAGAACCTAAATAATTTTTTTTTCTAGATATCGAATTTTGGCCTTCACTATCGTTCTCAAGTCGCATATTGTACCTCGGAAACTACCGGTTACATGCCCTTTTATGATGATTTTTAAAAAAGTCACTTTTGGTCGGTTTTTCACAGATCCGACTTTTGGTCGGAAAATCGAACCTAAAGAACCTAAATAATTTTTTTTCAAGATATCGAATTTGGGCCTTCACTATCGTTCTCAAGTCGCATATTGTACCTCGGAAAGTACCGGTTACATGCCGTTTTACGATGATTTTTAAAAAAGTCACTTTTGGTCGGTTTTTCACAGATCCGATTTTTGGTCGGAAAATCGAACCTAAAGAACCTAAATAATTTTTTTTTCAAGATATCGAATTTTGGCCTTCATTATCGTTCTCAAGTCGCATATTGTACCTCGGAAACTACCGGTTACATGCCCTTTTACGATGATTTTTAAAAAAGTCACTTTTGGTCGGTTTTTCACAGATCCGACTTTTGGTCGGAAAATCGAACCTAAAGAACCTAAATAATTTTTTTTTCAAGATATCGAATTTTGGCCTTCACTATCGTTCTCAAGTCGCATATTGTACCTCGGAAAGTACCGGTTACATGCCTTTTTACGATGATTTTTAAAAAAGTCACTTTTGGTCGGTTTTTCACAGATCCGATTTTTGGTCGGAAAATCGAACCTAAAGAACCTAAATAATTTTTTTTTCTAGATATCGAATTTTGGCCTTCACTATCGTTCTCAAGTCGCATATTGTACCTCGGAAACTACCGGTTACATGCCCTTTTACGATGATTTTTAAAAAAGTCACTTTTGGTCGGTTTTTCACAGATCCGACTTTTGGTCGGAAAAACGAACCTAAAGAACCGAAATAATTTTGTTTTCAAGATATCGAATTTTGGCCTTCACTATCGTTCTCAAGTCGCATATTGTATCTCGGAAAGTACCGGTTACATGCCTTTTTACGATGATTTTTAAAAAAGTCACTTTTGGTCGGTTTTTCACAGATCCGACTTTTGGTCGGAAAATCGAACCTAAAGAACCTAAATAATTTTTTTTTTTCAAGATATCGAATTTTGGCCTTCACTATCGTTCTCAAGTCGCATATTGTACCTCGAAAAGTACCGTTTACATGCCCTTTTACGATGATTTTAAAAAAAGTCACTTTTGGTCGGTTTTTCCCAGATCCGACTTTTGGTCGGAAAATCGAACCTAAAGAACCTAAATAATTTTTTTTTTTCAAGATATCGAATTTTGGCCTTCACTATCGTTCTCAAGTCGCATATTGTACCTCGGAAACTACCGGTTACATGCCCTTTTACGATGATTTTAAAAAAAGTCACTTTTGGTCGGTTTTTCGCAGATCCGACTTTTGGTCAGAAAATCGAACCTAAAGAACCTAAATAATTTTTTTTTCTTCAAGATATCGAATTTTGGCCTTCACTATAGTTCTCGAGTCGCATATTGTACCTCGGAAACTACCGGTTACATGCTCTTTTACGATGATTTTTAAAAAAGTCACTTTTGATCGCTTCTGATTTTAGAATTCCCAGATCCGACTTTCGGTCGGAAAATCCAACCTAATTTTATTTTAAATGATATTGTAATGGTAGTATAATTTCTATCCATGCACCACTTCTAATAGCAATTCACGAAACTAATAAAATAGCACGAGTTCTTATATCGAAAATGCAGATTATTTTATCCACGATAATCTGTAAAAGTCACAGTACGCTAATAAACATTTTAATACCAAGATTGGATGATTATCCGCTGTTATTAAAAAATTTTAAAAATCTATCTGGGAAAAAATATTCATATGTAAGTACACAGAAAATTGTACCTGTATGATCATATAAGAAAACATGTAAAATCTTACGCTGCTAAAATGACAACTATGCATGATCATACATAATCATATGTTTTGCTTTCTTATAAAGGAAGCTTTGTTTTCGTGAATATTTATTATTCGAGATGTTCATTTCAGTATATATAAAATTATCTGAAACATCGAGCAAAGTAGTTTAGAATACATGGAAAAAATTATTCAACAAAAAACTAATTAACTAAACTAATAATAATCGACAAATAAAATAATGAATATAATTTAAAAAATTCATACAACTAAAAAGATTGACTGAACTAAAATAAATCTTTATTTCAACTCTGCATCACTCATTTCTTATCATCAATTTCACAAACCAACTTCACAATACTAGCGCGACGCCAATAACAATCGGGATAAGAAAGTCACGGGTTGCGTGACGTCTGTAGGAAATTTTTTCAAATTTCACCCTTAACTTTGGTCTATCTGTATCTTTATTCCCTTTGACTTCCCACTTTTCCGCTATTATTATTCTGTTCCCCAGAGTCTTACCTGGTTTTGATAATGGTCCTACTTCGCCTAACAGCTCCGTTAAACCCTCTTCCCACATCTGCCTTTTGGCTCATCTCTTTAAATGTTTTCTTTTGTTTCAGTTCTCTGTAAAGCCGTCGCAATCCTCCTACTTACTAATAGCTGTTTGCTGCCTTCTCGAACCCACATCTTAACCTAGCAATGACCCTCACTTTCTCTTCTTTACTTCCTCTTTTCTTTGTCTAATATTTTGGCAGCACCGCCAACTTTACTTCCCTGTATCTCCCCGACTATACTGCGAGTTGGAAATACTGTCCATCCTTTCTTGATCCTGAACTTCGATGTCCCCATTCCCTAATTCCTCCCTCAGTTACTTTTCTTCCCCTTTCCTCTCCGTATCTCCTTTCCTACAATACCGTATCTCTATTTCCAAGAATCCAGACCTTCCCCTCATCTTGATAGCCTTTCCCTTCTTTGCTACACCCTCCCCCCATCAGCATTCCCTTAGGATTTAACTTTTTTTCCTCTTTCCTTATCCTCTTATTATATTTGATTGCCCTTCTTCCAGTGGGTACCCGCAGTTTTTCACTTTTAAACTTCTCCCTAATTATGTAAACTGGCGTTGTGCAATTCATTCCAGTCACCCAATGTAGGTACCTTTTATGCGAAAGTTTTATCTCCTTTCATACTGTTCACCCTCAGATTTTCAACTAGTACATCAGAACGCTTTTTACCACTACATCGAATAGCTTGATTCTCCATTCCATTACTTTCTTCAAATCTTCTCCCGCTGGTACTTCATATTCTTACTATCACAATCCCTATCTTCATCAGCATCTTTTTTGCAGGCAAGTAATTTATCCTCTTCACCTCCTGTATTCTACTCTACCACATTTTTTAACCATTCACATCCTCCTTCTCTGTAATGAACCGAACACCAACACCTTAACATGGACCCGTGCAGAAATTAGTTCGGGCAGCCGCGATTAAATAAGGGGTCTTTTTAGGTATAAACGTGGCATCCACAATAGGGAATCTACTCTGGAACCCTACTAGGCTCAACAGAGGCGGCCACGACAAACTTCGGGGCCTAATCAGGCTTAAATGTGGAACCCTCACTAGGATCGCCCATATTGAGTATCTAAAAGCCCCGTACTTCAACCGTGATTAGCCTAGTAGGGCCCCTAATAGAACTGGGGCAAACTAGAAAGGGCCAAGTCAGCGCCCCAACTATTTCTCTACACGGGGATGTTCCCTTTGGAAGGGCTGTCCAGCTGTTTTCATCATTCCCTTCAGATCGCCCTTCTGTTACCAAGCCAACATGATTCCTATACACCATTGTCCATATTTTTTCGGTTCAAACATCACCACCCTTTCCATTCCACCCATTTTCCGTCCTTTCTTTCAGGTATGACACATTAATATTGGACAATGTTGGACTAAAGAGGATATAACGGTTCGGACACTGCGCGCTATCACATCCTGATGTTCCAAACACGCGATTCTGCACTTATCATTGATACTTAAGGATGTACGACTATGAGAGGGGGAAACAACGAAGAAGGGATAGACGACGTAGTGCCCGGGGGGATGTGAGAGTGCTTTATTTAGTCAACACACTATCGTCCGATTGAAAAAAAAGTTCTTTATATCGATATAACTTTGAATTCGGACGGTGACATGCGATTTTTTTTTTCCAGCAAACCTTGATGGTTCATTCTTCTTAAACCTGGTTTTTCATAATCCGTAGTTGAATCAGTGCCTAGTAAACTAATGATTATTCACCGCATAGTGGCTGTCGCCTAGAAGGGCACATGTTGAAGAGGGCTCAAAGTGGTCCACTTCGAAATCTTATTACGGAAAAACTATCGGGAAAGAAATGTTTGGTTGTGGCAACTACGTTTTCGATTTGGTGTACACAATGTCTAAAACATTAGGTGCCTCAACCGTATCGAATAGTAACCTCAACTATTCACGATTAGTTCTCGGGAGATTAGTTACGTTAACTAATCCAATCGTTGGGACAACCACTCGAATAGTTGGGACTACCATTCGAATCGTCGGGATAACTATTCGAATCGTCGGTATTACCATTCGAATCGTTGGTATTACCATTTGAGTTGTAAGGGAAATAGAATAATCGATTGGTTGTGTCAACTCATTTCTTGGTTATGGCAACTAATCTTTTTTTCCGTATAGACGATCAAAATTCTTCAAACTCCGCCATTATTTGCGTTAACTTGTCAGGTACAGCATATCCAAAAATTGAGGCCCAAAGTTGGATTTGATTTTATAGTCGTAAATCCTTAAGAGGTAATGAAACACCAGTGGGAATATTGTTGCCCGATTTTAAATGCCTATAGGTCTGTTTCTCTCGCACATAACATCAGTTTCGGTTCTTCGACTCTTTCGAAAAAACGGCTTTGAGTATCGCTGAGCTAGAAGCTAATTTGGGGGAAAAAAGGCTTCATAATTCTGAAAGTGGTAGTGGAATAATAGGGATATGCTTTTTAAAGGAAATAATAGGTACAAAAGGAGTAATAAAATACATCAAATAATCCAGACCTGAAAGAGCCTCATAGAGGGTTTTGAAGTCGTCAAGGGATTGGTGAAAGCGGAGCCCATACATTGTTAACCCCTTTACTGTCAGGGACTCCTATAGGTGCGAGAACGTATAGGAAAATACGTTTTTCTGACAGTGAAGAGATTTAAAAATGCAGTGTTAAAATCTACACCAAAACGGTGTCAGTTTTATAATACTATAATTGATTACAATTATTTTAAATCTCTATACTGGCGTTTAGTATCAGTACAAATTTGTTTTACAACCTCGTTTTAATTAATTCTGTGACAACAATTACGTTGGGATTTTTTTTTTTACTAAAATTATAACATACTTCAGGACATTTATTATCCCATGAACTTAACCTCAAAATTTCACTTTCTGCATAGTCACATTGAGACCGAGTAATACGTAAACGAATGTGTTTGGGAATACCTATACACACGCGATCAAATCGTATTTTCAATTTAGTTAGGAATAATCGACCGAGTCCGCACGCGAATCGGCAATACTTCAGACAGACGGTGAACTAATTTCCTAAAACGTACAAATTATCGACCACAAGCAGAACTTATTCTACCTGAGTGCGTAATATGATGACACAATTAATACATTAATACGTTAATGGGCAACACCATCAAAAAGTCCATACCAACGAAAATTTACACCATGAATTTTTAACAGTGTATGGGGACTTTAAATCATAAGGACCTACGTAGCAGCGGCGAATTTCTTTTATAATGTAAGGAGAGAATCCTATTTATCCTACGCAATTAATCCCCAAGTCAAGCTATCTTGAATTCGGCACCAATAATTATTAATGCCGCCAGATACACACTTTTCAAAACTGATTTATCCTACGCAATCAATCCCTAAGTCAAGCTATGTTGAATTCGGCATCAATAATTATTACAGCCGCCAGATACACACTTTTCAAAACCTTAAAACTTATTTATCCTACACAATCAATCCCTAAGTCAAGCTATCTTGACTTCGGCACCAATATTTATAAAAGCCGCCAGATACACACTTTTCAAAACAAACGACCAACTATTTTATGCAGGTATGAAGTATAATAACTTCGTTAGAAAATTGTAAAACAAAAGACGTTTTTGACGGTGTAAAAACTTTGTGAATGAGAGAGCAAGAGGCGAGCGTTAGTTGAATGATTGTTTGATTACGCTTCGTCTCCTGTGGATATAATAAAGACTATAACAGTAATATAATGGATCAATTTGATCACGTGCCCGATAACAACGTCTATATATAGGCTGGAGAGGGCCTCGTTAGCATAACGTTTATAGTGGAGCGCGGCGCAATCGCCAGCTCGATTATTCAAAACCGCTCATTATCTCGTGCTTGCGAACGATCGTTAAGTTAATTAGCGACAAAATAATTCCTTCCGGGACTGGACGCGAAACACATACATAGATACGCGACAAGTATATAGAATATTAAGGTGGTGGATGTGAGGCCGGTGAGATACAGCAGGGATGTGTGCAGGAAGCATGTGGCGTATCTGAAACACCACAGGGTTACGAGGAAAAGCGTCGGCCCTCTCGCCGTCATACTCTGCGGTCGCGCCGCGACTCCTAATCGTTCCTTGACACGAATCCGGAATGTTTCGAGGGCAGAGAGCCGAGCGCCAATGTACCACGATGAAACGTCGTCCTGCCAGAGACCACGCTGTGGTACTACCAACGAGAGAGGTCCTTGGGTACGTGCCAAAGTGGTTTCGAGAAACTGGATAGAGAACGTCGAAGATGCTACATAATATGCTGGTAACCAGCGGGGCTTTTCTCATCCGGGCTTCCCCCGTTGTTGTATTCGATAAGTCGGAAGAGGAAACAGTATGACAGCTATCTCGTATATAATAGTTCGCAGCCAACCACAAACAACCTGAAACTTGGAGTAAAAAAGCGTGAAATTGAAGGGAATTAGATTTATTCGTACATTTTTATTTAATGTATAATATGTTTTTACTTGCGTCAAAGTATGACAATTCATGAATGAATACATTGAACTTTTTCATAGTACTGAACAACTGATGTCTGTGAACTTGGCATCTCAAATGTTAGCATCTCAATAAAAACCTTTATATTTACTTGCATCCAGCATAGTTCTATAGTTCCTGACAAGTTTTGACAATAGTTGTATTGATTTAACCTTAAAAACGCGATTTCAAGGTTTGAGATGCCAACTTCACAAACGAAACCTCAGCATCTCATCAAATTTTGAATATTTCAGTATCAATAAGTTGTATCCTGCATAGTTCTATAGTCCCCGATGGGTTTTAACAATAGTTCTGGTGAATTTTACTTAAAACAGCGATTTAATGATATGCGATGCCAACTTCACGAAATACATCTTAGCATCTCATCGAATTTAGAAGATTTGTCTACGCAAAAGATTAAACCAGCATAGTTCTATATCCCCCGATAGTGTTTAATAATAGTTCTATTGATATTTAATTAAAATTGCGGTCGAACGTATAACGTGACAGCTTCGCACATGGAACACGTTCGTATTTCACTTGCAATAACTACTGACGCCTCACGTCATCTCGCGTCACCTCAAAAGGAGTTCTGACCTCTAGGCATTTCCAAAAAAATTCTGAGGTGTCTAGGCATTTACAAAAAAATCAAAATTGTTCAACGCCGAACCAGTTGAACAATAGTGAGATGCTGATACCAAAAGACGAGTTCTCATCTTTTTTGTCGCTTCATATGATAGTTATAGACTTTCTTTTTACGGAGTTGAAATAATGTATTATACTACAAGGATTCATGTAGGAATTGTCGGTACACTGACAGAACTGTCGACACACCCGTATTGTGGCCCAGGTAAGGTGGCAACACGCGCCCCAATCAAAATCTTTGACAAAACAATATTGGGATGTTCACACGGATCCCAGATTTGGCGTCCATATTGACCCGACATTGAACCGTATATATATCGTATTCGCCCAGAATTTATGCCAGTACTTAGCAGGCACCAATCTGGTAAGGTGGCCACGCTCGCCCCAATAAAAATCTTTGACAAAACAATATTAGGATGTTTAAACGAATCCCAGATTTGGCGTCGATATTGGCCCGATATTGAACCGTAAATATATCGTATTCGCCCAGAATTTATGTTAAGTACAACCAGCACCAATCTATCTCTTAGGTCCAATGCGCGTCCCAATCAAAATTTTTGACGAAACAATTTATTTGATTAAAATAAAATTTAATTTATTTCAAATAGATCCCATGTTTGATTCAAATAAACCCATGAAAGTGATTTCTCTGGATACAGCATTGACTTAAAGCTGTTCATAATTCAATGAAAATAGTTGTAAATGATTCATTACATGTATAAAAAAAAACCTTTTACGAAGTTTCGAATGGTTAAACTACATAACCGTAAAGAAATTTTACGAGTAAAACGGCTCTGGTTGTATACAACAAAGTACGCTCAGGGTCTCTCGACGACCGCTTCCTTGCACACCGTTATTCCGGCAATCCGCGCGCTCATCAAACTTTTGCCGCACTTCTCCAACAGAAAGTCCACCTTCCTTAAGTCGCCGTTGTCGAAGAATTCCAAACGGATTAACTATTATAAGAAAACACCGTCGCTAATTCGATAACTTAATCACAACTACAGTAACGACTTTGGTGTTGTTTTCATTGCATTTTTGCAGTGTCTGAATAAGTCGTCCGGTGTTGCTTGAGTCGACAATGTTATTCACAATTGGTATTCGGAAGAGACAATGTATTTTTATTACAACAATTTACGTTGAAGAAAAAGTATCTTTTTATCACAACTTACATTTCTCCGTAACAATTACCTATGTTAAGAATTTCTTCAAATCCTTAAGAGGCAATGATACTCCCCACCCCCCCGCAGATTTTTTCAAAGCTATTTTCTCCTGAACAATACAGCAGATAGGGTCCGTATTTTGAAGCAACACGCGGAAGAATCGTAGAATTGGGCTAAGCTTCTGGCTCCTCAATCGATTCAATCGTTTTTTATGAAAATTAAAAACCAAATAGTGCGAGAGAGACAGAGCTATGGTGCGAGAGAGACAGACCTATAGGCGTTTAACATTGGGCGAAGTAATTTTCACCGGTGTACCATTGCCTCTTAACAAGTACAGGAACCAAGATTCCACACCGAGAGAAAGAATATAGTACTCATTCCCAGATTCGTATAGTAATCGGGATCCAAAGTGGAAACATGGCATTTTTTTCCAGACACATACAAAGATTTACTAGACGTCGCCCTCTAACGTATTTAACGTAAATAGTACAGCGGGCGACGCCTACCCGAGTAGAAATTCTGATACTGGCGTAACAAGGGCGTTATCAGGTAGGCCGCAGTTCCTTACCAGGCAGTGTCAAGGCAACCGGACCAGGCCCGCTACCAAAACGTAACGTTGTGGTTGATATGGCCATGATCAGGGAGACTGTTAAGGCCATGATCGGGGAACTGTTGAGGCCATAATCGGGGAAATAGCTCAGGCCGTAATCAGCATACCTGTTCGAGTCGTGATCAGGCTCGAGTAAGGATCCTACCTGGAACTTTCCAGGCAGGAAATTCATAAATGAATTAAAACGCGTGTTATACTTTTGTTTTTCTTATTACTTTAAGCTTTTCAACTTAAACAAACTTTCATAAAACATTTAATGCTAAACAAATGTATATTCTTTTTGTACTTCTGGAAACATGGAAACTGTAGGTTCTTATCTTATTTTGCGAGAAACACAGAAAGTTGAGTTAAAGCGTGCCAAATTTGCTCTGATTTCTCGATTGTAATGTTACCTTTAAAAAATCTCGCGAAATGAATAATAAAGAATAGGAACATACATCTAGTAAGGCTGCACAAGATAGCGCTGGGGTTAATACAGAATGATAATGTATATCTAATCAGGACCGCGTACGGCTTCCTGACCAAAGTATGCACACCAGATGGCGCTTGGGTATTATCAGACACCTCTCTCTGCACCAAATCCGGTCCCTTTAAGGCATTCCACAGAAAGGCAAGCCTTATGATTTCCCGATCGCGGCCTGACTAGTCCTCAGGCACCCGTAATAGAATTTCTACTCGGGTAGTAGGCCCCGCGGTGGTCGACCAGTAGGAAAATTAGGAAAAGGTCCCTGCAGACGGTCGATAAGTAGGGAAATTCAGAAAAACAGTAACTAGGGGAAACTCCACGCAAATGCAAGAAAGTAGGAGACGATGACTTTCGGCCAACCAGAGGCGAGAGACTCGCCCTCTCTTAAGGTAAATGTCCCCATTCCCGTACCCTATAAGGCCAACCAGACAAATGTATGTCTTTTTTCGTTGTGACGAATTTAAATTTGGAGATTTTTTTTGCACCACTGTAAAATTCAGTTAATTCTCTTTCTAAAAATGGTTTATTCAATCGATTCCGCCAATTAATTCGCCAGATAGAGGCTGATTAATTCATACTTATTAGTGTCCCCTCTGCCGACACAGCTGTGCCCAATCCCGACCAGCGATGACCCCATTTTCGACCACTAGGGAAACGGAGATCCCGAAGAGTAATAACATTTTTTTAAAAATAAATAAACATGATCCGGGATTGTACTATTAATATTTTTATTGCATAATTATAAAAAAAACTTCGTTTTTCGGAACTTATGTTACATTTCCGTCTCCACATACACTTTTTTTTTGCGATGCTGTAAAAATTGAAACCCATTTTCGACCACTAGGGAAACGGAGATCCCGAGGAGTAATAAAATTAAAAAAAAAAAATAAACATGATCCGGGATTGTACTATTAATATTTTTATTGCATAATTATAAAAAACTTCGTTTTTAGGAACTCATATTACATTTCCTCCTCCACATACACTTTGTTTTTGCCATGCTGTAAAAATGTAATTATTTCAAAATTTTGATCAGTGAGGGAAAAAAGTCCAAGTCCTTCGCAGCGATCCTGTAAGAATTGACTTATATCAATCTTTTTTATCACCGAGAAAGTAAACCTTGTAATAAAGAAATTTTTTTGACTGCCTAAATAACGTTTACGGTAATGGGGGCAGCCAGGCATTTCGTTGTGCCTAACTTCGACCACCGTAAGAAAAATGAAAAATAAATTATTTATAACTTTTTTTTTGCTGGATCAGTAATTGAACTCATAATCTATCGTTTGCACTAAAAATTGTTCGATTTTTACAAATTCCGGATGCAGTACGGACTATTGAAGCGGTCAACGCAACTTAACCTCACTGTTAAGAATACGATGGGTTCGCGACAAGCGTTTGGAAATACGAACAAAACTTGGATTGTGTTATTGTATTTACTCTTTACGTTGCAATACTCTCACACATAGGGTCCTCGGAATATTGTACTATGCTCAATTGTTGTTATTTTTACGCAGCACTCGTGTAAATAATTATTTCCGTCGAAGTGGTCGGCAGAGGGAGCATGGACGGGAATGGGGACATTTACCTTACTCCTAAAATTAATGCACTAACTTTAAGTCAAAGAAATCTGTTCAAAAAGTGGGGGACGGGAGTTTTTCCGGCCAATTAGAGTCTAAAGAAACTGCCCTCTCCCAATCCTGCGTAACACCAAAGGTTCGCAGCACTAGTATATAAGGTCACAATTTTTGTATTTTAGTCAGTATAAATTTTGTAAAATCATCGATCAACCGTTCCAGAGTAAAAGTGTTAAAACCAAGTCAAAATGTTAGTTCTCAACGTCAACCACATACATCGGGAACGAATGCAGTACAGTTGCATTCCTTCTATTCCTTACTCCTAATTCAGAGCGTTATGCACGGAAAGAAAAAAGTAGTTCTGGCTACCAATTCTAGCATATGCTGTGCCGCGTGTTAGTTTCTAAAACTAAATCGGAATCGTAGTCTCAACTTTTTTCGATTGGTATCAAAAATAGTATGTATGACCAACAACTTGGTATCTGTAACTATCACGGCTGCTATCCAATCCAAATGATTCATTACGCCAACCAACCAGTGAGTTGAGGTTATGATCTCAGCTGGTCATTGTTACTATCGATACTCTACCAACGAGGTTATAGTTTCTTTAACCGACCGAGTAGTTGGCGCTATTCTAACTATTTCGATTGGTTGTCGGGACCGATAAATCAGATTTTACAACTACTTTTTTCTTTCCGTGTGCAGTATAGTTGCATTCGTTCTATTCCTTACTCCTAATTCAGAGCTTTATGCAGTATAGTTGCATTCGTTCTATTCCTTACTCCTAATTCAGAGCGTTACACAATACAGTGGCATTCGTTCTATTTCTTACTCCTAATAATTGAGAGCGTTATGCAGTACAGTTGCATTCATTCTATCTTCTAAATCTTCGAACTCGAAACCAATGCAGACAAATTGCAAACATATCTCTCGAAAGACTGTCGTTTACTCGCGCAGACAGACCCAGCTTAAAACAGTTAACGAATGCGGTTTGTAGCAAGCGTTTAACTTTAATAATAGCTGACTGTACGCGGAGGAACGGAGTCATAACTTTTCTCGAAATTCAAGACGTAGAAATCATTCTAAGTCCTTCATAACATTCTCAATATTTAAGACTTAAAATGAACTATCCTAATTCGAATATCACTTCAGAAAATGAATATAAAGTTATTAAAAACTGATCATACAATTAACTTTCTAAGAATAAAGTATATTTCAATGAGTGATCAAAGATTAAATTCCAATTTAAAAAATATTAAAACCAAACACTAAAATCCTTTATTTCTGATCAAATCGTTTAGCCCAAATCCCGGATTAATCAGCCTTTGCTAAGGTCCAAAACAGGGCAATTGTTTTGTTACTTCGGACGTAACACAAAGAACACGAGCAAAGTGACTCGAGTAGAAATTTCGAGCGTTACATGGCGTGTAAATCTGGCGCTGCTAAGGCCCTTCTCAGCGCCTAGTCAGGGCCTGATTTGTGCCTGATGTAACGCTAAAAATTTCGGCTCGGCGAGCTTTGTTGCTGGTTCCTAAGTGAAACAGACACAGATTGTGTAGAGGCGTGTTAGTCCAGTACTTCTGGTGACCGGGAGGCTCGATTTCGATACCCGCAGAGTGCAAAATGTTCTTTATGAGCCACGTGCCACGTAGTATATACCGTCATAACTCGTGCTACACTGTTGACGTAAACATAGGAGCTCAGAGAATCGACCTTCAGCTAACTTACACTCTCCATAGATTTTCGTGGTTTTCTTGTGTCTTACTTAGGCAAAAACGAGTGATTCTATCTCAATGTTAAATTGTGATGGATGGAAACTTGTGAGTGCATCAGAAAAACAAGAGAGATACGTTAATATGTACTACGAAACATATAAATAAACAAAAGCTAGTTTTAAAGATCCAAAGTTAATCAGATTCAGATTAATCCAAATCAGACTTTCCTACAGATTTAATCAACTCAATTGAAAACTTTTTCAGATTATCACGATGCCCCGTTTCTTTTTTCTTTTTTATTCTCAAAGACACGTTCAGAGTCAACTGAAAATAAAACAAGGATGCAAAGTAGAACCTTGCACATTGCTTCCTCATTATTTTTCGCTTCTTACAAAGCTACCTCTATGAGGAAGTATGTTATTCAATTTTTGGCTTCCTCATAGAGGAAGCTTTGTAAAACGCGAAAAATAATGAGGAAGCAATGTGCAAGGTTCTACTTTGCATCCTTGTTTTAATTAGATAAATATACATGTTGTGGATTCGCTTTTTCTATTTCGTTATTACGTTATTTCGTGATTATTAGAGCGTTTCCGAAAGTGAATGTGATAATGTATATTTTTAAAAATAATTCAACATTCCATAAAATCAAAAATTTCATACCGTTCGTCACTAAATTATACATATATAATAGCTGAATATTGTTTCATTTATATACAAAATTTGAGCTCGCTATCTTAAGTTTTGCAAAAGTTACAATAGAGCGATAATGTCAATTTTTTGAAAAATTCAAAACATCATAAAATTTTAACGGTTCAACCGATCTTAACCAAATTCAATAGCGATCACCGGCGTATAGAAGCTCACATTCATACCAATTTTAAGATCAATATCTCGAAAATTGAAAGAGTTATCGCGTAAACAGACATTTTTCAAAAAATTCAAAAACGCGTAATAATTTAACGATGAAGTGGATTTGAACAAAAATCTGTATGAACGATGAGGCTTGATCCCTCTATCTATGGTCCAAATTTCAGCTTGATATCTCAAGGCATTCCCGAGTTATAAAGGTTTACATTTTTCGATCGTGTAACATACACACATACACACACATACAGACATTTTTTCTAAATCACTTTTCTCGACGTTTTGGCCCATTCTGAGTGTAATGACATGAAAATCTAGAAAAAAAAAATTTTCATGAAAACAAAGCTTCCTCTATGAGGAAGCAAAAGTAAGTTCCAGAGAAAGAAATCTTCCGGTAACGCGTAGGTGTCAAGCTACTATGATTTGCAATTAAAATTAATTAACACAAAAATAACCGTTACATTTACACAGAGGCGATTTCGCATATTCTCAAATTATTTGATCCACAGGAATTGGAGACAAAAATAAAGTTACATTTTTGGATACATAAACTGATCGCGTGCCGCGTACGGTTTACGAGGCTGCGAAAATCTGTCATGCACTGCGGCGTAAAGTTAGTGAATGGTATGAGGTACAACTTCGGTAGAAACAGCCAGGCCATGTCGTATCGTGTGCGTTGTATGCCACGTCGGTCCGATCAATACGAGTTCCGTCAAGTGACCATTCGACTGGCTTTCATTACCATTGTAAAATAATGTACAGAAATATTGTAATCGAAATGCTGCGACGTTGAAAGTTATCCAGTAAAAGAAAATCAGTAGCACAGTGTATGTTGAGAGGGAAGAAGAAAAATAAAAATTGCCTCGAATTGTCGAGGCCTTGGCATGCGCCAGGAAAATTATTGACGTGACTATGCGTCACATGAAATATCGCTATGCGGAAATTGAAAAAACAAACCCGTCCCAGGAGGCCTCGAAGCACCAGGGCGCTTCCCGCGAAAGCGTTCTTCAAATAAACATCGAGGTCCTCCGGTCCGGTGGATAATCATCAAAAGCCCGACTTTCGCGAATTAAAAATAAAGAGGAAAACGTGGTGAGAACGAAAGATAGAGCGAGGCAGAGGTATGAATAAGCTCGGTTGGCCCCGATAGCAGCGAGAGTGAGAAACCGTGGAAGTGGTTACGGCGCATGCGGGTCAGACAGGGTCGACAAAGCGGAGTAACGGAACTGCTATTCCCCCCCCCCCCCATCCCCCAACAGTACTAGAGGTTGCGAGGGTGCGCTTGCACTCTCGTGGAAACGGACGTTGAACTTTGCCCGATTGTTTACCGCCGATGAGGGAGTTATAGTTCTCGGTACTGAAACGTAATAAACATATTCTTAACCACAGTTATGATGGTCGAGAAGCAAATATACTGAGCACACTTTGAATTACGTTACGTATAAAATAGAGATCAAAGTCAAATGTTCAAGCTACATCAAGGAAATCTGGTCACCAAAAAAGAGTCAGAAAAGATTTTTTACCGATGATTCTATTCTTTCTAAAAATCTTATGTTTACACTTCATAAAGTAGATATCAAGTACTACAATTGTGTAATTTTGCACAAATATATAAAACACTATAATGGCGTAAGGTGAAATTTCAAATTTTGCCACTTTGCGCAGCTTCCGAATTAAACCAGTAAACAGATTTGAACTTCCGATGTCTTATTTTGTTTGTAAGGGAGGTAATTCCGTAATGAGTATAGGGATTTTTATTCCAGGTATTTAAACCAAAATCATGAATTGAAATCTTTATTTATTAGAAACTCACTGAATAATGAACTCCTATTAATCCAATTTCTACTGCATCTTCGTTCGGTGTACTTAATACAGAATGACCTCTCTCACACACTGAAAGAAATGATTAGTTGCCATAACCAAAAAATGAGTTGACACAACCAATCATTATTTCTATTATTTCCCTTACGACTCAAATGGTAGTGCCAACGATTCGAATGGTAGTCCCAACTATTCGAGTGGTAGTCCCAACGATTGGATTGGTTAACCTCACTAATCTCGCGAGAATTAATCGTGAATAGTTGAGGTTACTTCGATATGGTTGAGGCAACTAATTTTTTAGACATTGTGTAGAGTAAATGGGAAACGTAGTTGTCACAACCAAACATTTTTTCCGTGCAAACAAAATAAGACATCGGAAGCTTAAATCTGTTCACGGGTTTGATTCGAAAGCTGCGCAAAGTCACAAATTTTACATTTGGCCTTACACCATTCTGGTGTCCGATATGTTTATGCAAAATTGCATAATTATAATATTTGATATGTACTTTATGAAGTTTAATTGTAAGATTTTTAGAAAGAATAGAATCATCCATAAAAAATGTTTTCTGATGACATTTTTTAGGTAACCGGGTCCCCTTAAGAATAACGATTATAGTCATTTAGTAATATGGGACGATCTTACAAATAGTAAACGATTGCTATATTAAAGCGTTATTTTTCACCGAATATAGGGAAACCAGGTCAGGGCGAAACACTTTTTGTTTGACATTTATTTTCAATTTTTTGCGTTGCTGATTTGAAATATTGTTATGGAGGTTGTGTTTTATGATCGGTTGGGTATATTCTGTACCATTTTACAGGTTGCGAATAAAAACTTCAACTCCGGCACTGTAATTTTCTAGTAAATTTTTTTAACAGTGCGACAGAGTTGTAAATGCCTAATACTTATAGAAATAATGATGATGATACAATCAGCTCTATAATTATGATTGTATAATAATAACATGTAGCGATTGTAATACGATGATTAAACTTTGGAATGGCTTCAAAAATTATTATTTTTCAATAAAAATTCACGAAAATCCTTTTGAAAAAAAAATGCAAAAAAATAAGTAATGCATTACTTATTTCTTCCATATTTTCCACTATTTCTTGCAATATTAAAGACAAAAATTAGTATTTTTTACAGCTATTCAAATGTTTACACTCTATTTTATAATCACTTCATATTATTATTATGAAATCATAATTACAAAACAAATTGTACTGCAGTAAACTATATCTCATGAATTAATGGGGATTTACAATTCTGCAGTGCGAATATTTTGTCCAATCGACAAAATTTTTAATCAGTGTACATTATTCTTTTTGCGAAAACCTAGTCCGCAATGTATCTTGATTTTACATAAATTCCTTCAATGGTTTTGCGTGTTTCGGACCATTATCGAACAAGTGACACTGCAGACGCTTTGACCCCGCGTTTCGGTATTTGGTAAGGGGTTATGTGAGTAACGGAGACGCGTAACGGACGCGGTAATGCAGCGATGCAAAATGGATGCGAGCTGTGAGCTGGTGCACCGAGTACGAGAGACCCAACTCGACATGCCGCACCGTTATTCTTGGCCCCAAACCGCCGTTGGTCGCACGAGCACGATGTGACTATAAATAAACGAGTGGCGTTTGAACAGTGGGTTCACGCCTTGGAGGAGACAAACTGACATGAAAGATGCAACGGTGAAAGAATGTAAAGTCCATCAGCGTGAGGGAGCTCGAAAAAGCGGAAGTATTAGCCAGAACGTGTGCATACAATCTGACGTGGAAACGGATGGTACTTGGGAAAGACCATGACAAGATTTACTTTGGAACTGAGATGGGTAACTCTTGCTACGATCAATTAGGGAACGATATGTGTTTTCATAATTTGATATTAGGTATATCAGAAAAATATTAGTTAAAATAACGCTTTGATGACATTTTTATTAATGGATATTATTTATATTTGAAATATTCAATAACATTCACAAGGAAGTAATGAATAAAACAATTAATTGTGTAAGTTGCCCGTCATTATCTTCATTTGAGATCTTTCATTTGAAAAGATGTTACTAAAAGTCGTAAAATACAAAATATATTAGAATCGTATCACACGAGTTTAATCCATGTTTTGTCTTTTTCTCTCCGTATGTATATATAACGAAAATAAATGTCAGAATAACATTGTTTTTAATTATGAAATATGTGAAGCAGTTAATCTAAAGCATAATCATGGCAAATAATTTTTACTGTTATTGAGACACTAAAAGCCGGAATGAGGGAAACACCGAGAGAAAAAGTTTCATTGATTCACGGAAATCTTTGCCAATGAAATGAAATACATGAATTTCAATACTATCTTTTCTTTGAATGATCTCCAACTCAATGAAAAGTAGTGACATTGATTCGAAGAAACATTTCTTTAAACCAATGAACCTTTTTCATTGATTTCAAAGATATCGGCGCTGATTCAATGAAACCTTCTTCTTACCAGCTCAAAATTTCGAAACCTATTTTTCCCTGAAGTACGCGGCAGATAAAGCTCAAATTTTGTGAGTATGTAAGGAAGTATGGCAGAAATAGGCTAAGCTTCTGACTCCTCGAAACTCGAAGCCGTTCGTTCGGGAGAACCGGAAAACAAAAAAGTGAGGTTAAGTGCGAGAGAGAGATCAACGAAAACGTTTCATTGCACCAATCAAAACGTCTCTTTAAAACAATGAAACTGTTTCTTTATTATATGCTCACTAAGTAAATCTTTATTTACAGGCAATGAAATGTTCTCTTTGAAATTCAAATGCACTATTTCGTTGAAATCAATGAAAAAAAAATCAATCCACCCATTTCTTTGACGTCAATGAAATCTTTTCTCTCGGTGAAGAATTACCTAGGCAGTCAAGGTAAGTCTAAAAAATCTCAATGTTTGCGGGTTTAGTGTTTTGAATACTGCGCAGTATCATTGCGCAGACTTTGGGGTGATACCTCGCTAAATTATACAATACAGTGTATACTGAAAAAAATAATCAGTTGAGTAGACTCCAAGTGATGATATTGGAGTTGGACCAATAAACTAGTTGGTTACGGGAATAAATCAATTGATTGGGGTGACAAATCAGCTGGTTATGCCAACCTGGTGGTGTCACAACCAACTATTTGTCGGCCCAACCAAAAAATTGGTTAACCTGGCCAATTTAGTCACTTGGAGCGTATTTGGACAGGATGGGATAGCCAATTTTTCTATCCGTGTAGTTTGTATTCAATTATATTGGTTCCCTATGCAACAATACATCTATTTACCTGCCTCTTCAATATTCACGGCCATTATGAACATCTACGCTAACCCACAAAAAGAAATCTGATCAGTTAATTGTTTACTCAAAACTGTTCAATTTTCTCCAATATCATCACTATAAAGTAGATATTTAGCATTTGTCCAGCCGTTACTTTTCAGACTATCTTATCAAACCAATCAAACGTATACTCGAAACAGAATAATAGAGCTTTATAAAGTAATAATTGAAAGATATTGACAATCGAGTAAAATCGTTTTTCTCTTTGAAAGTCTTTGATGCAGGATCGCCAAATTATACAATACAGTGTACACTGACAAAATAATTAGTTGAGTAGACTCCAAGTGATGAGATTGGAGTTGGACCAATAAACTAGTTGGTTACGGGAATAAATCAATTGATTGGGGCGACAAATCAGCTGGTTATGCCAACGAATTAATTGGTTGGCAGCCAACGAATTAGGTGTCACAACCAACTATTTGTTGGTCCAACGAAAAAATTGGTTAACCTGGCCAATTTAGTCACTTGGAGCGTATTTGGACAAGATGGGGTAGCCAATTTTTCTATCCGTGTAGTTTGTATTCAATTATATTGGTTCCCTATGCAACAATACATTTATTTACTTGCCTCTTCAATATTCACGGCCATTATGAACATCTACGCTAACCCACAAAAAGAAATCTGATCAGCTAATTGTTTACTCAAAACTGTTCAATTTTCTCCAATATCATCACTATAAAGTAGATATTTAGCATTTGTCCAGCCATTACTTTTCAGACTATCTTATCAAACCAATCAAACGTATACTCGTAACAGAATAATAAAGCTTTATAAAGTAATAATTGAAAGATATTGACAATCGAGTAAAATCGTTTTTCTCTTTGAAAGTCTATGATGCAGGATCGCTAAATTATACAGTACAGTGTACACTGAAAAAATAATCAGTTGAGTAGACTCCAAGTGATGAGATTGGAGTTGGACCAATAAACTAGTTGGTTACGGGAGTAAATCAATTGATTGGGGCGACAAATCAGCTGGTTATGCCAACGAATTAATTGGTTGGCAGCCAACGAATTGGGTGTCACAACCAACTATTTGTCGGCCCAACCAAAAAATTGGTTAACCAGGCCAATTTAGTCACTTGGAGCATATTTGGACAGGATGGAATAGTCAATTGCTTCCTCATAGAGGAAGCTTTGTTTTCATGAAATTTTTTTTTTTCGAGATTTTCATGTCAGTATACTTAGAATCACCTAAAACGTCGAGAAAAGTGGTTTAGAAAAAATGTCCGTATGTATGTATGTGTGTGTGCTGGGCTTCGAAAATTCAATCTCCTCTCACTCGGTAACCGTTCGAGCGATCCGGCTCAAATTTGGCACGCAAGTAGAGTAGCTGCCCCTCTTTGAATGTTGTGATTTTTGCCAAAATATGTGAAGTCATTAAGATTTTATGTTGATTTTAATTTGTTGAAAAAAGGGCGTGGTCGCTCTAACTTTCGTAAAAGTTCGCCGATTTGGCTAAATAGTTCTTCATAACTGAAGATACGTTCAATGTTGTATGGTATTGAATTTCGACGAAATCGGTAAAGCGGTTCGGATTTTATAGAATTTTGAATTTTTCGAAAAAAATAGATTTTGATCTAAATTACGTCGAATTTCAACAAATGAACAGAAATTTTGTACAGACGAAAAATAACATTCAGAAATGTCATGTACCAAATTTGGTGATGATCGGTAAGGTCGTTCGGATTTTACACCATTTTTCATTTTAAAAAAATGTAGATTTTCGCTATAACTTCCGGAAAATTTGAGAAAGTACGACAAAAATTTGTATCTAATCAAAATTAGATGTAACGGTGTTTGCAGAGGTGATTTATAGCTGTATAAAACACCTCTGCAAAAGAGACACAAGGTATAAAAAAATGAAGCAAAAAAGTGAAATATAAGAAAAAAAATATAGCGTTGAATTTTGTTTTACGATACGTCAAAAAACGGAAAGAAATCAGAGAAGAAAGATGGAAAATAAATTTGAGATAGGTAAAAAAAACAAGGATGCAAAGTAGAACCTTGCACATTGCTTCCTCATTATTTTTCGCTTTTTACAAAGCTTCCTCTATGAGGAAGCCAAAATTGATTAACACACTTCCTCATAGAGGTAGCTTTGTAAAAAGCGAAAAATAATGAGGAAGCAATGTGCAAGGTTCTACTTTGCATCCTTTTTTTCTATCCGTGTAGTTTGTATTCAATTATATTGGTTCCCTATGCAACAATACATTTATTTATCTGCCTCTTCAATATTCACGGCCATTATGAACATCTACGCTAACCCACAAAAAGAAATCTGATCAGCTAATTGTTTACTCAAAACTGTTCAATTTTCTCCAATATCATCACTATAAAGTAGATATTTAGCATTTGTCCAACCATTACTTTTCAGACCATCTTATCAAACCAATCAAACGTATACTCGTAACAGAATAATAGAGCTTTACAAAGTAATAATTGAAAGATATTGACAATCGAGTAAAATCGTTTTTCTCTTTGAAAGTCTATGATGCGGGTCCGATGAATTCTTTATGATTCTCAGAGGCGAAAATCTAATAAAAAAAGGGGCTCCCATGAAAAGAGGCTTTTCGACCAATATTCTGTGGTATAGGAGGCGCCTGAGTCTTCAGACTCTTCGCTAGGTCGGCGTTGAAAGAAAATAATCTTTGATGAGATCACGACGGATTAATCTGGCGCGGTCGAAGTCGTCGGGAGAGAAAGAAGTCGGTCGACGGCGTCAGGCCGAACGTACATATAGACGGTGCTCCAGCGGAGCACAGCCGCTTCCAGACTCCTTCGAAGATCTAACGACCTCGCGAGCTTGGATCAATAGGTCGAACTTTACGACCGACTGTATTATGTTTGCTTCGAGTAGACATTCGACGCTGACCTCCGGATAGGAACGAAGCAATGTTTTTTGTACTGCTGTCGACTAAGAATACACCAAAAGCAATAGTGTCACTGATTGCCTCAAGTGAGATAGCCACTAGAATGAGTGCAAATAACATTTATAGTCTGTTTCACGATTTTTCAATAGAGGGCGCAGCCAATTTCTGTAACCTCCACTCAATTTTAAAGACGTAAGTCTCACACATTCTCAGTGCTTTTATCAACTTTCATCAAATCATCTAAAAAATTCGAATCGAGAAAGTAATTTTTTTAAAATAGAAAAGCTTTGCATTTTTTTCTCTCGAACGTTTATATTTTTGAAAAATTATTTAAATTTAATTTCACGAAGGATTTTTCATACCATTCTAGAATTCTATTCTAGAACCCTACAAGGCTCAACAGAGGCGGTCACGACGAAATATATAATCAAAAATGTCCACTTCAGGATCTAATCAGGCTTAAATGTGGAAGCCTCACTAGGGTCGCCCATATTGTGCCTCGTTGCCTACAAAGATATACCCTTTATAGGCTACTGTATAGGCACTATACAGGCAATTTTATAGGCTCTTTATAATTTCATGTTTTAATATTTCCGATACGCCCGGTAACTGTACGACTACTGTAAATTGGTTCTATACTTTTCATTAACAGTAAAGAAGTAAAAAATTGTTGTCATTTCTGGTGGATGTATATTTTTCTAGAGGTGTATTACCAGTACACTTAGAAGTTTTTATTCATAAACTCGTAATCGAAATTTAATGTACAATTGTGGTATAAAATTCAGGTACTTTTACTGTAATATTAAAGTAAGTTATTAAACATGCTGTACCATACATCAATTTTTCATTACACTTGTATATTAAATTTAATATACTAGTTTATATTAAATTTAATATAGTAATATAGTAGTTTTTATGCATAAACTAGTATATTAAATTTAATATACTAGTTTATGCATAACAACTGCCAGTAAGAGTACATTGAAGTTCCAGTAGACTCTTTTTACAGGGCATGTAAGGTGCTCTGGATCAACCTTTTCACGAAAAGATGTATCATTCCTGTTATCATGATGCGGTCATAGGTTCATATGCGGTCACCTATCGAAGTACTGACCGCCAGAAAACTGAGATTTTCCTCCTGGGAATTATATTAATGTTTCATCCAACTATGTTCTTATACTGGCTATAACCATAAAATATAGACGTTCCTCCTGGGAATTATAGTTTATAGTTAGATTATCGTCGGCCTAACTATATTTTTCTTGTAATTGCCAGATTTTTCTCTCAGTATAGACGTCTTCAGTACTAAGTATCCTTATTATAGATGAAGAAATCTAGGCTCTCCATTAAGTAATACTAGGACTAGTTCACTGTTAGCTGTCAACAACCAGTGTTGCATGTGTGCATAGGTTTCATTATGCAGTATTTCCACGAACTACCAAAAGTTGTCTTCAAGTATTTCACTTGTAGATCGCAACTCATTTTAGTACCTGAAAATCAATCCCGCAGCTAGTATACTAATGATTTTTAGTATTTGTTGACATGTATATTCCTACTTTCAGTGAGGCTAGCTTTTGCTATCATTTAGATATATTTTTTTACTCTAGTATATTTTTCATCATATTTTCAAGCTTTCAACCAAACTGGCATCAGTCTGCCCCAAGCGTTCTTGCGGGGTGGACGTATGAATTTTATTCCTCGGTACTTTTTACATTGTTCGTTTGTCATTATTGAAATCGTTGCATTCCGATGCGTTAGACAGTGCGTTTGATGCGATATGGCGGAAAAAAAACGACAAACACGGAAAAAAAGGCTTGGTTAAATACGCGCCAGCCAATTTCTTGGTTAGACCAATCAGATTATTGGTTGTGGCAACCAAGTTATTGGTTATATTACAATGCCGCTTGGTGGCGCTGACCAATAACTTGGTTGGTCTAACCAATTAAATGGCTAGCGTATAGGCCTCAGGCGTATCTCGCTCTAGCGGCCGCTGAGTGCATAACAAGATGATCAGCTGTTCTTAGTTCGTGCGCACATTGGTCCGATTTTCCAAGCTCCAAGGAAATATGGCGTACAGGGCGGAGCTTGGAAAATCGGACCAATGTGCGCCGAACTAAGAATAGCTGATCATCATGTTACGCACTCAGCGGCCGCTAGAGCGAGATACGCCTGAGGCCTATATATAACCAAGTGCTTGGTTGTTCTAACCAAGCGTTTTTTTGCGTGAAGAGTGGCTGGGTTAACATACAAAAAATACGACGACTTGAGCTCTCGACAAAAGCTGCGTAGCTTAAAGCATTTGCTGTCGAACTAACCGCGCATGTTGAAGCTTCTCAAGAAACGAGTGATAATGTATGAATGAGTGTAATTTACTTTTTGTCATTTAAGAAAAATATAACGCTCATACTATTTTCGTACAATTACTCATAGTTATTCAAAGCGAAATGTATTTTGAATACAATTTTATTCGAATATTGCCCATCCCTGATTGTAATTACTAAGAGACCCTATATGGGCTGTGACGTATTTTTCACTCTCGCTATCGACCGCCGGATTTGCCCTGGTCTACAACTAACTGCAAGACTTTTGCCGACAAATTCTTATCTGTCGGGCTGCTCATTTCGTTGAACTCTCAACCTCGCGACAGATTCGAATATGTCGAGCTTTTTAACGTCATCACAGACCAAAAAAAAAAACAGAAAAAAATCGGTAACTAAACCTCTGCTCAATACTTCTCTAGTATTCTTAACGGGAAAAAAAGATTAGTTACCATAACCAAGAAATGAGTTGACACAACCAATCGATTATTCTATTTCCCTTACAACTCAAATGGTAATACCAACGATTCGAATGGTAATACCGACGATTCAAATGGTAATTACCGACGATTCGAATGGTAGTCCCAACTATTCGAGTGCACGCAAAAAAATGCTTGGTTAGAACAACCAAGCGCTTGGTTATATATACGCTAGCCAATTAATTGGTTAGACCAACCAAGTTATTGGTCAGCGCCACCAAGCGGCATTGTAATATAACCAATAACTTGTTTGGCATAACCAATAATATGATTGGTCTAACTAAGGAATTGGCCAAGCGCTTGGTTGTTCTAACCAAGCCTTTTTTTCCGTGTGGTAGTCCCAACGATTGGATTAGTTAACCTAACTAATCTCGCGAGAACTATCCGTGAATAGTTGAGGTTACTATCCAATATGGTTGAGGCAACTAATTTTTTAGACATTGTGTACAGCAAATCAAAAACGTAGTTGCCACAACCAAACATTTCTTTCCGTGTTGCCGAGAACTAATTTTCGAGGAGAGGCAGTGACGAAACAATGACAATATCGCCAACCAAAAATCCTTGTGACCGCGATTTAAGAAAATCACGTCACAGGGCATTCGGTAGATCTACACGGAAAAAAGGCTTGGTTGGAACAAGTGCCTTGGTTATATATGCGCCAGACAATTAATTGCTTAAACCAACCAAGTTATTTGTTAGACTACCAATTTCTTGGTTGGTCTAACCAAAACACTTGGTTAGCTTACCAAGTGACTTGGTTAGTCACTTCTATTTCTTGGTTGGTCTAACCAAAACACTTGGTTAGCTTACCAAGTGACTTGGTTAGTCACTTCTATTTCTTGGTTGGTCTAACCAAAACACTTGGTTAGCTTACGAAGTGGCTTGGTTAGTCACTAGCAAATAACTTGGTTGGTCTAACCAATTAATTGTCTAGCGCATATATAACCAAGGCACTTGGTTGTTCCAACCAAGCCTTTTTTTCCGTGTAACCGATTTTGTTTCTCAGTGTGGATTTAAAAGAATACAATCAATCAATTTCCATCTTGTATCCTATACATAGCTGTAACGTTCAAGCACTTATTTTTCCGATTAAATGTGAAGAATAATCAGCATAGCGTGAAAGTACCTTATAACGGCGTGCGGTGTGGAAAGAGTTGTGGTATGGGGCTAGCGATATATGCGAGGTCTGCCCAATGTGGAAAATAAAGTTATCCAGCACGCGGATCGAAGCCTGTGTAGGTACATGGGGCAATGTGGTCGAGCTGCAACAGCCCTCGTACACGTATGTACGCTTGTAAATAAATAACAAGACACGAGGCGCGGGATATGTGCTTCGGATGCATGCTGACCGATCGATTTCGGCTTGGCACACCTCCAACCAACGGCTACTAGTTAAATTTCGAATAATTTCTCCCTCGCAACACAAAGTACCGCAGACTCCGTGGTTCTTGCCGTGGTTCTCGAGTACCCGACATCCACACCAATCTGACACATGTGCTACACATATATACATATAAACGCGACCAAGAGGCCTACAACGCTACCTCGAATAGCTCTCTTAATAAAAAAAAAACTGTCAACGTCGAAACTCTCGGGACATTAATACATAACGAAGAAAAAGTATTCGAAAAAAATCTGGCGCGTCAGCGTTCAAAATTTGCAATAACTATACATAATCTCCAAGTCGGTCAAAAGACACATTACAGTTATGATCATAACCGACATTTTCAAGTTTTTACTGCTAAATTGTAAATCTTATTCATTATGTTTCTTAAACATGTATCGTATTATTGAGTCATTATTTTTCAACAATTATCTGTCGCTTTTATGAAAAAATGTTCGTATTGTTTATGTAGTTGACAAGAAAAAAAGTGTTACAAAACTTCTCGTATCTTTTTATTTTTTTAATGAAGAAACGTATGTAATGCATTGAAAAATAAATGAAGCTTCGCTGCAGTTTATCATTGCGTAAATCATTTTAATGTCTATTTTTATTTCATAAAGTAACACGAGCTCGCAACTCTGGTGCTAAAGCATATTTTTAGCTTGTCAAAGAAAGTTTTACATGTGAAAAACAGCTGGCATTTTTTTTTTCCTTATCGTACATTTTCTAAAAATAGCTGTAACGATTTGTGGGAAACGGAAATAGATTCACTTCGACTAAGTAAAAACGATACTCTGTAGATTTTAACTGTTATATTTTAGTGCCGTAAAATTCGGCGAATCATCTTTCTTTTAAAGCTGTTATAACTGTTTGTTTGTTTTCACTAAAAACCACAACATATATTAGAATCGCAAACAAAAATAGATATCTCTAAACCAGCAGCCGCGTTTCCGTAGTTTAAAATGGTATAACTTATTTCACCTTTTAATGATTTTAAGATCACTTGCAACAACGTCCGCGCTCCACGCGTCCTATGCTTTGGTGACTTTGCGTCTTTTTTTTAGCTAAAACGATCCTGAAGAATCAATATATATGTCTACCCAAAATAGCAGGTAGTCTGAATTACGCTACTGTCATGACATACTTTTGATATAATCATTACATATCCTCTTTAAAACCGCTCTACCAATCACCATCAATTTCAAATGCTATAAAAAGGCAGTTTTATTAGACATTCCTCAGAACTGATATATCTAATGGACAGCGTTCCTATTTCATCCCATAAACTAATTACTTTCGATGTGCTGTGCTTTTAAGAGAGGATATTATAATCGCTGCAACTTATTATTTTCAAAAACATAATCACAAAGTCAATTGTATTATAAATTCTATTTCCAAAAGAATTACGGATTTACAACTCTATTCATCATCAAGATCAGCGTCGCCTTTGTTTAGAAATAAAAAAAGAGAACCTTTCAAACCTCTATGCAAAAATAATGACCTATTCATCGATTACTTTTTGTTTGTATGGAGATAGTTCTATTCAATATCACAACTACGAAAAAGGCAGCCATTAAAGTCACTGGCGATACGTGATTCTACAGCGGCCATGGCAGAACAGCGAAAGCGACAGTTCAAAATGCGCGCCATACGCGGCGACTCTGCAGCGGCACCCTCGACAGACTGAAGTTGGCTCTGAAACAGCCGTCGCCGACCAATCGGAAGACTCGAAAAGCCGCCTCAGTCTTTCGAGTTCGATGTGCCATGTTTTTTTTAAGAAAGGATTTCCGAACACAATCTTCCTGTTAACTAAAACACCAGTTGCAATTAAACTCTTACTTACTGTTACATACGAACTAACTCTATTTATTTATCTATTGCATACATAATTTAATAACATTTAATAACAAAAGATGCAACCAACATCCAAGTAATTAGAGAGAGTGTAAATAGGGCATTATTTTGTCCCTTGCTCCTTCTTCTTTCTACAACATTACTACACGAAAAAAAAGCTTGGTTGAAACAACCAAGTGCTATGGTTATATATGCGCCAAACAATTAATTGGTTAGACCGACCAATTTCTTGGTTAGGATACCAATGTCTTGGTTAGACTAACTAAGTGACTTGGTAAGCTAACCAAGTGACTTGGTTAGACCAACCAAGAAATTGGTCACCTAACAAATTACTTGGTTGGTCTAACCAATTAATTATCTGGCGCATATATAACCATAGCACTTGGTAGTTCCAACCAAGCCTTTTTTCCGTGTACACGCATCTACAAGAAATAAACATTCTTTTTTATTTAAAAAGAAAAATATCTTTCTTTCCGACTTCGCTAAAATCACCTCATTTCGTGCGCGTAATGCAGGCGCCAAATCGCTTATATCTAACCTCAAACTCGTACGCATGCGCAATCCAGTTTCATTACTCCTTAGAAAGGAAAACGTCTCTTCTGCCCGGTGGGAGTAAATTGAATTAATTAATTAATTAATTAAATAGCATGTCGTTATTTTTTATCGAAATCGGAAAAAAAGTATCATATGTTACACGGGAGGGAGCCGTGATTTTCACCTCAGGTGATTTCCGCTCTCGCTTTGCTCAGGAAAAAAAGCTTCGCCATCTGCGAAAATCACACACTTCCCCCCTTCGTAGCATAATATATGATTTTTCCCAACTACCCTAAAATAAACTCATTCCGCGCGCGCAAGACGGACATAAAGTCGCTCATTTTGTTTCCCATAAAGGAAGTTGTACTACTACATGTTTTTTTGACATTTTTGATTCAGGACACTCAGAAAGGTTGAAAATATCCAAAGTTGCAATTTTTGACAAAATTAATGCACAAATTTTGATTTCATATCTTTTTGTCTTAAAAAAAAAGCGCGCGTATGCTCAAACTTTAGTAAAATTTATGATGTTCTGATAAATAAATCTTCATAAGTACAAGCACATTTAAGGTTGTTTGGGTACGAAATTGGCCAAAGTCGGAAAGTCGGTTCGTATTTTATGAGTTTCTTATATTTTCATTTTAAAAAATAACGTTATTGCATTAACTTTTGCAAAACATGAACTAACGAGCCGAAATGTAATACGTACACTAAATGAGATTTAATGCTTCTATCTAGAAGCATTAAATCTCTCTATTGGTAGAAGGGATCTAATTGGACGGAAGCTTGTTTTCTGGTAACATTGTAATTTGGGAGAGATATGAATGCACCAAAGAGTATCATATTATTTTTAAAATTAGTAACGAATTATTTTAAAAATAAATAAATACGAAATATAGACTGTATTCTGTACTTAGTAAAACGATGCTATTAGTCGAAATTAATAATTTTACTCTCTCCAACTCTAACTACCCTAAAAACACTCATATACATAATTCGGTTGAAAATTGCCATGTAAATAATTGTTTTAAACGTAGATTTACTCACAGGCTAATTTTGCTTCTCATATATTAACCCCAAAGATATATTTATCTTATTACATAAGTACGTTTCTATGCATTACCGATATACAATTTTATAAACTTTTCATATAAACCGGTATTTTTATTTTTCTTACTAAAATGTTCACAGTCGATCTATACGGCGATACGAGAAGTCATAAACAACCCCCTTTTGCAATTCTGTTCTTTAGAAAATACTGTTAATTATAAAGCAATTTTTTAGCAGCATGCAGTACATAATAAAGTACATAAATTCTAGTGGCAGTATCGTGTACTTCATACTGGGGGAGCTGCACATCGAAGGATACACTTTTTCGCAGGTTGCACGACATGCTGCAACGCGATCCGGGTCACGCGAGGCCGGGACGTGGCGTAGGGGTCGAGAGCGTTCTACCCTATTCCTACGAGCATCTAAAATGCGTTGGGAATATAGGGGCCAGTCTCTCTCACTCTTTCATAAGCCCATGCAGTTTCCAGAAGGACTCGCAAAGATATGAAACTCAACTAGGAAAGATGTTGCACCCGCTCGTCTCTCGGATGGAGCTCACAGCAACATAAATTCTCGTACTGAATTGTGAAACATAGATAGATATATATACACACACATATATATATATATATACATATGGGGCATTCCATACCAACTCAGTCAACTGAAAAATGCATGTAGAAAGTTTTTCAGATTTTTTTTTATCGAAATTTCTAAGTTATAAATAATTACAGCTACCTAACCCACATGGAAATAGAAATATATGCACGATATATTCGAC
This sequence comes from Ephialtes manifestator, assembly GCA_963970395.1. Classification (NCBI taxonomy): domain Eukaryota; kingdom Metazoa; phylum Arthropoda; class Insecta; order Hymenoptera; family Ichneumonidae; genus Ephialtes; species Ephialtes manifestator. The sequence continues at coordinate 7,783,751 of OZ019974.1, read as the reverse complement.
ATATAGAACTTTTTGGCGCTAAATGTATATAAAATGTATTTTACATATATCACATATATTTTGAATAGATTTTTGCATACATATATGCAGAATATATGCAGCATATAGAACTTTTTGGCGATATATATTTAACATATATGTTATATATATATTTTTCTATGTGGGAAAAAACGCCCTAATTTTAAAAACTCAAAAAAAATCTCAAAAATACTGTCATTATAACCTAATACATATATATACATATTGTCAAAAAAAAATCAGATTCTTTTATTAAACTTGCAAAAGTGTGTGTCTGGACCTCCATTTTTACCTTTTCACATAGAACCCGCCGGAAGTTTTTTTATCAGAATAATAATAATAAATAAATAAATAAATAAGGTATTTTTTAGGTTTTTTTTAGAGATTTTTAATCGGGATGATATTTTAACATTTGAAATACCTTTAACTAATATTACAACATGAATTTTAAAAAATTGAAAAAGGTCTTGTTTCTCATTTTCCTTCTGATCAAAAATGTTGTTGTTCGTCATAGTATTTTTGAGATTTTTTAGAGATTTTTACACCGAAGCATTGTTTATTTAACGTTTAAAAATTCTTTAATATTACTAGGTTAATTTCTTTTAATTTAATTTCGTCTAATCTGCTTCCTCATAAAGGCGAACTTCTCATCACCAGACGTTGACATTCGGATAACAAAATTTTTCATTTGTCAATTGACAGATGTAACACGGAGAGAAATTTCTGTGTTGTGACAACATAAAACAAGGACAACAAAAACCGTTACGTTAGGCTGGCAAATTTTTTGTTCAGCTAACAAATCAGTTTTGCGATGCCGACAAATCTTTTTGCTGGGCTGACCAATCTTTTTGTTAGCCTAAAAAAACGATTTTTGTTGTCACTGTTTTAAGTTGTCACGACACAGAAATTTCTATCCGTGAATGTGTGAATATAAAATTTTCTTCGTATGCGACTATTATCGGTAAATTTTTTAGTAATGCAATTTTGGGAAGCACATCTCGGGTCTGAGATAGTGATCGCTAGATTCAAAGCGCGCGAAGCCCGTTTCAAAATTTCCCCTAAGAATGCATTTTAGAGCTGAAACTTTCGCTGAAACTGGTTAAGAATGCCAGAGGCCATAACGTTACTATGATCGGTTGCTATCGTAACAGAGTCGGTTGTTATGGTAACAAAGTCGGTTGCTATTGTAGCAAAGTTGGTTGTAATGGTAACATACCCGAGCAGAAATTTGTTCTGGCTGAGGTCCGGGCCTCATCGGGTTTTCCTTAATTAGTAATCGTGCCCGGATAAGTTCACTTCAGTTTATACATGTTAATTTTCGTTCCGAAGTACGAAATCGGTTAGTTTCCCATAAGAGCCCGTGCATAAGAATTCTTTTTTAAATATTTATTTTCTCGGTAATTTAGTCTATAACCCAGCTTGAAACTTTGCAATCGCATTTCGAAGGAATTCAACTATTATATTAAAAAAACAAGGATGCAAAGTAGAACCTTCCACATTGCTTCCTCATTATTTTACAAAGCTACCTCTATGAGGAAGTATGTTATTCAATTTTTGGCTTTCTCATAGAGGAAGCTTTGTAAAACGCGAAAAATAATGAGGAAGCAATGTGCAAGGTTCTACTTTGCATCCTTGTTTTAATTAGATAAATATACATGTTGTGGATTCGCTTTTTCTATTTCGTTATTACGTTATTTCATGATTATTAGAGCGTTTCCGAAAGTGAATGTGATAATGTATATTTTTAAAAATAATTCAACATTCCATAAAATCAAAAATTTCATACCGTTCGTCACTAAATTATACATATACAATGGCTGAATATTGTTTCATTTATATACAAAATTTGAGCTCGCTATCTTAAGTTTTGCAAAAGTTACAATAGAGCGATAATGTCAATTTTTTGAAAAATTCAAAACATTATAAAATTTTAACGATTCAACCGATCTTAACCAAATTCAATAGCGATCACCGGCGTATGAAAGCTCAAATTCATACCAATTTTAAGATCAATATCTCGAAAATTGAAAGAGTTATCGCGTAAACAGACATTTTTCAAAAAATTAAAAAACGCGTAATAATTTAACGATGAAGTGGATTTTAACAAAAATCTGTATGAACGATGAGGCTTGATCCCTCTATCTATGGTCCAAATTTCAGCTTGATATATCAAGGCCTTCCCGAGTTATAAAGGTTTACATTTTTCGATCGTGTAACATACACACATACACACACACACATACAGACATTTTTTCTAAATCACTTTTCTCGACGTTTTGGCCCATTCTGAGTGTACTGACATGAAAATCTCGAAAAAAAATTTTTCACGAAAACAATGCTTCCTCTATGAGAAAGCAAAAAATTTAAGTCTTAAAGTTCAGAAAGGTTAATGCGCAAGGCTTGCATGTACATTTTTTTTTGTGTATTCTTAACAGACGAAACATTTTCAGATCCGCGGCCAAACCTGCCTCGCTACTCGTGGAATACCCCGTATATACATAGTTGCGAGTTGGGTTTACGTGGTGCAGCAGTGCTACACTGTCGTCGCTTAAATTTCAACGTGTATCGAAACGCCTGGGCGGTTTTGAGTTCTCAGTGGCGAGCGTCACCCGCTGCGCCAGACTAATTAGCGCTAATTAGACTCGCAGGCTAATTGGCATGCGTAGCCGTGCACGCGAAAAGCTTTCCTCTGCCTCGACTTTCCGTAAACTCTGTAACTGTTACTCTGTATGTCGTGGACTTACAGAACAACATCGGAAGTTGTAGGCCCAAATCCTCGAAATTAGCAAAGTCATTAATATTCCACTGTAGAAGAAACCATTTTTAAAACTAAATAACCCAAATGTTAATTGAAAACTCGTCTTTGCGTCATTATTTAAGTTTCATAATTTATCACTATTGAAAATAATTAATTATCCAGGGGACATTTAATGCGATTTTACGAAAATTTAATGAGAAAAGCAATTCAGTAAACTTAGTTAAATTCAGTAAAACTGCGGTTACATGTGGTAAACGAAATATCCGGTTAATTGATCGAAACCTTTTTTTTTTTTGCCAACTAAATATGTACTTTAAATAATGTTGAGTTCGTTCAATCAACCAAATATTGATTTTAATCGAGTAAATATTTTAATCCACGTACGCTGATTAAATCGATTATAATTTTTTTTAAATCCATGTATACAGTTACCTTTTTTTCAAATTTTAAATTTAGTTTCAACTATTTTTACCATTTTGTAGAGCATTTGTAAGCATTTATTTGTTATGCCACTTTGATTTTTGTTTTCAGAATCCATCAAAATATAAAAAGTTTTAAGATTCTATTCAAATTCTTCTGTTATGGAGTGTTTTTTTTTACTTTTAATGTTGACAGCCCGATGACGAGGTATAAACTAATTTTTTAATTCATTTTTGACTGTTTTTAGGGTGCTACAAGTGAGTGAAATAGGAACAATTAAATATAAAACCCAGGTTACGTTTTAAATTATTTTTGTGGCTGTTAAATTTACAACTTGACAAGAATAGACATGTTGTCCTAATAGTTGATATACGGTTAAAATATGTTTAATAGTGAGAATGTACTGAACAATTATTGATTGAGGTATTTGGATTTGTGTTAATCCGATTAATGCAATTGACAATAATAGAAATATCGTAGAATCACTTCAAGCATTAAAAATTATTAATTTTTTTAATACTAATCTACGAATTAAAATTTATACGATTATTGTGGTTGATTGGTATTTATTTAACCACCTGAATTGAAAAAGGAGAGATAAATTGATAAAAACACAAATTTCCTATTATTGTGATTAATTGGTATTTATTTAAGCACGTGAATTGAAAAAGGAGAGATAAATTGATAAAAACACAAATTTCCTATTATTGTGGTTAATTGGTATTTATTTTAGCACCTGAATTGAAAAAGGAGAGATAAATTGATAAAAACACAAAATTTCCTATTATTGTGGTTAATTGGTATTTATTTTAGCACCTGAATTGAAAAAGGAGAGATAAATTGATAAAAACACAAATTTCCTATTATTGTGGTTAATTGGTATTTATTTAAGCACCTGAATTGAAAAAGGAGAGATAAATTGATAAAAACACAAATTTCCTATTATTGTGGTTAATTGGTATTTATTTTAGTACCTGAATTGAAAAAGGAGAGATAAATTGATAAAAACACAAATTTCCTATTATTGTGGTTAATTGGTATTTATTTTAGCACCTGAATTGAAAAAGGAGAGATAAATTGATAAAAACACAAATTTCCTATTATTGTGGTTAATTGGTATTTATTTTAGCACCCGAATTGAAAATGGAGAGATAAATTGATAAAAACACAAATTTCCTATTATTGTGGTTAATTGGTATTTATTTAAGCACCTGAATTGAAAAAGGAGAGATAAATTGATAAAAACACAAATTTCCTATTATTGTGGTTAATTGGTATTTATTTAAGCACCTGAATTGAAAAAGGAAAGATAAATTGATAAAAACACAAATTTCCTATTATTGTGGTTAATTGGTATTTATTTAAGCACCTGGATTGAAAAAGGAGAGATAAATTGATAAAAACACAAATTTCCTATTATTGTGGTTAATTGGTATTTATTTTAGCACCTGAATTGAAAAAGGAGAGATAAATTGATAAAAATACAAATTTCCTATTATTGTGGTTAATTGGTATTTATTTTAGCACCTGAATTGAAAAAGGAGAGATAAATTGATAAAAACACAAATTTCCTTTTTTTATAACCCCATTTTCATTTAAACATATAGGTAACTGACGTGTGGGCGTCGATCGCAGATGCTCACACGTTCGAGTTTGACGTACAGGGATAGAGAAAGGAAGAACGAGAGACTAGAGAATCGCGATAGTCAGCATTATCGCCAGGGAGTTCCTACGTTGCGGCGAAAGCACCAGCCAACATACTCAACCTCTTGCTAAGATGTCTTATCTCAGCAACTACGAACCCCTTTTAGGTTGCACTCGCAGCACTAAGTAGCCTCCGGTTTTGCGTCTAAGGTACAAAGACGATATTCTGATGTACACTGCATCGTACATGGAAAGGAGAAAGACTCGAAAATAGAATTCTACATGGAAAAAAATGGTTTATATGCCACACCTAAGATCACCGTTAAGGGGAGGGAGTCAGGTCAAAAAAATTTATTTTGGAAATTCAATATCATCCAAATCCTATTGCATATAAAAATGCCTAACGCACTATATTGTTGGTACTTGATGGAAGGATTTTTTACTGTCGTCTGACTTGCATATGCTTTTCAATATTATCTTAAGCAAAGTTCTTAGATTTTCCATTGTGCGCATGATTCAGATCAAACTACTAGACAGATTGGAATGGTTGACGTCTCATTTTCTTCTTCATGAAAAGATACAACGGGCAAATGGAGAAAACTATTTTTTTTCAATCTGAAAGCAAAGTTAATCACTGATTTAGAAAATAGCATAGAATTTATTTATTAATAATCATGTCACTTGAAAAATATTATTTATTATTAATATTTGCTCCATTTAGCCGGTGTATTTTTGCGTGAAGAAGAAAATGAGATAGGATTTGGATGAATTTGAATTTCCAAAATCAATTTTTTTTACCTGACTTCCTCCCCTTAAATATATACCAACGAATTAATCAAATTTAATAAAAACAACTAAATGTCCTATTCTGCATAGCAAACTAAATATTTCGTCGATGAGTGGATCAATATGTAATTGATCAAAAGACCTAAATATTCTCAACCGTTCGAATGTTCAATTCTCTCAGAATTTAAAAGTGAAGAAAAACATTTGTATAGTAGCTTAAAATTTTTCTGAATCAAAATAGTTTAAGGAATGTACTGAAAAAAAGGTCGTTCAAAATTTCACTTAACAACTGTATAAAATATATATTAAGTTCTATGCATATGCAAGTATACGAATTTTAACTGACAAATGTGCAAGAATATTAACATATAGATGTTTTTAACATATTAAAAACAATGGAATATTTTGCTTATACACTACAATTAGTAGTTATACAAAAAAATACTTCACTATTATAAATTTATATTGCACGTAAGAAGATTTTCATACAGATATAGAGAACAGAATTTGGGAAATTAATATCCATGAGCATATTAAAATTCATATACTGTAAATGCATAAGAATTCATAAATATTTCATTAATTTTTAAACAGAAATTTGTCTCCCGTGATGTAACCACAGGTTTGCGCTACTTTATATATTGCAATGGCCACAACTCGAGGGATAGGATCGGAATAAATACACTATTACTTCCATCACATGACGTTTGTACAGCATAACCGTTCAGTCAGCTTTCGCAGTTGAAACCAATATGCAAATAGCTCAAATCTCGAAGGAGCAATATTGTAGAGTTACTAATTTCGACTAAGTAACCGCATCCATCGTTTTACTCAGCAGAGAATACAATCTTCATCACAATCTACTATCATAATACAAGTATTTGAATTTCCACTCCGATAGTTCAGTTTTTCATCAGACACTTCATTTTTTTACCCAAGCGTTTGAAAATTTTATTTCACGTCATTAATGCCCATTGCGTGAAATTCCTATACACGATTTGCAAATTCAATACAGATGTTGCAAACCTATCGTAAATTTGATAACAAGCATTGAGTTGATAACAGCATTTTCAATATTTGCTGGCAGTTATCCAAGAGACTTCCATTAACTTTTAATAATATTATGTGGAAATTGCTAAAGATAAAGCGAAGTATTTTAGTATATGGATTTATTACATTTCCATGTCGTCTATGTTAATTTCAATATTGAGATATTGAATTTAAGTGCAAGGTTTTGACTTTCAATACAATTTACATACATTTTAATTTGATATACCTAATTTGCTTCCTCGTAGAGGAAGCTTTGTTTTCATGAAATTTTTTTTTTTCGAGATTTTCATGTCAGTACCCTCAGAATGGGCCAAAAAGGTCGAGAAAAGTGATTTAGAAAAAATGTCTGATTGTGTGTGTTACACGATCGAAAAATGTAAACCTTTATAACTCGGGAATGCCTTGAGATATCAAGCTGAAATTTGGACCATAGGTAGAGGGATCAAGCCTCATCGTTCATACAGATTTTTGTTAAAATCCACTTCATCGTTAAATTATTACGCTTTTTTTAATTTTTTGAAAAATGTCTGTTTACGCGATAACTCTTTCAATTTTCGAGATATTGATCTTAAAATTGGTATGAATTTGAGCTTTCATACGCCGGTGATCGCTATTGAATTTGGTTAAGATCGGTTGAACCGTTAAAACTTTATGATATTTTGAATTTTTCAAAAAATTGACATTATCGCTCTATTGTAACTTTTGCAAAACTTAAGATAGCGAGCTCAAATTTTGTATATAAATGAAACAATATTCAGCCATTATATATGTATATTTTAGTGACGAACAGTATGAAATTTTTGATGTTATGGAATGTTGAATTATTTTTAAAAATATACATTATCATATTCACTTTCGGAAACGCTCTAATAATCACGAAATAACGTAATAACGAAATAGAAAAAGCGAATCCACAACATGTATATTTATCTAATTAAAACAAGGATGCAAAGTAGAACCTTGCACATTGCTTCCTCATTATTTTTCGCGTTTTACAAAGCTTCCTCTATGAGGAAGCCAAAAATTGAATAACATACTTCCTCATAGAGGTAGCTTTGTAAAACGCGAAAAATAATGAGGAAGCAATGTGCAAGGTTCTACTTTGCATCCTTGTTTTATTTATATTTGAAATGAATTTTGTGTATCTGCTGCATTCTCATATAATTGAAACTCGGTAGAAGTAAAACCGTCTGTAACGACTAGGTTATCTGCAGTTTCCAGATGCCCTTATGCAAATTTAATACCCAGTGGAACATTAGGAAAAGCGACAGCGGACAAGACTTTAAGGGAGTCCCTAGGAATAAAAAGGGGAATGCACTGAGAGAAAATTATGGTATTAGTAACTATAAAGTGACAACTATTCATTTTTTGTTCGTACGACCAATTTTTTAATAGTTCCTATAAATACCAAATAGTTGCATAGACTCAAAATTAAGGGTGGGCCAAGGGTTTAGCCATTCGCTATTTTGATCCCCATCTTATTAAAATGCAATCAAAATAGAGAATGGCTAAAATAGCGAATGTCATCATGATGGCCATTCTATATTTAGACGTTCCTTATTTTGAAATTTGTTGATATGTTGTTGATTGTTGTCGCTTTATAGTTGACTGTACTACTAAGATTTCTCTGAGTGTGAAATGATAGGTTCGTGAAAGCCTGAAGAAGGCACAAATAGCTCAATAAAATAAAAAATACATTTTGATATTGGTGAAAATTTAGAACACCCGTTTTGACGACATCCTCTCTACATCATTCGCAATAAGTGCATTCGGGATCACCACAATTAACGATTACCTTTTTATCGCCTAAACGTGTTGTAAATTGCATAATATTTGTAACAGTGCGATGACCTATATTCGATAGCAGGTCAGGCAGTTAGCATCTGTCTTCCAGTTCACTGAATGCCTCCCGTAATGCATGTTTCTCCGAGTTAGTTTGCTTTTCATTGGTACGAAATCTTCACCGATTAATTGGCTTTAAAACGTCAGGGTTGGAAGAGGAGAAAAGGCCTGTGTGTGCTCGAGGGCCATAGTGCGCTCGTAAAGTCCGTTGAGGATTTCGTACGACGCTCCTGACAGGGATGCATTTACGAGGGTGAGCGAGCGATGAAACCCTGGCACACGCCGTTGCGACCAGTGAGCTGCAAGAGAGCTCCAGAGACGCCGGACATCCGAGTACGTGACGCAAAAGTAAAACGACTGGCGCGAGTGGCACGTAGACTCTCCTCGACGTTTCTCCTCTATATGCTACCCGTTTTCCGTGTGCTTCGTATCTACGATCTGTACCTATCAATTTTCTTGAATTTCCTACTTCTCCTGCAGTTACAATGTTGCGTCCTGATGAAATTTTCGCGTTGGATAAAAAGTTGAAGAGCCACAGCACGAAATTCGACAGACGTCGTGTAGAGTTTTACGTATTCTTCGTGAGCGAAGGAAAACACGAAGTGCTCGTGCAGCCAGGGGACACATTTCGTAGACAAGATACTGCTCGGTTCGTCGAGCGTGCACTTCCAAACCAATGAGACTGAGTGCATCACGTAAAAATTCATTTCCCCTGTGATTCACGGCTTCGTACTTTCTCTAAGGTTTCTGGCATTTATGTGCTTACTATGTAGCAGGTGCAGGTTGCTAACGATAGAATATTTCGTGCGATTAACTTTTTATTCTCTATGATACAAAGTCTACTACTTACGATTCTTAATATTTCCTTTACGGCGATGCTATCTTCAATTCAACACGAAAGCAGCAAGTCAGTAGTTCAGATATGTATACTGAGAGACATTTGCATGGTTCTGGTAACTATTCAGTGATAATTATATTTTATTAGTCCAAGTGACTATTTTCGTACACTGAAAAAAAAAGATTAGTTGCCATAACCAAGAAATGAGTTGACACAACCAATCGACTATTCTATTTCCCTTACAACTCAAGTGGTAGTGCCAACAATTCGAATGGTAATACCGACGATTCGAATGGTAATACCGACGATTCGAATGATAGACCCAACGATTGGATTGGTTAACCTTACTAATCTCGTGAGAACTAATCGTGAATAGTTGAGGTTACTATTCGATATGGTTGAAGCTACTAATTTTTTAGATATTGTGTAGGATAGAAGTACCGGTTGTGGCCACCCCCACACTTACATACGTTTTTCGTGGCTATTTTAATTCTGTACCTGTATTTAATCATAATTTTTCATAACGTTGTGTATTTTGGAAATATTTATCGTCATTTTGACGTCCGTTTGTCTCCATTACAAAAAGTACTGTATCAGTAATTAAAGTATCATCAGCTGATTCATCAAAGTCTCAACTCCTTACGGAATTCGACAAGATTTTGACGAAAGCTCTAGATACATATTCGGATTATATAGTTGGCGAATTGCATGCAGCTTTGCACATATCAATCTTAAGAGTCATCACTGCAAATTTTGATGTACTAAAAGTTTGAAATAAAGCTATACATTTATAAAAAATACGATGGCCACAACTGGTACATGGAATAAGCATGTTGCCCCGGATACGGCCACGATAATATAATCATTAATTTTTCGTTAATTATTACACAATCAATTCATAAATTCGTAAAGAAGAAACAAAAAAACCAAAAAACGCTAAGAAAAATATATCCTTAGAAATGTATAGTAAAAAAGAAGGTAAAGCGGTGGAACACCTTTCATGTTGAAGATTCCCATCATTATGCAATGCGAAAATCTACTTTCGGAAAGAACTCTGGTAAAAATAAAAATAAAAGTGTAAAGAGTAAAAGATTAATATAATGTATGACTATTTGTGACAAAGAAAGCTGCTACGAAAAAGTGCAAAACGAAGGAGACGAATGTCAAAAAAGGTTAGTTAGGTTCACAGATGGCATCTGTGCTTTAAAGACATTTTCGTGTAGAGGAATTGGTTGCTTTCATAAGAATACGATTTTGATTTATTAAACACACCTTAAAAAATGTTTCAAGTGCAATGAATATTGAGTTATTCTAATTTTAAGCATGGCCAAAACCGGTCCATAGGTGGCCAGAACTGGTGAAATAGCTATGCTCCTACTTTTTTCTATTTTCCAGTGTTTTCTCGATACATATGAAGATTTTAATGCTAGAAATCTGAAATTATATTCTTCTCAGATATGAAAAGTATAGGTCCAAAACAGTTTTATGATATTTGGTCCCAATCCTAGGTACTTGAAAATGGGAAAATTCTTAAAGTTGCCACAACCGGTACTTCTACCCTGCAGCAAATGGGAAAAGTAATTGTCCCAACCAAACATTTCATTCCGTGTAGTTACATTAACAGTAACGTAGTTACATTAACAGTAAAGAGAATTAATGTAAGCTAACCAAGTGACTTGGTTAGACCAACCAAGAAATTGGTAGCCTAACACATAACTTGGTTGGTCTAAGCAATTAATTGTCTGGCGCATATATAACCAAGCCACTTGGTTGTTCCAACCAAGCTTTTTTTTCCATGTAAGTATGAAATGAGTATACGATGTGTGACGACGATGCAATTCTGGAAGAAAGAAATGTCTTTTTACACAGTTGCTATGCAAATAACTATTTTGACTTTCTCATCCCTTGACGAGAATTTGGAGTCTCAGATTACCAATTTTTTGCAGATTTTTCACCTACTGCCGAATGTAATTTACAACAAAATAAGAGGTAACGTATTGAATTTAAAAAAAAAGGTTTTTTTTCTGAAAAGACCTTTGGGAAAACAAATCAAAATATATCACCAATTATAATGCACAGGTCATGGAAGAGTGAAAATTTGTCATCGGTTTGAAAAAAAAGTGGACTCCAAAAAAAGTTAAGTGAAAAATCTGAAAAAAAAAATCAAAGAGTGTTTTTAATTTTTATATTAATAATTTTCCGCTAAAATCCGCTATAAATTTTGACATTTGACATAAACAAAAAAATTCAATGCATAAACTTGATCCAGTGTGTCTGACGACACCACCGACCAATTACCGGCCGAATAAAAAGGCACCAATGGTCAACTCACATTGCGATTTATTTCGATATTTCAATATAAAATCTCCACCAACTTTTTAGAGGAGGACTAAAACTTAGAAAAGTATGAGCAAAATCTGAAAAGAGCCAGAAAAAAAGTGGCTCTCTCTTTATGTCTCACACCGAGAGAAAAGATTTCATTGACGCCAAAGAAATGAGTGGATTGATTTTTTCTTCATTGATTTCAACGAAATATTTCTTTGATTTCAATGAAATAGTGTATTTGAATTTCAAAGAGAACATTTCATTGGCTGTAAATAAAGATTTACTTAGTGAGCATATAATAAACAAACAGTTTCATTGTTTTAAAGAGACGTTTTCATTGGTTCGAAGAAACATTTTCATTGATCTCTCTCTCTCTCACCTAACCTCACTTTTTTGTTTTCCGGTTCTCCCGAACGAACGGCTTCGAGTTTCGAGGAGACAGAAGCTGAGCCTGTTTCTGCCGTACTTTCTTACATACTCACAAAATTTGAGCTTTATCTGCCGCGTACTTCAGGAAAAAATAGCTTTCGAAATTTTGAGCTGGTAAAAAGAAGGTTTCATTGAATCAGAGACGACATCTTTGAAATCAATGAAAAAGGTTCATTGGTTTAAAGAAATGTTTCTTCGAATCAATGTCACTACTTTTCATTGAGTTTGAGATCATTCAAAGAAAATATGATATTGAAATTCAAGTATTTCATTTCATTGGCAAAGATTTCCGTGAATCAATGAAACTTTTTCTCTCGGTGCATGTACGGAACTCAAATGCATCACGTGACAAGTAAATTCTTTCTGGACTCTTGTTATAAAATTATTTAGCGTATTAAAATTCGTAGCTTAATATTATTGACAAAGGAGAGTGAATGCATTGGATCTGTCAATGAGACAGTATTCGGAGCTAAGCCGAGTTGCTGCATAGGGTAGGATAGTTGGTGGGATAATGTAGGCTGCTGCGGACAGGAGATAATGAGGTTGTTCGACATGATTGCGTATCCCACGCTGCTGGAGACGATAATTGTCGATCCATCGTGAACCCGGGGCGATGAACGCCCACACATTCAGGGTTTCTACCTCACTGATCATCCACATCCCTCCTACATTTCTCATGTAGATATTTCCCCAGTCTCTACTTCGACGAAATCCCATCGCGAATAACCCCCCAGAGAATTGAACGAGCTTTTCACTCCAGCGGTGCTTTCCCTTGCTCGAATATTCGATGAAATTCTTCGAAAGACTGTTTGGCTTTTGGCATCGCGTGTGTCGTCGCGGGGGATGCGCTTCGTCGCCTTGCACCAGACCCGGGGGAAAAGGGAGAGAGCTCGTGGAGCGACGAGCTTCGTAGCGTGTATAAATAAACACCGACACTCTTATAATAGCGCGCGAAATTAGCGTGGGTCTCTCGTGAAGCTCGCGGGCACAATGCAAACTGCCATCAGCTATATTTAAATGTGCTCCGATGATGAAGCTAACCCTCCCGACGGTCAGCAATCAAGGCTTCTTATTTATATCGATCAAACGCGTAGATCGAAGGCGTCGCGTTCTATCAAAATATACAGCACCATATACTATATGCCAAAAGGTTACTACTAACTGGTGGGTAGTGAGAAGTAAATTAAATAAATATAAAGTCGTCCTGTGGTCACCAGAATTTGGAGAGCGATCGATAGAGGACATTCGTTTTATCGACATACCCTGCCGAGAAAAGACAAATATAAATGCCGCGACTGGTGCATGAGTCACGCTTCATTACTTATAAACTATTAAAGAGAAAATATGCTGAAGCTTACAAACGTCATATTATCATTTTTTTAAATTTATGATAAAATAATTATTTGAATACATTTTTTTAGAAATGGGAAAGCGGAGTAAAGGGTAGAATGTGATATTATTATTATTATCGGAAAGTTACTCATAGGTGGAAGAAGAATCAAAATCAGCGATATACCGTTTATCACTCATTCGATCGCACATTTAAATTTGTACTCTTTTGGTAGTTGTAACGTGGGAATGTTACAACTCTACCGGAATACACTGAGAAAAGAAAGAAGTTGGCGGAACCAATAAATGGATTCCGACAACCACTCGAAGGATGATTTTTAAAAAACGTGATTTTTTTCCGTCGTTGATTTCAGAATTCACAGATCCGACTTTCGGTCGGAAAATACAACCTAATTTTTTTCTTTCCTTCAAGATATCGAATTTTTGCCTTCACTATCGTTCTCAAGTCGCATATTCTACCCCAGAAAGTACCATTCACAAGCCTTTTTACGATGATTTTAAAAAAAGTTACTTTTTTTTCATTTCTGATTACAGAATTCACAGATCCTACTTCCGGTTGAAAAATCCAACCTAAAGAGCCTACATTTTTTTTCTTCAAGATATCGAATTTTGACCTTCACTGTCGTTCTCATTCGCATATTCTGCCGCGGACAGTACCGATTACAAGCCTTTTTATCATGATTTTAAACAAAAAAAAAAGGATGCAAAGTAGAACCTTGCACATTGCTTCATCATTATTTTTCGCTTTTTGCAAAGCTTCCTCTATGAAAAAGCTAAAATGCAAGGTTTTTATATGGATTTTCTTGGTAATTAAGCCCGTAACCAACCTTGAAACTTTGCAGTTGCAAGAAGAGCAGTTTGAATAATAATATACCAAAAACTTAATTCTCAAAGTTCACAAAGAAAGATACGAAAGGACTACCTTAAGAGGAGCAGTGGCATATTGGTTAAGTGCTCGACTCACACGAAGTGGGTCAGGGTTCGATTTCCGCCGGCACCAATGGAATTCTTCTATGCATTTTTTACTGCACTCTGTCCGGTGGTACGGAATTCACTGTAAAACGTAGTAGGTCCAAAAATTGGGAATTGCCAATTATGGTTAAGGTTTTCCGGCTCGATTCCTGGCAATGAGCAGCGCAGCTGGCGGAAAACTAACGGACATCACCGAAGCTTCAGATACAGGACGTATACGACCTACTACACGGAAAAAAAGGCTTGGTAAGCTAACCAAGTGACTTGGTTAGACCAACCAAGAAATTGGTAGCCTAACAAATAACTTGGTTGGTCTAACCAATTAATTGTCTGGCGCATATATAACCAAGGCACTTGGTTGTTCCAACCAAGCCTTTTTTTCCGTGTAGTATAACTGAATGCCCCTGCCGGGCATTAAGATTAACCTGACGATCGGTCTAACGTTACAACTAACGCCACAACTAAGTCTACCAATGTTGGTTTTCGTCATTCAATCATCGACTGAACCTTCGATAATAAGAGATGTTCAATATTGGCTTTGATGTTAACCCAATGATCGCCGACGATGATAGAACGAGGACCGATCTCTGAATAAAGGGAACCATACACGAAAAAAGTAGTTTTGGTTACCAATTCCAGCATATGCTGTGCCCCGTGTTAATCACTGAAACTAAATCGGAATCGTACACCGTGAGAAAAATTTTCATTGATTCACGGAAATCTTTGTCAATGAAATGAAATACTTGAATTTCAATACTATCTTTTCTTTGAATGATCTCAAACTCAATGACAAGTAGTGACATTGATTCGAAGAAACATTTCTTTAAACCAATGAACCTTTTTCATTGATTTCAAAGATATCGTCTCTGATTCAATGAAACCTTCTTCTTACCAGCTCAATATTTTAAAACCTATTTTTTCCTGAAGTGCGCGGCAGATAAAGCTCAAATTTTGTGAGTATGTAAGGAAGTACGGCAGAAATAGGCTAAGCTTCTGACTCCTCGAAACTCGAAGCCGTTCGTTCGGGAGAACCGGAAAACAAAAAAGTGAGGTTAGGTGCGAGAGAGAGATCAATCAAAACGTTTCTTTGAACCAATGAAAACGTCTCTTCAAAACAATGAAACTGTTTCTTTATTATATGCTCACTAAGTAAATCTTTATTTACAGGGAATGAAATGTTCTCTTTGAAATTCAAATGCACTATGTCATTGAAATCAAAGAAATATTTCGTTGAAATCAATGAAAAAAAATTCAATCCACCCATTTCTTTGGCATCAATAAAATCTTTTCTCTCGGTGTAACTATTTCGATTGCTTGTCGGGACCGATAAATCAGTTCTTCCAACTCCTTTTTTCTTTCCGTGCAAAGTACGTACACGTGAAGAAGATTGACCAACAATTTATCGATTAAACGAACTTACTTGTAAGTGACATTCTATCGTAATTGTATGAAGTGCCTCTTTCAAAGAGATAAACATATGTAGTAACTCCGTTCTACGCCAGGATGTCACAAATTCAAAGTAAAAACTTTTTTTAAACTCATGAATAGAAACTCCCGCTTTTCTCAACTGTAGAGCGTGGCGGAACGTGGCCGTTCCCGTACGCCGTCAGGAAATGTCCTACGCATGCGCACATCAGCTACATTCTTCTTTTTCTACACGCATATTTGTTTTTCTAAACGCTGCCGCAACATTTCCTAACGCGCCCGGCACATTTTTTAACGGCGTGTTGAGGTTAGGGACCCTTTCCGCTCATACTCTACAGTCTCGGAAAGCGATAGTTTCTATTCTTTCGTTAAAAAAGCACGGTGTGCAACTAGTGCCGGAATTGGCGATTGCAACTCGTGCGATTGCCACCCTCGCTTCGCTCGGGCGGCAACTCTCGCACTCGTCAGAATCGCCAATTTTCGGCACTAGTTGCACAATGTACTATTTGCGAGCGCCCCCGTTGCCATGGACGTAAGTGCATGCCCTGTTCTTCATTCTTTGGTTTTGTGCTGGTGCACACACAAGTTCTTTTCTCAGTTGGTGCAAGAAAAATACGTAAATTTAGATATAACTTAGGTATAATTCAATTGACGAAATGTCAATGAATCTTCGTCATAAGATCGTCATCAGAAATTTGCCGATTTCAAACGCAAAAAACCTGATAGTTTGTCGACAGAAGAGACTTGCGGTATGTAACCTAAAAAAAGTATCTTTTTGTCAGAACAGTTCAGCGTGTCCAAGATGATTAGGATTTCAACAAACATAATACCGATCTTGGGTCGATCATTTAGAGCATATTGGTACATTAGTATTATATAAATATAAATTATGTCGATAATTTTTATAATATTATTGGTGAGAGCATGACAAAGCTTTGATTTACGAATAAAAATTTTGCCACTGCCGATTCAATCCCTCATAACCTCATGCTTTGTATTTTATTTGAAAAAATGACTATTTGTAAAGCAGTACTTCTCCGAAATTTTTTTTTCCTTTTCTTGTATGGCGTATATGGGTTTTTCTCATTATCTTAAAAAATAATAGATTAATCAATTAACTATGTGTGCTTATTTATTGAAATGAATCAACTGGAAACTGAAAATGTGATCATAAATCAGATTTTTACGATGCGTGATGATCCCTTTAAGACTCAGTTTATACAGCAACTCAGCGGCGTAGGCTTTTCAAAGCACCACATCGCGTAAAACAATAAACAGATGAACAGACGATGCGGTTGGGGTATCGTTGTGAGCGTGACGAGCCAATAATGATGATGATGGTCGTAATAACGTGGCGCAGCCACTTTAACCCAGTGGTACAGAGCCGGTGGTGGGCTGTTACTGCTTCGCTCGAGGAACGATAAATATACGTGGCACGTTCGCACGCGTGTTTGCCTCTCGGTCACTTTATATACACGGGAGAGAAAAAGAGAGAGAGAGAAAGAGAATAACATCCACAATGTTTCGTTGGTATAGGTAAAACGATGGAAGCGAAAGGTAGATAGAGGCATACGGTTAGCCAACGCGCATTTGCAGTGGCAGCGGCATATGGGTCATTTCATACAAAATGGTCCACCCAAATTTAGCATATTCGCAAAAAGTGTTCATAATTTTTTTCAAAAGTTTTTCAGATTATCACAAACATCCATAAATTATTTCAGAATTTCAGCACCTATGATTTACCCAAAATTTAATAATGACTATTTTATTTAATTTTTTTTTCAATTCACTGTATACTCAAAATGACCGTACAAAAAATTTGTTCCTGTATAAAATTTAAGTTTTTGAATGTACTTTTTAATAAAAAATTTTCCATAGACGCTCAAAAAGAAATTGCCGCCATTTTTTGACAAATTAAAGTAATTTTGTTTTTTCGTTGATCGACAGACCATTCCGATTTTTCGAAAATTTTTACAAAATTTCCGTTATTGTGTTTGGAAATTACAGAAAAATTGGCGCGATCGCAAATGAATGGTCTACTTTGTATGGACGGAAAAAAAAGATTCGTTGCCATAACCAAGAAATGAGTTGACACAACCAATCGATTATTCTATTTCCCTTACAACTCGAATGGTAACACTAACGATTCGAATGGTAATACCAACGATTCGAATGATAATACCGACGATTCGAATGGTAAGGTAAACGGTCCTGTTTGTGACCCTGATTTTTACACTATCATAAATGTAATTTACGTCAAATTTTAACCTTATTATCGCCAAATTAAAGAGCTTTTCTAATATTAATAAATATTCTGCAATAAACAAATTTAGTAACAAATTATTTAGAAATAGATTTCACCGGTGAAAGCCGCGGTATTGCGTCTCAGTGAGTTCGAACCGCCATTCCTAGACGGAGCTCACTAGCTGCATCGGTCGCGTATTTGATAGTTTCCATCCTTAAGTAAGTATAATACAACATAACAATTATATGAAAATGTTCACAATAATTAGCTTTATCGACAAGAAATATAATACTTAAGCTATTTATTAGTTTTTCCCGTAAACTCGCAGGGTCAATAACTCCCAACGTAATTGTGGTTACTGACGCGGTTGCTGACCCTCTCAATATTTACGATTTTGACTTGGTGCTGAAAATTAGGTTAGGATTGAATATCAAGTTGCTTTGTCACTGTACATTTCTATACTTACCACGGACATGTAAAAATATATAACACGTTGAAGCTAATTAAATCTCGCACATTACTTACATCTGGGTCAGAAACCCGGTACACGCATGGGTCAGGACCAATGGCGTGAGTGTCACAATCCCGGTACACGCGGGGGTCAGGATCTACGGCGTCAGTGTCACAATCCCGGTACACGCGAGGGTCACAATCTACGACATGAGTGGTTCTGCAGGGTCAGGAACCCCGGCAGTAGACAAGCAATATTTAAATAATGTTTATATTAATATTCTCAACATTTTGCCTTTGAAGAATAGTCTAATCTGTTTCAGAAGGTTTTAATGCACGTATTGAAAATGTTAATTTTCAGTTTAACAATATCACGCATCTGTAAATAACAGAAAATCGACCCCGCTGCTCTAAAGGTGTCACAAATTGGGCCGTTTACCTTAGTCCCAACTATTCGAGTGGTAGTCCTAACGATTGGATTAGTTAACGTAACCAATCGTGAATAGTTGAGGTTACTATTCGATATGGTTGAGGCAACTAATTTTTTAGACATGGTAGCCGTTTCTTTTTCCGGAAAAAATTCCCTGATCTTTCCCTGACTAACTTATCAATTTTCCCTGACCGAAATTTTAAGGACATCTACTAAAAAATTTATAACGCGAATAAAAAAAAAAAGTACTAGAAACAGATGCGTGTTTTTGATAAGTTATTTATTTCTCGATCAACAACGAATAGTACTTTTGAAGATATATTTTCTCTTTCAAAACATAAACGTTCTTTGGAATGATAATGCTTTAAATCCGATTAAATACTGATGTGAAGTGTAATAGTTATTTTAGTAATATATAACACTTATTAAACTTTTTTGTTGAGTGCTTCGATTTGTTCCAATAGATTTATGTTGTAATGTTTATATCAATTTTTATTTGTTGTTTTTTTTTCTTTTCAAATATTTTTCGGTTGTCTTTTTTTCCAAGTCTTTCTTTTATGGATTTTTATTCAGTTATAGAAACTGGCAACAATCTACTTTTTCCCTGACTAATTTCGATATTCCCTGACTTTTCCCTGATTCCCTGATCAATTTTTTATTTCCCTGACTTTTCCCCGTTTTCCCGATTTTACCTGATCGCGGCCACCATGGTAGACATTGTGTACAGCAAATCGAACTATTCGATATGGTTGAGGCAACTAATTTTTTAGACATGGTAGCCGTTTTTTTTTTCCGGAAAAAATGCCCTGACTTTTCCCTGATCTTTCCCTGACTAACTTATCAATTTTCCCTGACCGAAATTTTAAGGACATCTACTAAAAAAATTATAACGCGAATAAAAAGAAAATGTACTAGAAACAGATACGTGTTTTTGATAAGTTATTTATTTCTCGATCAACAACGAATAGTACTTTTAAAGATATATTTTCTCTTTCAAAACATAAACGTTCTTTGGAATGATAATGCTTTATATCCGATTAAATACTGATGTGAAGTGTAATACTTATTTTAGTAATATATAACACTTTTTAAACTTTTTTGTTGAGTGCTTCGATTTGTTCGAATAGATTTATGTTGTAATGTTTATATCAATTTTTATTTTATTTTTTTCTTTTCAAATATTTTTCGGTTGTCTTTTTTTCCAAGTTTTTCTTTTATGGATTTTTATTCAGTTATAGAAACTGACAACAATCTACTTTTTCCCTGACTAATTTCGATATTCCCTGACTTTTCCCTGATTCCCTGATCAATTTTTTATTTCCCTGACTTTTCCCCGTTTTCCCGATTTTACCTGATCGCGGCCACCATGGTAGACATTGTGTACAGCAAATCGAACTATTCGATATGGTTGAGGCAACTAATTTTTTAGACATGGTAACCGTTTTTTTTTTTCGGAAAAAATGCCCTGACTTTTCCCTGATCTTTCCCTGACTAACTTATCAATTTTCCCTGACCGAAATTTTAAGGACATCTACTAAAAAATTTATAACGCGAATAAAAAGAAAATGTACTAGAAACAGATACGTGTTTTTGATAAGTTATTTATTTCTCGATCAACAACGAATAGTACTTTTGAAGATATATTTTCTCTTTCAAAACATAAACGTTCTTTGGAATTATAATGCTTTAAATCCGATTAAACACTGATGTGAAGTGTAATACTTATTTTAGTAATATATAACACTTTTTAAACTTTTTTGTTGAGTGCTTCGATTTGTTCGAATAGATTTATGTTGTAATGTTTATATCAATTTTTATTTGTTGTTTTTTTTTCTTTTCAAATATTTTTTGGTTGTCTTTTTTTCCAAATTTTTCTTTTATGGATTTTTATTCAGTTATAGAAACTAGCAACAATCTACTTTTTCCCTGACTAATTTCGATATTCCCTGACTTTTCCCTGATTCCCTGATCAATTTTTGATTTCCCTGACTTTTCCCCGTTTTCCCGATTTTACCTGATCACGGCCACCATGGTAGACATTGTGTACAGCAAATCGAACTATTCGATATGGTTGAGGCAACTAATTTTTTAGACATGGTAGCCGTTTTTTTTTTTCCGGAAAAAATGCCCTGACTTTTCCCTGATCTTTCCCTGACTAACTTATCAATTTTCCCTGACCGAAATTTTAAGGACATCTACTAAAAAATTTATAACGCGAATAAAAAGAAAATGTACTAGAAACAGATACGTGTTTTTGATAAGTTATTTATTTCTCGATCAACAACGAATAGTACTTTTAAAGATATATTTTCTCTTTCAAAACATAAACGTTCTTTGGAATGATAATGCTTTAAATCCGATTAAATACTGATGTGAAGTGTAATACTTATTTTAGTAATATATAACACTTTTTAAACTTTTTTGTTGAGTGCTTCGATTTGTTCGAATAGATTTATGTTGTAATGTTTATATCAATTTTTATTTGTTGTTTTTTTTTTCTTTTCAAATATTTTTCGGTTGTCTTTTTTTCCAAGTTTTTCTTTTATGGATTTTTATTCAGTTATAGAAACTGGCAACAATCTACTTTTTCTCTGACTAATTTCGATATTCCCTGACTTTTCCCTGATTCCCTGATCAATTTTTTATTTCCCTGACTTTTCCCCGTTTTCCCGATTTTACCTGATCGCGGCCACCATGGTAGACATTGTGTACAGCAAATCGAACTATTCGATATGGTTGAGGCAACTAATTTTTTAGACATGGTAGCCGTTTTTTTTCCGGAAAAAATGCCCTGACTTTTCCCTGATCTTTCCCTGACTAACTTATCAATTTTCCCTGACCGAAATTTTAAGGACATCTACTAAAAAAATTATAACGCGAATAAAAAGAAAATGTACTAGAAACAGATACTTGTTTTTGATAAATTATTTATTTCTCGATCAAAAACGAATAGTACTTTTGAAGATATATTTTCTCTTTCAAAACATAAACGTTCTTTGGAATTATAATGCTTTAAATCCGATTAAATACTGATGTGAAGTGTAATACTTATTTTAGTAATATATAACACTTTTTAAACTTTTTTGTTGAGTGCTTCGATTTGTTCGAATAGATTTATGTTGTAATGTTTATATCAATTTTTTTTTCTTTTCAAATATTCTTCGGTTGTCTTTTTTCCAAGTCTTTCTTTTATGGATTTTTATTCAGTTATAGAAACTGGCAACAATCTACTTTTTCCCTGACTAATTTCGATATTCCCTGACTTTTCCCTGATTCCCTGATCAATTTTTTATTTCCCTGACTTTTCCCCGTTTTCCCGATTTTACCTGATCGCGGCCACCATGGTAGACATTGTGTACAGCAAATCGAAAACGTAGTTGCCACAACCAAACATTTATTTCCGTGTGGAATGACCCATATGTATGCAGTGGTAAAGTACGCGCGCGGCCGTGGCTGGATGGACGGCCTGACACCTGTTTCCCCTCTCGCACGTCGAGGCGAGACGCCCGCCGCCACCGCGATGCATGTAGCTGCCGATGCAGTGCACCCGCCCGCAGACACATCGCGACGCTCACACTCAACACGTTTATTTCTCTTGCAACCCTCGACTCTTCCAGTGCTACTAGTCGCGTGTGTATGTACGTACGTGTGAGTACTGCCCGGCCTAGAGAAAACTGAGCTGTTAGCTTGTGAGCATTCTATTTACTCTCGTGAGAGTCGAGTGCTAAACCAGCCTACGTACTATCTCTCTGACTTTGCAAAAGAGCAAAAACATAGAGATAAAGAACGTGGCGGACAAAGGTAAAGGCTAAGCTTTCTAAATCCTACAGCCTTTGCATGCAACCCCTTTAGCAATTATTCACTCGTTTAATGCCATTCTTAAAAAAAAAAACGAGTATGCCAAAATAGAAAAATTGTCTTTTCGATTCTTATTTCAATAATTATTGTTTTGCACATAATTAATTATGTATGCATTTTGTATACATAATTAATTTACTATACATAATTAATTATTAATTTTCTATACAAAATTAATTATGTGCAGTTATTAATTAAATTAAGCCGTATATTTATTTAGTTAATTGGAAGGATCGTTTTGTTAATTAGAAATTCATCAGACTATCTAATTAGACGCTGTAGTGGCTGATTAGAATGAGGTTTAGGTTCGCATGTGTCGACACCGATAAATATTTTTTTTTAGTGATCGCTCGATTCAAAGCGCGCGAAATCGAAGCCGAATTCAAATATCGACTGTAGCTCCTTAATAAATTTAATTAATTTAAGCAGTCACAATCGACGAATTTTTATTTCAAACAAATCGTGAAACTGGGAATAGTTGCATTCGGGGAAAAATTAATATTAACAATACACGATCGCTGTCTATAATATACTAGGGTTAAAGATTGACTCTAAATTAACGATTGTGAATGAATTCTGCCAGGGCCACGATGATGCCAATTAGGTAACGCACCCGGCTAGAATTTTCAGTGTTCCCGGTTCAAACCCGGGTCGTGGCGGATTTTTTTCACTATTAACAATACACGGTTGCTGCCTATAATATACTGTGCCTAATATCCTTAATTAAGCCATGCAGAATACCTCTCAGCGATATATATTCGGATTGGGGATGTCTCATGTGCCGTATTTATTTCGCGGATGTTGACCACCTATAGTCGAGCCCCAGCTGGCGGATCACCCAGGGATCACCTAGATCTCTGGATATAAAAGGTAGGGACAAGTGTGCATCAGCTGCAAACTCAAGATCGTGAATAAAATTTTGTTCCGTAGCTATATTTGAACGAGGCAAATGATCACACCGAGAGAAATCGGTCTCATGGGTTTACTTAAATCAAATATGGGATTTATTTCAAATAATAGATTTATTTCTATGCAATAAATTCTATTTGATAGAAACAACATTATATTAGGCCAGCCATTGAATAAATTTCTTCTTCAAACGCTGACATAAGGTAAACGGCCCTGTTTCTGACGCTTGCCCAGTTTTTGACGTGCTACTTTAGCATAGACGACTTCCCTCAACCATTCCAGAAACAGCCAATAGTAATTCGTAAATGATGGCGTCACAAACTGCGACACTCGTCAGGTCCTCGTTTACTCTATGGTTTTACATGGGCAGAGTGACAGGGTTGCCTTAAATCATCACAAACTAGGCCGTTTACCTTATAAGGATTTTATTTTAATCAAATAGAATTTATTACATTCAAATAAATCGGATTGATTTTAAGTAAGTTTTATTTGATCGAAATAAAATTGTGTTAATTTGAAATAGATCCTGTATTTGATTTAAATAAACCCATCAAACCGATTTCTCTGGGTATAGGGACGGCTTATATAAAAATATGGTAAATATTCTGGCATTTTGGTAATATCCGTCATACACGGAGAGTTGTGACAGTAAGAAACTATATTAAACGTATTTATTCGCTCCCTGCGGCTCCAACATAACCTAAGCTGTTGAACGTGTATTGTTGCATACGTGCAAGCCAAAAGTCCTGATTTGTAAATTTACAGCGTGCTTAACTTTTGAAATGGAATGAACGCGCACGGAACCAATAAGTAGGTAATTTTGCAAACTCAAGATCGTGAATAAAATTTTGTTCTGTAGCTATATTTGAACGAGGCAAATGATCACACCGAGAGAAATCGGTCTCATGGGTTTACTTAAATCAAATATGGGATTTATTTCAAATAATAGATTTATTTCTATGCAATAAATTCTATTTGATAGAAACAACATTTTATTAGGCCAGCCATTGAATAAATTTCTTCTTCAAACGCTGAGATAAGGTAAACGGCCCTGTTTCTGACGCTTGCCCAGTTCTTGACGCGCTACTTTATCATAGGCGACTTCCCCCACCATTCCAGAAACAGCCAATAGTAATTCGTAAATGATGGCGTCACAAACTGCGACACTCGTCAGGTCCTCGTGTACTCTATGGTTTTACATGGGCAGAGTGACAGGGTTGCCTTAAATCATCACGAACTAGGCCGTTTACCTTATAAGGATTTTATTTTAATCAAATAGAATTTATTTCATTCAAATAAATCGGATTGATTTTAAGTAAGTTTTATTTGATCGAAATAAAATTGTGTTAATTTGAAATAGATCCTGTATTTGATTTAAATAAACCCATCAAACAGATTTCTCTGGGTGTACGGACGGCTTATATAAAAATATGGTAAATATTCTAGCATTTTGGTAATATCCGTCATACACGGAGAATTGTGACAGTAAAAACTATATTAAACGTATTTATTCGATCCGTGCGGCTCCAACATAACCTAAGCAGTTGAACGTGTATTGTTGCATACGTGCAAGCCAAAAGTCCTGATTTGTAAATTTACAGCGTGCTTAACTTTTGAAATGGAATGAACGCGCACGGAGCCAATAAATAGGTAATTTTGCAAACTCAAGATCGTGAATAAAATTTTGTTCTGTAGCTATATTTGAACGAGCAAATGATCACACCGAGAGAAATCGGTCTCATGGGTTTACTTAAATCAAACATGGGATTTATTTGAAATAATAGATTTATTTCTATGCAATAAATTCTATTTGATAGAAATAACATTTTATTAGGCCAGCCATTGAATAAATTTCTTCTTCAAACGCTGACATAAGGTAAACGGCCCTGTTTCTGACGCTTGCCCAGTTTAGCATAAGCGACTTCCCTCAACCATTCCAGAAACAGCCAATAGTAATTCGTAAATGATGGCGTCACAAACTGCGACACTCGTCAGGTCCTCGTTTACTCTATGGTTTTACATGGGCAGAGTGACAGGGTTGCCTTAAATCATCACAAACTAGGCCGTTTACCTTATAAGGATTTTATTTTAATCAAATAGAATTTATTACATTCAAATACATCGTATTAATTTTAAGTAAGTTTTATTTGATCGAAATAAAATTGTGTTAATTTGAAATAGATCCTGTATTTGATTTAAATAAACCCATCAAACCAACCGACACTGATGGTTGTGCGGTCGGTGTACGGCTCTGGCGGTCCCACGAGTTAAGCAGCATTGTTTGCGGCCATAACTTGGATGGGTGACCGTTTAGCCGTGCACCGGCTGGCATATCAATCAGTGAGTGGGAAGTCAGTTTTTCTGAGACCTCGGTGTCTACACTTAAGTACTTTACTTTCGTATATACACCGGGAGATCAGAAGAATATATGACCGTCTGTACCAGCACGGGTTTTCCGCAGTTTCCCCGTGTTCATGGCAAATGCGGTACAGTGTAGCTAAGTCGGCTGCGGCCGCATGGAAAGTTAGGTTAGCTTAACGAAGTTCGGGTAGGGAGTGATAGGAGGAAGGGTGGGATGGGCGGTAAAAGGCGATTGAAGCCATACCATGGAAAGAATAAATAAAAATACAAAGAAAATAAATAAAAAATAAATAAACCCATCAAACCGATTTCTCTGGGTGTATGGACGGCTTATATAAAAATATGATAAATATTCCGGCTTTTTGGTAATATCCATCATACACGGAGAGTTTTGGCAATAAGAAACTATATTAAACGTATTTATTCGCTCCGTGCGGCTCCAACATAACCTAAGCTGTTAAACGTCAGCCAAAAGTCTTGATTTGTACATTTACAGCGTGTTTAACTTTTGAAATGGAATGAACGCGCACGGAGTCAATAAGTAGGTAATTTTTACAAACTGATGTATGAGACGAAAATAGTATATTATACGCTACAACGAAGGAAAATGCGTGATTGTTACCGAAGGTGAAGAAATAGTGATGTGAAGAAAGACGAGAAAAAATTAGTCGAGACTAGGCAAAAGACGAATATTTCATTGATCTTTTTCTCGAGACAAGACACGAGAATTTACGCGGAAATTTCGAGAATCTCGACTTATCGAAACAGTTAATCATAATTTATCATTATTCGGGAATTTTAATCCACCGTCGGATATATAAGAATAGCAGATTTAGGGATGTTAAGTAAGATTAACCATGATTGAATCGGAGTGGTAAAAATAATTAACATTCTACAGGTTTCCCAAGGTCTCTCTGTGTTCTAGGCGATTCTGATGCACTAGGGTTAAGATGATGCGACCACGATCAGAAACGGCAATCGTTAACTGTAATCCAATCTACTCAGAAACGATTAATGCTTAACAGGAGCAAATTCGGTGGTACTGATTGGATTACGGTTCCTGTTATCGATCCCAGTTACTGAATGCTTGTGACATCACCTTAAGATGTCTGCGGCAGTACGGGGTATACCTACTGTTACATCCTGGTCATTTTTCTTGTCCAATTTCACATAATTATTATCCGCTTTAATTATTTTAATTAATTATTGCTCTTAACCCTTAGATATCATACAATCGGCACTTCTCCTTTTATTAACGTCTTTTATATAAAAACCAAAAGGAAGATGTCGAGACGTTGATCTTTCAAATGTACCGGACACTATTAACTGCGATTGTGTCATTTGAATAAAAATCTAACAAAATGCCTTTAATTACTGTCCCCAAAAACATTTTTTTTAAATCTTAAAAAATCGTTAATAATTATTTAAACGTCTCGTCCCCTTCTAGTTTTGTATCCTGTATATTGAGAACACTATTAATTGTGATTGTGTCATTTGAAAAAAAATCTAACAGAATGCCTTCAATTACTGTCCCCAAAAACATTTTTTTAAAATCTTAAAAAATCGTTAATAATTATTTAAACGTCTCGTTCCCTTCTAGTTTTGCATCCTGTATATTCAGAACACTATTAACTGTGATTGTGTCATTTTAAAAAAGATCTAACAAAATGCCTTCAATTACTGTCCCCAAAAACATTTAAAAAACATCTTAAAAAATCGTTAATAATTCTTTAAACGTCTCGTCCCCTTCTAGTTTTGCATCCTGTATATTCAGAACACTATTAACTATGATTGTGTCATTTGAGAAAAAATCTAACAAAATGCCTTCAATTACGGTCCCCAAAAACATTTTTTTTAAATATTAAAAAATCGTTAATAATTATTTAAACGTCTCGTCCCCTTCTAGTTTTGCATCCTGTATATTTAGAACACTATTAACTGTGATTGTGTCATTTGAAAAAAATCTAACAAAATGCCTTCAATTACTGTCCCCAAAAACATTTAAAAAACATCTTAAAAAATCGTTAATAATTCTTTAAACGTCTCGTCCCCTTCTAGTTTTGCATCCTGTATATTCAGAACACTATTAACTGTGATTGTGTCATTTGAAAAAAGATCTAACAAAATGCCTTTAATTACTGTCCCCAAAAACATTTAAAAAACATCTTAAAAAATCGTTAATAATTATTTACACGACTCGTCCCCTTCTAGTTTTGCATCCTGTATATTCCGAATACTATTACCTGTGATTGTGTCATTTAAAAAAAAATCTAACAAAATGCCTTCAATTATTGTCCCCAAAAACATAAAAGAAAACATCTTAAACAATCGATAACAATTCTTTAAACGTCTCGTCCCCTTCTAGTTTTGCGACTTATATATTCAGAACACTATAAACTGTGATTATGTCATTTGAAAAAAAATCTAATAAAATGTCTTCAATTATTGTCCCCAAAAACATTAAAAAAAAACATCTTAAAAAATCGTTAATAATTCTTTAAACGTCTCGTCCCCTTCTAGTTTTGCATCCTGTATATTCAGAACACTATTAACTGTGATTGTGTCATTTGAAAAAAAATCTAACAAAATGCCTTTAATTACTGTCCCCAAAAACATTTAAAAAACATCTTAAAAAATCGTTAATAATTATTTAGATCGACGTACCCTCCTCATACAAAGATAAGTATAGGCAGGGGACCGATTCTACACCCCCCAAGTTTGCACAAAGATAGGTTTACACAAAAAGTCGACACAGAATGACTGTACACACAGGCAACTCAACACGAAATAACTCTATACCGAAAACTAAACACGCATGCAGCTCTACACCGAGTTTCTCTACACCGAAATCTAGACACATCGCTACTATAAAAATGTACACTGACAAGCTTTACACGGTGAAATATCGAAAGGAAAAACTCAACATGAAGAAAGTTCCACACCGAAAACTCAACACTGAAAACTCGACACGATGAAAAATCAACACACAGAAAACTTAGTATTGATTAACAGAGTTTCTTCAAAGGTTCTTTTTCATTTTATCTTTAGGTTTTCTTGAGCTTACTTTGTATACAGTGCAATTCCATTGTGTTCTATTGTACCGCGTGAAAATTTACATGTACGAGATGCATCACGTCACGGATAGCGAAAAGTCATTGGGAACTTCGGCTTATTGTTCTTACTATTATTAATGAGTGCCGGCACGCAAACACAACGCCAACTAATATTAAAAAATGAACTTATTTGCGGTCATAACTTGGATGGGTGACCGCTTAGCCTTGCACTGATTTGCGCGCCAACTGCTGAGCGGGAAGGCAGTTTTTCTGAGTTTCTAATGTATTCTCATACAGTAGAAACTCAGTAAAAATAAAGCCGACTGTATCGGCCAGGTTTTCCGCAGTTTCCCTGTGCCCTCGTACAAATGCGATACAGTAGTGCATTATCATGAGTGGCTGCGGGTAACACTCATAAAGGGGTCTCTATGAAGGGACGGGGAAAAAGGGGAGAGGGGAAACGTAAAAGCCTGCAGAAGGCATACGGAAGAAACCAATAATATTAAAAAATGAACCGGTAGTCCAAAATCCTCCAAAAGTTCATAGGTGTACGCAAGATGAGGTCTTCTGAGGTAAGTATATTTTTTTCTTTATTAATTGATTTAGTAATAATGTTTTATAATAATATTTTTTTAAATCTTGCCTTACCATCAGGCCCCGATCGAGGAGTTGGCTAGCCCTATTATAGAAAGCCTGACTTGGCCCTCATAATTTTCTTCACAAGATTATTATCAATAAAATCTTATTTTATTCGTAACACCTACGAAGGAGAAAGAAGGGAAAAGGGGCAGATAGAAGACCCAGAGAATATATCGAAGGGTAATCCGTCCATTAAGAAAATTAACAACCAAGGCATTATCGCTTTCAACCTATGGAGAATAATTGAAGAATTATTTGTCAGTTTTGAAGGGCATTCCACTCACTTGCCCCAGTTTTCGTAATACAAGACTTGCAGCTACTTTGGTTCGCAAACTCAAAACTTTTTCACGAATGTGCAACATCTCGGTAAAGTATATGTTCCACGTGCACGTAGAAGAGTTGAAAGGTCGCGTGGCAAACACGAGGAGCAAGCGAGAAAACAGGATTATCGGAAATGAGCCTTGGCACACTGAAAATCCGTGTCACTTGGCTACTTACGTTTTACTTCGAATAGGGAGGTAAATGCGATTATCTCGATCTCACTCGCACTCGTTGGTGCATACTGTGGAGAGGAGCGACGTGACAAATCTGTTACATTCTTGGAATCGGATACTGGCCGTCAGCCAACGGGCCACTAACGACTTTTCTTTCCGAATATGATATAGGCCTCGATTTCGCCTGCCGTTACGTCCAGCATCATGCATATATTCAAATTGGAATCCTGTGGCACGTTGCATCCAGCAGGAGCGGCCGATTGTCGCATACATTAAATACCGATCGAGAACCCCGAAAAATATGTGTCATCAGCCTTCCCTAATTTCCCTGGAATTCCGATATTTGTATACCGCAGGTCGCCAGAAATGTGCATATGATATTAGTGATAAGAGGAAGAAGCTTTCGAAGCCCTGCGAACCGGAAGAGAGGGATATTTAGGCGGCCGATTGGCAGCAGCTTTCGTCAATTTTCTACGGAAGTATTCCCAGCCAATTTTTCAACAATTTTGACCCCCAACCCCTCCTTCCACCCTTCCTAGCAACCTCGATTCTTTGCATTCGAAGTGAATTGCTCTTATTCGGTTATATTATAACAAGCACTAAAGTTGGTACTCCGGTACACCGAGAGAAAATATTTCATTGACGCCAAAGAAATGGGTGGATTGATTTTTTGTTCACTGGTTTCAACGAAATATTTCTTTGATTTCAATGAAATAGTGCATTTGAATTTCAAAGAGAACATTTCATTGACTGTACGTAAAGATTTATTTAGTGAGCATATAATAAAGAAACAGTTTCATTTTTTTAAAGAAACGTTTTCATTGGTTCAAAGAAACGTTTTCATTGATCTCTCTCTCGCACCTAACCTCACTTTTTTGTTTTCCGGTTCTCCCGAACGAACGGCTTTGAGTTTCGAGGAGCCAGAAACTTAGCCTATTTCTGCCGGACTTCCTTACATACTCACAAAATTTGAGCTTTATCTGCCGCGTACTTCAGGAAAAAATAGGTTTCGAAATTTTGAGCTGGTAAGAAGAAGGTTTCATTGAATCAAAGACGATATCTTTGAAATCAATGAAAAACGTTCATTGGCTTAAAGAAATGTTTCTTCGAATCAATGTCACTACCTTTCATTGAGTTTGAGATCATTCAAAGAAAAGATAGTATTGAAATTAAAGTATTTCATTTCATTGGCAAAGATTTCCATGAATCAATGAAACTTTTTCTCCCGGTGTAATAGAAGAGAGAGTGGTAAATTTTCCTAGGAGCAGCGATGAGTTTGTCGCTGGCAAGTCAATGGAGAGAAAAAAAGTTGCAAAGTAGAACTTTGCACATTGCTTCCTCATTAATTCCCATTTTTCATAAAACCACCTCCATGAGGAAGCTTATTTATTAATTTTCGTAGGAGCAGCGATGAGTTTGTCGCTGACAAGTCAATGAAGAGAAAAAAGTTGCAAAGTAGAACTTTGCACATTGCTTCCTCATTAATTCCCATTTTTCATAAAACCACCTCCATGAGAAAGCTTATTTATTAATTTTGGCTTCCTCGTAGAGGAAGCTTTGTACAAAATGAAAATGAATGAGGAAACAATGTGCAAAGTTCTACTATGCAACTTCCTTCATTACCTACACCGAGAGAAAAAGTTTCATTGATTCACGGAAATCTTTGCCAATGAAATGAAATACTTGAATTTGAATACTATCTTTACTTTGAATGATCTCAAACTCAATGAAAAGTAGTGACATTGATTCGAAGAAACATTTCTTTAAACCAATGAACCTTTTTCATTGATTTCAAAGATATCGTCTCTGATTCAATGAAACCTTCTTCTTACCATCTCAAAATTTAAAAACCTATTTTTTCCTGAAGTACGCGGCAGATAAAGCTCAAATTTTGTGAGTATGTAAGAAAGTACGGCAGAAACAGGCTAAGCTTCTGGCTCCTCGAAACTCGAAGCCGTTCGTTCGGGAGAACCGGAAAACAAAAAAGTGAGGTTAGGTGAGAGAGAGAGAGATCAATGAAAACGTTTCTTCGCACCAATGAAAACGTCTCTTTAAAACAATGAAACTGCCCGTGCAGAAATTGGGTTCAGGATCCAGCTGGATTCCAGCTAGTATCCCTAATTTCAGATCAGGATCCAGTCAGGCATCCGACCAGATTCCATAATGGAATGTAATGATTTCAAATTGGATTCCCGTCGGGATACCTTAAATCCCACAGAGACTCCTGTCCGATTCCAGATCGGATTTAGTGGAACCTCCAGATCGGATCGCGCAGAGACTCCAGTCTGATTCCGGGTCGAATTTAATGCCATTTCCAGATCGGATCTTGTAGGAACTCTAGACCGATTCTATATCGTATTTCATAGGACCTCCAAATTGGATAAGGTCGGGACGCTATTCCGGATCCAGGTCGGATTTTATAGGACGTGAAGACTTCAAATAATTAAATACGGACAGGAATTGTATCAAACTCAATTTGTCCATCCTGTCGAACAAAATAACAACGAATTATTGTAGTTGATTAGGCCATATATTCTGCACAAATGCTTTGTCAAATAACGTAAAATTAAATGACTTAACCTCAAATCGTCGATTTTAGGTTATGGTATTAAATATATTATTACCTGTAAGTCTCACAACACGTAACTTTATAACAGTGATCTAACACTAAGATATTAAGATTCGATGAAAGTGTTATTACTTATTAAATGACAATAGTAAATAGTTAGTATTCTATCTCGCACATTCTCGAGTTGGCGCACACCACGGACGAACGCTTTCGAGCATCTGATCGGAAACCATCGGTACGCTCCGAGAGCAGGTGGCGCCATGTTTTCGACAATTGATCGTAGCTATTAACTCGTATGTAAAATGGAATCCACATGAAATCGTATGAGAATACCTGAGCTGGGATTTCCCTGATAAATCTCGATTGGGATCCAACCGGTACTCCCCGAAAACAGGTGGCGCCATTTTTTCAACTATTGAGCGTCGTTATAAACTCGTATGCAAAGACGGATCCATATGGAGTCGTATGAGGTATCCCGAACCGGGGATTCCCTACCAAATCCCGACAGGGATTTGATGGGACATAGGGAAGCCACGAAATATTTCTGCACGGGTGTTTCTTTATTATATGCTCACTAAGTAAATCTTTATTTACAGCCACTGAAATGTTCTCTTTGAAATTCAAATACACTATTTCATTGAAATCAAAAAAATATTTCATTGAAATCAATGAAGAAAAAATCAATCCACCCATTTCTTTGGCGTCAATGAAATCTTTTCTCTCGGTGTATACATATAATTCTTGAAAAATTCAACATCACGTAAATTCCAAGCCGCTTTACCGATCACGACCAAATTTGGTAGGCAGCAGCGCTGAATGTTATTTTTCATCTGTAGAAAATTTCAGTTGGTTTGGTGAGATTTGACGTGAATTAGAGCAAAACGAATGTTTTTAAAAAAATTCAAGATCCCATAAAAACCGAACTTTATTTACAGATTCATTCGAAATTCAATACCGATCCTCCTTTAACATAGCTTTATTTATAATAAATCATTTAGCTCAATAGCTAAAAATTTGCGGATGCTAGGGAGCGTACAAACATTTTTCGAAAATTGCAAAGTTAAATACAATTTGAACATATTTTTCAATTTTTTAAAAAAATTATCACAAACAAAGGCGTCGACCTGCTTCATATGTTTGCTAAATTTCAGCCCGATTGTTATAGCGGATCTTGAGATATGCAAGTTCGAATTTTGAGTGACGGCAACACACACACACACATCTATCCATACATTTTTTCCGAACCACTTCTCTCGACGTTTTAGACCATTTTCAGTGTTCTGACATAAAAAAACACGAGAAAAAAAAATTCGCACAAAAACAAAGCTTCCTCTATGTGGAAGCAAAAGGTTTATGAGCTATATATAGTGAATAGCCGGTATGGCACTGCTAGAGAGGACCTGAGGAGAGACATAGCCGAGGACCTGCGCGATAGGTGATGGCCCTCGGGACCTTAGTGGCTGTGCAGTCTGCCTGTATGTATGGTTCATTCCATACCAAGTGGGCCACCCAAATTTAGCATTGTCGCAAAAAGTGTTCAAAATTTTTTCAAAATTTGTTCAGATTATCACGAACATCGATAAATTATTTCACATTTTTATCACCTATGATTTGCCCGAAATTAAATAACTATTTCTTTTATCTCATTTTTTTTCAATTCACTGTATATTCAAAATTACTGATCGTACAAAAAATTTGTTCCTGTACAAAATTTAAGTTTCCGAATGTATTTTTTAATAAAAAAGATTTCATAGCCGCTCGAAAAAAATGTCCACCATTTTTAGACAAAATAAAGTAATAATATTTTTTTTCGTTGAGACAGACCATTCCGATTTTTCTCAAAATTTCACAGAATTTCCATTATTATGCTTAGAAACTACAGAAAAATTGGCGTGATGGCAAATTAATTGCCCACTTGATATGGAATGACCCACACACATATATATATAAGCTTAAGAAACAGCGACAGTGGCAGTATCACGCGGCCACACCAACTTCCGCGGGAGAGAGCCGATCTCTTAAAAATAGAAGCCCGACCCTGTCCGGAACGAAACGTACGTATCCTATCTAAAAACACACGACGAAGCTTCGTGCTGCATCGACAAACGAGCGAGAAACCAACCAGCCGAATTGAATAATACAGAAGATTGATGCTGGAACGATTCGGATTCGGATGTTCAATGCGCTGAGGCTATAGATTCACTTCGTATGCTTGGAGCAGTTCGCATGTGACGGTGGTGCTGGTTGTTGAGTACGACACTGTGTGTGACACTTCTCGCGTCGCCAAAATGCATTTCCATTGCGCTGCAGAAAGTCCACCAGTTCGTTTATGCACAACCCCTTTCCTTCTTCTCTTTCTCTCTCTCTCTTATTGACATACACGAACGATTTTTGTATTATCTGGGTCGGACATTCGGGGGTCACGCGATTGGCCTAGAGCCTGCGAAAGGTTACATTCCAATTATAGAGAGTTGATAAAATAACAGACTCGTGCCCATGACCATTCTAACTTGATCGTAAACTCGGATTGACGCGAATATCAAATATATAAGTTTTGATGGATATTTTGTGTGTTAGTGTGTATAGATTCTTGGCAAACGCTGCTGAAGTTGTGGATTTAGACGAGTTTTAATGGCTACGTCTTCGGGGTTGTTGCAGATTGTGA
Organism: Ephialtes manifestator; assembly: GCA_963970395.1. Classification (NCBI taxonomy): domain Eukaryota; kingdom Metazoa; phylum Arthropoda; class Insecta; order Hymenoptera; family Ichneumonidae; genus Ephialtes; species Ephialtes manifestator. Next base: position 7,748,221 of record OZ019974.1, on the reverse strand, counting down.
CGTTGACAGAAACTTTCTGAGTAATGCTGCATCCTGTTAGGATACAAATAAGCTTTTTGAACTTCTCTCCCTTTTAGTAACGTGGAACTCAATAGGTACATCGTAAAAGTCTTGTAAGATACAAACTGAAGATGTGCTAAGACTAAAACGCTACGAAGTACAGGATTTCAACCTGAAAATGCTGCTAATTCAATTTTCCTAATGCTATTTATTCTTTAACAACTTTTTTTAAGTTTCGACTGCGGGAAATATATCTAATCTCTTTGATGTCCTCATTAAGGTAGTTCTGTCGTAAAGGCGATCCAAACTCATATGCATGAATTTTTGACATGTTGTAATGTAGCTATTCAATTTTACTTGCACGAAATCTTGAAGGCTTTTACCGAGTATTTGAATGAACAATTAAAACTTGAAAATCGATCTTTTTACACGGCGCTTACGGGAGGACTGGAAAAATTGATCTTTAAATCGAAAATTAACATACTTAGATCAAAGATAGAGAAAAAATAAAAAGTACTACGGATTCGCAAATCATTCAGGAATTGATGCTTCATTAAAAAAGGTGAAGTCTCCGGAATAACGTTTTAAATGAACCAAGATCAAAGTGCACGATACCGGGCCAAATGACATTTCCTAACCTAATTATCGTAAAAATGAAGTCAAATCCGCCCTAAACATATCAACTATTTACAAATAATCGTTTTAATTTGATTACGACAATTTCGAAGGATTCTCGATTATTTTTGATATTATTAATGAGGCAGTCAAAGTGATGCGTATGATTATTCTTTGATGTCATATAGACTCTGAAATTTATGACTCCGGCGTACCGACAGAACTACCTTAAAGACACTGCGAACTTGGGAAGTAAATTCATAAATGAGAGTTGTGGCGGATCGTAGCCTAATTCATTTTTCGAAAAGTCTAAATCCATCCGTACAATGTAAACGCTTATGTCTTCTGCCAATACGTGTCGCCAATCATCTCATGTCTGCAACCTGCCTTATCTTCCCAACTTCCGTATATATGCCGAACTCCTGCATACATCCTGCAATCCTCTCTTATATTATCTGATTATTCTCTCCCATGCAGAATGGATCTTCCACATTTTTTTCGCCTCCTATGATTGGTCCTATCGTTAAAATAAGGCTATATTTATGTTCAGTGTAGTTAGATTTTGTGTAAGTTTGTTGCTCAAAATCCACGTTAAATTGTAGACTCACCTAAATACACAAAGCCGTTGTTGAAGAGATTTCAAAATCAACAGAAACTATTTGATTTTCGTGCATGAACAAAAACTATGTGCTTAATGTAGAAGAGAGTCGTGCACTTCAATCATGTTCAGCGTACAAAAGTACATCGAATATATTGCATAGCAGTCGGAAACGTTATTTCCACCGTTTAGATTTCTTAGGTTCTTTTGGTTTGGAGGAATAATCGAATAATTTTTTCGTTTGAAAAGAAACGTCTTAGTTACTACGTTCAGTGTGTATTACAAAAGGTGTCACAAGAGACCTCGTTATCATTTGTACTGTCTTTTGATTATTATAGCACACGGAAAAAGGCTTGGTTGGAACAACCAAGTGCCTTGGTTATATATGCGTCAGGCAATTAATTGATTAGACGAACCAAGTTATTTGTTAGGCTACCAATTTCTTGGTTGGACTAACCAAGTCACTTGGTAAGCTAACCATAAATAACATCAACCAATAATTTGCATTTTGTAGCACTGCCATAGTTGCAGGATCTAAACATCATCAAAGTATAAAATATCGATCCATAACGACAATTAAGATCGAACAAGGGATAGTGGAGAAAAATGAAGAAACGGAAATCAGTTAATCATCAGTATTCCAAGATGGCGGTCAGTCTTCGATGACGACACGTGTAATCATCTTCTAAAAAGTGGGTGTCGAGGTCCCTCAAATATAGATATAGATATATATTTTTATTAAGATCCAAAGATGTTAAATCCCCTAAGGACCTCAGCACAATAAGAAAGAATGCATGAACAAAAAGCATTTTTTTCGCCTCCTATGATTGGTCCTATCGTTAAAATAAGGCTATATTTATGTTCAGTGTAGTTAGATTTTGTGTAAGTTTGTTGCTCGAAATCCACGTTAAATTGAAGACTCACCTAAATACACTAAGCCGTTTTTGAAGAGATTTCAAAATCAACAGAAACTATTTGATTTTCGTGCATGAACAAAAACTATGTGCTTAATGTAGAAGAGAGTCGTGCACTTTAATCATGTTCAGCGTACAAAAGTACATCGAATATATTGTACAGCAGTCGCAAACGTTATTTTCATCGTTTAGATTTCTTAGGTTCTTTTGGTTTGAAGGAATAATCGAATAATTTTTTCGTTTGAAAAGAAACGTCTCAGTTACTACGTTCAGTGTCTATTACAAAAGGTGTCACAAGAGACGTCGTTAGCATTTGTACTGTCTTTTGATTATTATAGCACACGGAAAAAAGGCTTGGTTGGAACAACCAAGTGCCTTGGTTATATATGCGTCAGACAATTAATTGATTAGACGAACCAAGTTATTTGTTAGGCTACCAATTTCTTGGTTGGACTAACCAAGTCACTTGGTAAGCTAACCATAAATAACATCAACCAATAATTTGCATTTCGTAGCACTGCCATAGTTGCAGGATCTAAACATCATCAAAGTATAAAATATCGATCCATAACGACAATTAAGATCGAACAAGAGATAGTGGAGAAAAATCAAGAAACGGAAATCAATTAATCATCAGTATTCCAAGATGGCGGTCAGTCTTCGATGACGACACGTGCAATCATCTTCTAAAAAGTGGGTGTCGAGGTCCCTCAAATATAGATATAGATGTATATTTTTATTAAGATCCAGAGATGTTAAATCCCCTAAGGACCTCAGCACAATAAGAAAGAATGCATGAACAAAAAGCAGACGGAGAAAAGTACAGAAAATAATTTTAACCCACATGTGAGATTGACATGTTAGCTGGTTACTGCTACTATCGCTACTCTACCAACGAGATTGTAGTTTCTTTAACCAACTGAGTAGTTGACGATATGCTAACTATTCCGGTTGGTTGTTAGAATCGATTAATCATTTTTTACAATTACTTGTTGCTATACGTGGCGATTACAAACAATCGTCGTATTATAATAAATGCGATTTTGGCGATGATAAATAATTCTCCTACAGAGTGTTCTACGAATCCTTCCTGTCACAATATAAATAGCGAAAAAATTTACTGCTCCAGAAATAATTTTGGTACTTTAGCAATACAGTTTCCTCTCCCCACACTTGGTTAGCTTACCAAGTGTCTTGGTTAGTCCAACCAAGAAATTGGTAGCCTAACAAATGACTTGGTTGGTCTAACCAATTAATCGTCTGGCGCATATATAACCAAGGCACTTGGTTGGTCTAACCAAGCCTTTTTTTGCGTGCACACTGAGAAAAAGACTTTGTTCGAACTACCAAAAACTTGGTTAAAAACATTATCAAGAAAACTAGGTAAACACAACCAAGTCAGATTAACATAACCAAGGATTTAGTAACACAACTAAGATTTTGATAAGACAACCAAGTAGTTAGTACGCCTAACCAATAAGTTACTTGCGCCTACCAATTTTTTTTTTAAATCTTCAACCATGATCATAAACCCAATCAAGCCATTTTCGCCGTGCATATTAACTAGCCAAATTAGTTATGCTAACAAAACTCTTGCCGGTCCGTCAAATTCCCTTTCTTCGTATATAAAGTCGATTAACATAATCGATTGAGAGAATCGTCTTTGAAGTACCTCAAAAGAATAATTTAAATTCACAAAAAAAGACTGTGCTAGTCTTCTAAGAGCTGCAAATTAAAAAAAAAGATATCAATGTTTAGAGAAGGATGCCATTGTACGAGTTCTCAAGGAATTGTTGGTACGTTAATTCTTCGTGTGGTTTGTGTGAATAATCGAATGGCAATGGCTATGGAGAAACCGAGGATGCGCAACTCTATCGGATATTCGTATGGCGGAATCGATAAAGGGCGCTCGCGCGCGAGACTAGTTCGTAGTGGCGGATGGTATAGATACGTAGTGCAGGTGTACTGATATGTCTGTATGTATATAATAGAGGGCTAGAACCCGAGAGCGTAGACGAAATCGAACCCAGGAAATTACGTGGCCCCCGGGTTTACGTAGTGAGGTCGGTCTCAGCCTCTTCGCCAACCTCGTCCCCCGTCATACCACCCAACCAACGTTCCTGAATAATTCATTTTAATCGTGGCCACCAAATTTATCTCTCCTCTGCCTCGGCGCGGAGTATGCAGCCTCGAAATGCATGTGCCGAGGGCTCGGAAGCATGAAACGCACATTAGACTGAACAAAGACGAACGGTTCGAGATTTAGCACTCGCTTATATACTTTCAAGCTCGGTGAACTACGGTGCATCTCGATATTTGCATCGAGTCACTATCGACCGCAACGACACTGACTAAAGGAAGATTTAGGAATTTGCAAACCAAATTTCATCGAGCACACCGCAGAATTGGTTGATTCAATTGTAGTCATCAAAATAACTTGTCTTGCTAGCAACGATCCTTTATGGATTACACAGGAGCTGACTCAATGGTTAAGGAGGTTTTGTCGATGCTAAACAAACTGACTATCGATCGGATAAATTTTGTAAAGTGACGATAATAAACTGAACTGGTTCACGTATAATTCGGATTAATAGTAAATATGTGTATGTAGAAATATGTATATGTGTATCCAGATGCAGCTTGTATGCTAAAATAGTTTTAACATATGCGCTTATTTTTTATTTATGAATGCGTGTATATTTATTAGTGCAGACGACAACACGTCACATTTCGCATAATTCGGGTTCGTTTAAATTCCAATTAGTCTTGTAATTAAAATTCGGAAAGGTCGTTCAATATTTAATTTTACGTACGTTAATTTTCCATCCGAAGTTAAAATTTGTTTTCCATGCCTTATGAGAACACATGTGATTTATAGTTTTTAATATAAAAATTTATACCAAATTTCTCAGCATTTTAGTCGGTAACCAATATGCAGACTTTATAATTACGTTCAGGATTGCTTAAATTATAAGCTATAATATTGTCAAGGGTGGAAGTTGAACTTGAAATATTTATTTCGACAGGACCTCCTTAAAGGGTTATGGGCTGTTTGTACACCAAATTTGATTACAAATTTTATATTGGTCCCTTATATATTTCTATTAATTTATATCGTTAACATTGTTTTTTTGTTGACGTTGAGAAGTTTCATGTCTCTTAATATTAAGGGATCTTTCCAGGGTGAAAAAAAAATCGGAATTTTTTTTTCTTATCTATTAGTATATACGGTCAAAAACATACTCAAATCTTTAAAGCGAAATACGAAATTTAGGTATATGAAATTTCTACACTCGAAACTTTAAACGCGTTTTTCTCGAAACATTTTTCAAAACGGTGGACATTCTCCAGAGAACAGTTTTTAAGCGATCGTTTTCAAATTTTAGGAGAACATTTTTTACGCTACTCTCTATCGTGCTATGGAAGCTTTATTTTTATTTTTTTTAATCTTTCCATTTTTTTAAAAAGAAAAACTGTCGAAAAAACGGCGAAATTCGGTACTTTTTGTTCAAACCGCCGCCATTTTGTCAATTTTGATTTTAAAAAAGCCTCCATAGCGCGCTAGCCAATCGCATACTAATTAATAATCCTTTGGGTATTTTTTTTTTCCAGATCAAATTTGCGACTCCTAGGATGTCCACCATGTGGCTATCTCTTTTATCAACATTATTTTCAACAATTAAAAAAATATATTTAAACAACAAAAATCGTCTTATAAAAAATCATTTTCTGTCATTCCTGATTACCTTAATATGTCATAAAAATTTCAGATTGATCGGCGTATAGTAACCGTTCGAAAAAAAATCGTGAAAATAGGCTATTTCTCTTTATCTTTTTGATGCTGGAGTAGATTTATTTACCGACTTTGGTCGGTAAGTTTCTCGATTATGACGCAGATGGCGCCGACGTAGTCTGTTTACTTTTGGCAAAAGAGACGGAATCTCCCGAAATTCAATATGGCCGCATACGATATGACACCAGACCTTTGCTGTTAGATATAATTGTTTCTAGAAATTAGATATGTAAAATCAGACCGGACGTCAATTCTGTGATGATTGCTGAATATTCCAAAACCATCAGAATGTCAACTACACAAGTCAAATTCATATATAGTGTATACTACGTTCGCGTTGCAAAGGCTCGGAGCTTTTCCAAAAGTAAACAGACTACGCCGGCGTCACCTGTGTCCTAATGGGGAAACTTCATTCACGCTCTTCTCGACCTACTCTGATCGCGAACAAACTGCATCAACGTACTTTACAAACTACGTGCGCTTCTCTTGTGCTATCGCCAATCCAACAGTCTTAAAAAATACGAAGAACCTCATAGAATCGGCATCCACGCTCTTCTTTTGAATGTGATGTCTAGAAATGTTTATATAGGACGAAATAGGTTGTGTTGACAGTTCGAGCGGCCATATTGGTTTTCGGTAGGTTTACAAAGTTAAGATTTTCTGTATTTTTAAAGTGTTTTCATCCAAAATTCGAGCGGACGCCGATGCGCCTATGTTGATATTATAATCCTGTGCAATTTGAAACATATTTGTAATATATTAACAACGTAGTTTGTAAACTACAAAAGCGAAGCTTTTTAGTACTCAATAGTACCAATTACTTTTGCCAATTTAATATCTATACGAATAAGGCTTAAACTAACAGATGCCACTTGCCATTAGATCCTGTCTGCCCATTTTAGTATTATTTTGTACATGCATATATTAATTATAATATTATGTTGGGATATTTATAACTAAAAAAACATCATGTGAAAAATTTGCCACATTTCAAGTCTCGAATAGTAAAAATGTGCTGTTCTGGAATTTAACATGGGTCTAGTTACGTGACCCTCGAGCAAACACATGACACCAGCTTTGACGCGGGAACGCAGTTGGGAATAAAAACGTAGTAAAGGGTGCTTTTTCGGTAGAATAAGTGTTGGTTCATTTCATAAAAAAAATACCAAAGAAAAATTGTAAAATCTACTTCAAATGGGTGTAGGTACATTATAAAATGAACATTTGGGCACGGAATACGAAGTAATGACACCACATGTGCAACCATAACAATAATGTTCCTGCAAAAAAAAAACAGGTCTTTCACGATAAAATTCCGAATCATATCTTTACCTCTGACAACTCAACCGTATAACGGTTCCACAGCAATTTATTCTATGACAGGAGATACCCTTAACGGGAGGTGAAACCTACTCAGTCGATAACAAAAACTGTAACCAATCTTTCAGAGGACACCAAACTTTTTTTTTTATAAAAGAATCCATCTTACATCATTGACCTCTTAATTCTGCATGATATAAGACTTTCATTTTTCCCAAAAAAGATCAAGTTTTCGAGAATTCTTGTTCCGAAATATATTCGCTATGTTTCTCACACTCATGGATGTTTCGCCTTCCCTTAAGGTGATGTGGAAGCTCAATGAGTGCGAGAGAGATGATCTAATTCTGCAATCCCAAATTTCTCCGCCATCGTTGATCTTTTGGATAAAAGACGAGAAAGTCGTCCTGTAGAATTGTTAGGCGGAGAACGACTTTCTCATCTTTTATCCACAAGATCTATTGTGGTGGAGAAAATCGGATTACAGTTTTCGATACCGATCGAGTAGTTTCACATCACGTTAAGATTATGTTCTACTGCTCGGTCGGTAAAAAAACTGTAAAGCATTGTTCTTGACCACAAATGATCTTTTGGGCAAAAGGCGAGAAGTTCTGGCTGTGTCTAGGATGCCTAGAGTCAGTACTTCTCGCCTTTTATTCGAAAAATTAACCGAGCCCGAGATTAACACTTCGGGAGGATTCAGCTATCTCATTTGCACTTATGACGATCGGATGGAGACCGAGAACGTGTAGCACATCATCTTAAAGATATTCTACGTAAGATACTCTGGTAATGAATGACGCTTTTGAAGAGTAAAAAAGAATAATACCGTTAGTAGACGAGGGAACAATTCTCCTACGGAATAATTTTAAAAAAACTGTAAGCCATTGTTCTTGACCACAAATGATCTTTTGGGCAAAAGGCGAGAAGTACTGGCTGTGTCTAGGATCCCTAGAGTCAGTACTTCTCGCCTTTTATTCGAAAAATTAACCGAGCCGGAGCTTAACACTTCGGGAGGATTCAGCTATCTCATTTGCACTTATGACGATCGGACGGAGACCGAGAACGTGTAGCACATCATCTTAAAGATATTCTACGTAAGATACTCTGGTAATGAATGACGCTTTTGAAGAGTAAAAAAGAATAATACCGTTAGTAGACGAGGAAACAATTCTCCTACGGATTTTCGCATCATACGCATTACACAGAGAGATTTCGAAGTTATACTCAAACGAACCGTGATAATTGTCTATTCTTATCAGTGACTGCGATTACACACACCCGAGTTTCCATGAGTAACTTGGTAATCGAAGTAAGTTGAATTATACACAGATGAATTATACGCTCTCAAAATTCGATTAAGTGCGTCATGATCGAAAAAAAGAAAGACAAATGTTTTTAACCGTGCTTCTTTTTGCCATGAATTATTGTGTATCGTGTTTCTTTTAAAAAGAAATACGGTAGAAAACAGCCGTATTCACGATTGTACCCGTTGTACCAGAATTTTTTTTGTTTTGATTTTAATCAATTAATTTTATTAATATTACTGTACGACGACCAATTGCAAAAAGTACATCTTGATGCAAATTGCTAATAACTCATATTTATTTTATTCTTGGGGTGCATAACAGTAATTATCGCCGGTATGAGCGAGGTTGTGGAGGTTCTACGGCAGAGTCCACAGGTTCTACGGAGGTTGAAACAGGGTTTCATGAGCCCTCCCTGACCCTCCCTAGACTGTGAATGTTTACTTTCCGCCATTTTGGGAGTCTGGTAGGGTTAAATTTGTGTGTAGTTTTAATACGCGATGCACTTTTTTTCAACCGGATTAACCTCACTATTCACGATTACTTCTCGCGAAATTAGTAAGTGTAACCAATCCAGTCGTTGGGACTACCATTCGAATCGTTGCGACTACTATCTATTTGAGTTGTAAGGGAAATAGAATTTTTTGGTTATGGCAACTAATCTTTTCTTTCCGTGTATGCGAATCATACCAGCTTCTTAGGTTCAATGAAGGGTCCAAATTTTGACTCGGGAAGTTTGTAAAAACCACAAGTTTTTGCGAACCCAAATTGCGTAGAAAATATCTAGGAAGAAACCGCGGTTATTTTTGGTACAGAAAATGGAGGTAAATTTTTTCAAAATATCACAGATAAGTTGCCGAAAATGTAAACTCTTAATCCTGTTGTATACAGACGATATACTTGGTTGAGATGGTGCAGTATCACGAATCTGGAACGTAATATACGTGATTACTGTCCATTTCTATAACACTGACATAAGCGCGAGGAAAAAAACACTGGTCCGTTTTTTTTTGCCCGTGTACATACGAATATAGCATACACACCAACCGGAGAGAACTCAACGAGGGCTGCATGCATGGAAAGCTCGACGGCCTCGACGGTGCGGGTTTTGTCCCAGCGATACCATTATGATGCGCGTTTCCATTTATAACGAGGGAAACGGGGGCTGGTTGAGGAGTTCCTTCAACGCAGTACCATGCTGAGCCCACTTTCAAAGCTCAACACAATGTCTCTCCGTGAATTACACGGACGCACAACCACCCATCCAACCAACCATACTACCACGCCGCTCTGTACACATTTTCTCGCAGCTTTCCTTTATTCATCATTCTTGGAACGAATGAATGAATTTATTTGTTTTAAAAAACACATACAATTTTGTGTTTTATGTACGACAGAACGGTATCGACGTCAACACAGAACACAACTCATTGCAATTTGCAGTCTGGAAAAAATATAAATAAAATATTATACTGCATTATCTACCAAAAAGTAATCAGCCAGTTGATAAAAGTTTTATTAACACATGTAGGAGTTTATCGAACGGATTAAACATATATATTGAATATTTATTAAACTGTAAAAATTAAATAGGTAATGCATTATCGCATCGATATTAAAATCCAAAAGAGAGCTTTGCATTTTGCTTGTCCTTTACTTTCTCTAACTTTCACGAAGCCACTTAAACGACGAAGTGTATGTTGATCGTTTTTGACTTAATCGCATAGGAAACTTTGCAAATGATTATAAATAATCAGGACGCAATTTATAAGGTTCTGCTTAGCACGATTCTTAAAGTATTGTATACACCAGTTTAACTTCTCATTTTTATTTTTTGGAAAAAGTTAGCGAATCGCATCTTTTTTTTAAATGGCAAATTTCATAACTTTTGGCACTTATTTTGGCAACCGTAGTTGTAGCTACACTTGCATAAAATGTTGCAATATGATACCGTGAAATTTGCAATACTAGAAGTATTTATAATGTCGTGCATATTTTGTAAAAAAAATTACGGCTCTCCTAAAGTTTCAACAATTTCAACACGATATTGAATTTTCGGACGTTCTAGAGTTGTAAGAAATTAGTTTTTCTATATACAGAGCTAAACGGAAGATTATCTTAACTTTCGAACCGGTCGGTCCATTTTCCCCAAATGTAATATCTGACATCCTAAGTAACTCAAGTTTCACAGAACAATGTTTCAGTCCGTTAGTTTAAGGACTATTTTTTAAGGAATTGAAGATCTATCTTTGTTACAAAAATAACGCGATATAAAAGACAAGGTGTCAATTACTCGATGGCACCATCTTGTATTCTGTACAATATTTTTCACTTTTTAATGTAAAAAAAAACCTCGCCATGAGGAAGCAAATCTGCATCAACATCCTGATAGTCCGAGTGATAATTGATGAAGATGCCTATAAACCGGAACGCATCAACAATATATAAGAAATACGTAATGCTTAATACATTTGTTTAAAATCGTAAACAAACGTTAAACGTAAAATATTTGTTTAAAATCTGACGAAAAAAAACGACTCAAATACTATCACAGATTTTTATCACAGCTTACAGTTGCCATTCTGCGAAATCTTCGCTTAACGAAACCTATTAGCACTGTTACGTCATGGCTTTAATTTATTGTATTATTTTTGTGGAAAAGACGCAACAAATGAAAATTGATTTATTTGTTCCTCCATTTTTGAACAGATTGTGCCGCCTCAGGGGGTCGAGAAAGCGACTGGGTGATTGAATAATTGTATACATTTTCGTTAAAACAATTAATATAAATTTTATTCACGGGAGTTAAATTATAATGGTTTGAGTTTTATAATGTTTAAATTTGTTAATTGTTGACGAGGGTCGACCAGCTTAGTCTGCCCCCGGAGTAAGACTGACTATGTTGGAAATTACAAGTAGTACTAAAGACACGGCGCATTAATACAAAAATTAAAGACGCAGGCCATCGCGCATCTGATAGATGTGCAGTGCCCTGCTATTCGGCGTGGGAACGCTGACTAATGTAAAAAGTTCGCATCCAGTAGCGCTTCCCGCTACTAGGTGTAAGAAAAAGAAGAATGACCAGTATATTCTTATTATACTTCATTTTTAGTTAATAGAATAATAATAATAATTTGAAAGAATCAATAATAACATTTATTTATTCTTTTGTTTAATTTTCAATAATGAAAAATAAGCCCGGACGTAACAAGCACTACATTTTTTTAAACGAAGTCCTCAATTTGTATGGAAAAAACACCAAAGTCAGAGTAAACATCGTTATCGTCAGAGGAGATCGATGGGAGCCAGTCCGTGTCAGGTTGCGTGAGAACAAGCATTGACGTACCCTCCGCCAACGAATCGTCTGCTTTCAGCTTTTTTCGGGGAACATGACAGTCACAAAGAGTGAAATGCTGAAGGAAAAGGGCTGAGCCACACGACCATGAACAAAAAGCATCAAATAAATAATTCAGCAGGCGCATTAATTCACGATCATAATAACCGTATGTAGAATCTAAAGGGTACATCAACAGCTAATAGAACTTGTTCGGAGACAACCGAATTCGGCCTCGTTGACTCACGCGTAGAAATCCCTGAACGGTTTTAGAAAAGGCAATGCGAATTACAGATGCACGATGAGCTCCGCGTGGAGTAGCAATGCAAGTATATAGAGATTGGTACAGGGATTGGCAGAGCGCGGAACGGATCATCGACGCGTTGGGGACTACGCGGCAAAGTTACAGATACTTATTTGCGAGAAATATACGAATAGGTGTCTCAAAGGCACCTTAGATAGTTGAGCGTTGCGACAGTCATTAGCCCTGGCAGTCGGGTCTATTAGCGTTGCTCAACGACGTCCCGACGCCTCGCGACTACATATACTACTGTTGCTCATGCTGCTGCTGCTGCTGATGCTGCTACTGCTGCTTTTTCTACTATACTTGTGACGACGCTCCCCAACAGCTAAGCACAACACGTTTCAAGGCTCGTGTGCAAGTGGAAAACGACAGCGACCGAGTACCTTCACCATCAGCGCCAGAGACGCTGTCGTCGCAGATACACCAGTGCTGCTACTACTCTTGCTGCTGCCACGGTTTATCTTTTTTTCAACCAAACAGTCTGTGTACCGCAATTTATTAATAGAAACCACGCACGACCCCCGAGACGGTCAGGGTCGAATATTCACTATGTGCAAGAAGACCCGTGGCGCTGTCATGGTGGATCTCAGCAGTTTCCGTTGACACCCACAAAACAAGGATGCAAATTAAAACCTTCCATTTTGCTGCCTCATTATTTTTTTACTTTTTCCAAATTTAGAGGCATTTTCCGTAGAGGAATTGTTGTAAAAAGTGAAAACTAATGGTTAAGCAATATGTAAGGTTCTACTTTGCATCCTTGTTTTAAATAAAATTGTAAAACTGCAGTTTGGCGAAATTTTAGTGGTCAATAAATAATAACGAAATATACAAATTCCTACACTCAGCGAGAGTTTCCATGATTCAAAGAAATCTTGTCGTATAATATATTTAAGTTAATATTATCTTTTCTTCGAATGATGTGAAATTCAATGAAATGTAGTGACATTGAATTAGTGAAAATTTTCCTGGAATCAAGGAACCATTTTTCATTGATTTCAAAGAAATCGTCTTCGAAACACTAAAAGAAAAATGTAACCTATAACATGACGTCGTTAAAGGAATGAAAACGCGGCAGAGATTGCTTTAAAAAAATGTTTTTTTATGACGTATTAAATGCCAAAAAGGTTATAGAAATAATTTATTTCAATAAACACCGATACCTGTCTATCGATTTTTCTCGATTTTTCGCGACTAATGACTGAATGCGAGTGACGCAATCGCGCTAACCGTTGACGGAACAGGTGTCGTCAAGGAAACTGTTTCTTTGAAATTCAAATGCACCATTTCATTCAAAGGAAACAAACATTTCCTTGAAGTCAATAAAAAAAATTCAATCCACCCAATTCTTTGGAATCAATAAGATTTTTTTTTTCGGTGTATACACTTCGAATCGTTCTACCGATCTCCACTAAATATATGAATATTATTCAGCTTACGAACAACATTTAGATTCGCTAGTTCATATTTTTCAGAAGTAAATGCAATAATGTCAATTTTTTCAAAAATTTGGAACTATAAAGTTCGAACCGTTTTTTCGATCTCTGCAAAATCCAATATCGAACAACATTCAACATACCTGCACGTGTGAAGAACTATATAGCAAAATATATTTGAAGTATTAAGCAATCTTTGATTTGGGTAAACAAGTACTGATTCAGCTGTTACTCTCTTAAAATCTTATATTATTTGAAATACTAATGGTCCGTCGCCCGTATACCATATTTTTCGGAGACGCACACTTTATAATACCATTATATAAAGGGAGAACTGATTTTTTTTAGTCATCTGTAAAATAGACCTGCATTCCTTACTGTCAAAGTTAAATGCCTTTTGTAGGTCGATAAATCACGCTCCCACGCAGTTGCCATTGCTTAAAGTCCAATAGATGTCCGACGAGAACTTATTGATGACGTGGAGTATCGAGTTTTTATGCCTGCTGGTGCGCTACTACGTCATTGTTCAGCACGCTGATCACCAAACTTAAAGGATTAGATGAAAGTCTCATACTTTAATTTTATATTGCTATTATGGAATTAATAACCCTCACCCAACAGAATACAGTGGTTAGCAAACCATCTTTGAATCATAATCAAATAAGGTCTAATGATCAATTGATACAACAAATTGTTTGCCACTATCAATTAGGGGCTGTCCATAAATGACGTCACCACGGATTTGATGTTTTTGGACCCCCCCCCCCCCCCCCCCGTCCCCCGTCCCCTGGTCACGTATCGTCACAATTGCTAAAGTAAAAATAATTTCAATTTTTGTATTATCAAAAAACGTTTTATATATATTATATACATAGACGAACGATAATAAATATTTTCATATTATTTATGAATAGTAGGAACAATAGTGTAACTTTTCATGCACCGGTTTATGCAACGTTCATTGAAGTCCTTAAGGGAATGGAGTCAGTTAAAAAGAAATTGATTTTGGAAATTCAATATCACCCAAATCCTATTGCATATAAAAATGATCAATGCACTATATTGTTGGTACTCGATGAAAGGATTTTTTACAGTCGTCTGACTTGCATATGCTTTTCAATATTATCTTAAGCAAAGTTCTTAGGTTTTCCATTCTGCGTATGATTCAGATCAAACTACTAGGCAGATTGGAATGGTTGACATCTCATTTTCTTCTTCATGAAAAGATACACCGGCTAAATGGAGCAAATGTTAATAAAAGGCAATATTTTTTAAGTAACATAATTATGAATAAATTAATTTTATGCTTTTTTTCTAAATCAGTGATTAACTTTGCTTTCAGAATGAACAAAAAATAGTTTGCTATTTCAATGTTTTATAGGATTTCATTTTTTATTTTGTTAACTTCAATGTCGATGCGGCAGTACTAAATATTATCGAACATATTTCTGGCTTTACACAATTTGATAGTCTATCGAAAGCAACCACAATCTCCATGGGCGCTTTAAGACGACAAAAAAAAATTCCAAAAATCTTAATATCATCGCACGACGCCCAGCTTTCGCGGAAACATTTTTTTTGTGATAATCAATACAGCATTTCAGGAGCAACCGGTTATAAAGAAATTATGTTTTTTTAACAGCCCTAATGTGTATGCTTTGGGATCTCGAACGAGACTGTCAGTTTTGTGATGTTTCGTTGCTAGGTAGTTCATCTGTTTCTTTTGAAGCGAGTTTATCGTGTGTCTTAGTTGTATGAATATTGCCCATATTCATAACAATATATTGGATTGAAAGAAAGTTCTGATTGATTTTAATAAAAAATATCCAATACATGTATTTAGTCGTTTTAACTAAATCTTTTTTTCGGATTAACAAAGTTTTCAATAGCAATAAATACAAAAAAATTTCAGTGTCCGCTGAAAAATCTAATGAAATACATACTTGTCCCAGGGAAAGTAAATTTCCGTTGATTGGAATAATTAAATGTTGAATAGATCATTTTAGTTAATATTACTAAATCTTTTTTCTGGGTGTATGTCTACTAACTAATTGAGCGGCCTACTTAATCAGTTATCGAACCAACTAACTGATTGGCAAGGCCAACTATTTGTGAGTTATGTCAACAATTAACTTTTTTTGGAACATGTTTAACAATGCTTGTGTGGGGCCGATCTAATTCAAAGGCGAAAACAAAGAGGAAGAACGTGTATTCGGTATGGAGAAGAAAGTTTGAGCTATGTTCGAATACAATGGCTCTAGTAAGCAGCTGGAGCTACACGTGTTCTCTGCTTACACGTGCATTTGTTCGCTTAGCTGGCTAGCTGCCTACAGAGTGGAAAAACAAGGGTCATGCTTTCGCTATAAGCTCAGTTGAACATCCACGTTTTGTGCAATTTCCGTCGAAGCATGTGAAAATTATTTAAGTGACTGTGTAACACCAATTCTGTTAATCGTCGCCAGTACAGTGTAAAAATGAAGCGTGTTGTTCCTTATCATGTACATGATGTTGTCGTATTGTTTTTTCTAACCGGAACTTTACGATTCTTTTAAATATCTTGCCGAATGATGAAAGCAGGCTGATTGTTCTAAAGTTCTTTACTTTGCTGTGGTCCAAATTCGGTTTAGGTATCATGACGAGGGAAGATTGAGTACTATAGGCATAAGAATGCTTCGATGATAAATTGATAAGCCCTTAGGTCCAATTTTTCAATTTCGGGTGAAGTGTTTTTGCAATTTTTCAGAATTTTTCACTGAAGTGTGACCCTTGCAATGTCTTGTGCTGCCTCCCTTGGTCGGTTGAAGTAGCCTTCATACCAGTTCGATATATCATGGAAGTTTTGGTCGTTAACATAAGGGTCATTGATGTAAGTCACATCAATGTTACTATCGTGGAGTTTTGTTCGTGTAAATAGGTTGTATTGTAGGTGGTACGAGTTATAGTCAAGACGTGGCACCGCGTAAAAAGGAAAAAGATTTTAACAATGAACTGACAGCAGTGGACGCGTAGTCGATCTGTGGTCTCGTCGGTCGCCTAGAAAAGCTAGTTTCTAATGTATTGATATACAGTAAAAGCTCAGAATAAAAACCAAAAGGCAATTGTACTGTGAGTATCAGATAAATCACTGTAACTACTTCAAAGTTCAACTAAATGTATTGAATGAAAATATTTAAAAAATGATAATGGAATTCAGGACACATTAGTGGATGGAAATATGCGATAAGATTCGCCTAAACAAGGGCAAAAGCCCCCAGCAAATCATTAAAAAACTAACAAAATATAAAGAACAAAAATTAACAACAAGCATAGAAAAATCCGATGCTTTCGTACAACCTTGTTGTTAATTTTTGTTCTTTATATTTTGATACACCATTGAAACAACGATATTTTTCCCCGTGTCTCAGATTACACCTACGATATAAGAAACTTATTTATAATGAATATAAGATCTTTTCAATCAGTTTGAAACTGAAATCAGATACGAGGAGTCGACGTTGGTATTGAAGTGAAAACAAAAGTTCACTAGGTTCACTGGGCCCGATGCCGTAATTCGAATCTTACCCATTATATCTTTCCTCCTTTCGTAATATATCGTTCTGTGAAAACGTATCGCGCTCAGTAGCTCAGAGCAGTGACGCGGCTGCTGCAAGCCAGGATCGTTATTAAACTGCGGAGTCGACAGCATTGTGGGTATATCCCGAGGGAAGGAAAGCACGTCAGAGTGCCTGTGGCGAGGTCGCCTCCCACGAACGAACAAAGCCAGACGACGCGTCTGGCCGGGAGCGCAGATCGCGACGAGGTTTTCTCTCCTGTGAGAAGAGAGCAACATGAACACATTGCTGCTGCATTCGCTGCTGCTGCTACTGCTGCTGCTGCTGCTGCAACCCGCGCGCTTCTCCCGCCTCTTCGTCCGATTGTTCTCTCGTACGGCGATCCACGAGAGAAAATCTTCTATTCCTTGCTTCCGCGACTCGATCCTGCGCTACCCTCCAGTCACTCTCGTTTTGCTACTACCTAATTACACCTTTATTACTATTCGCTCCCGGGCCAATTCGTTACGGTAGCACGACTCACGAGGGAATAACGAGAAAATAAACCTCCTCCCGGCGACTGCGATGCATGGAGTATGCCTCTCGAAAGAAATACGATGACATAGATGCTGTAGGCTTATTGTCAGAATCAAGCTAATTCTTTTCCCAGCTTATCTCTGATAACATTTCACGAAAATTGTTTTAAGTTTTTTTTTAATCGCGTTTTAGTGAAAATCTACATCCGAATTACATTTTAAGGTAGCCCTTCCCGTGCAGAAATTGGGTTCAGGATCCAGCTGGATTCCAGTTAGTATCCCTAATTTCAGATCAGGATCCAGTCAGGCATCCGACCAGATTCCATGATGGAATGTAATGATTTCAAATTGGATTCCCGTCGGGATACCTTAAATGGGATCCAACAGACTCCTGTCCGATTCCAGATCGGATTTAGTGGAACCTCCAGATCGGATCGCGCAGAGACTCCAGTCTGATTCCGGGTCGAATTTAATGCCATTTCCAGATCGGATCTTGTAGGAACTCTAGACCGATTCTATATCGGATTTCATAGGACCTCCAAATTGGATTAGGTCGGGACGCTATTCCGGATCCAGGTCGGATTTTATAGGACGTGAAGACTTCAAATAATTAAATACGCACAGGAATTGTATCAAACTCAATTTGTCCATCCTGTCGAACAAAATAACAACGAATTATTGTAGTTGATTAGGCCATATATTCTGCACAAATGCTTTGTCAAATAACGTAAGATTAAATGACTTAACCTCAAATCGTCGATTTTAGGTTATGGTATTAAATATATTATTACCTGTAAGTCTCACAACACGTAACTTTATAACAGTGACCTAACACTAAGATATTAAGATTCGATGAAAGTGTTATTACTTATTAAATGACAATAGTAAATAGTTAGTATTCAATCTCGCACATTCTCGAGTTGGCGCACGCCACGGACGAACGCTTTCGAGCATCTGATCGGAAACCATCGGTACGCCCCGAGAGCAGGTGGCGCCATTTTTTCGATAATTGAACGTAGCTATTAACTTGTATGTAAAGTGGAATCCACATGAAATCGTATGAGAATACCTGAGCTGGGATTTCCCTGATAAATCTCGATTGGGATCCAACCGGTACTCCCCGAAAACAGGTGGCGCCATTTTTTCAACTATTGAGCGTCGTTATAAACTCGTATGCAAAGATATCCTGATCCGGGGATTCCCTACCAAATCCCGACAGGGATTTGATGAGACATAGGGAAGCCACGAAATATTTCTGCACGGGTTGCGACCCATACTAGTCAATTGACGCACTGTTCCGAAAATTCTGTAAATACTAACATTTTTATATATCTACACATTCAATTAATCACAGTGCGAATATAAACGTATTTGTAAATGCTTCGTAAACTTAAAAAACTTAAATTGTATTAACTAAAATATCTCATCAGAGTCTCGCTTGAACGCGTAGTGGTATTGTATCATCACGCGGTCAGAGCTAAATTTGGTCGTTTTAAAGGTAAATTTGTGACACAAAACAAACAAAAAAAGTAGATTGAAAATCTAATTTTTGCGCCACGACTACAACCGACACGAAAAATCGGGTCGCTGAAACCAAGGTTGAAACGGCGCCGGTTGACACTGGAGGTTATGTTGATTTCTATCATCGTCCGCTACATCCGGTTATCCATAACTTCTGAGTGGCGATGATGTGTTTGATGTTGGAATTACACCCAAATACTTCGATAACGTCCCTTTTGCTTCCTCATAGAGGAAGCTTCGTTTTCATGAATAATTTTTTTTTCGAGCTTTTCATGTCAGTACTCTCAGAATGGGCCAAAACGTCTAGAAAAGTGATTTAGAAAAAATGGCTCTATGTGTGTGTGTGTGTGCGTGTATGTTACACGATCGAAAAATGTAAACCTTCATAACTCGGGAATGCCTTGAGATATCAAGCTGAAATTTGGACCATAGATAGAGGGATCAAGCCTCATCGTTCATACAGATTTTTGTTAAAATCCACTTCATTGTTAAATTATTACGTGTTTTTCAATTTTTTTAAAAATGTCTGTTTACGCGATAACTCTTTCAATTTTCGAGATATTGATCTTAAAATTGGTATGAATGTGAGCTTTTATATGCCGGTGATCGCTATTGAATTTGGTAAAGATCGGGTGAACCGTTAACATTTTATGACGTTTTGAATTTTTCAAAAAATTGACATTATCGCTCTATTGTAACTTTTGCAAAACGTAAGATAGCGAGCTCAAATTTTGTATATAAATGAAACAATATTCAGCCATTATATATGTATAATTTAGTGACGAACGGTAGGAAATTTTTGATTTTATGGAATGTTGAATTATTTTAAAAAATATACATTATCACATTCACTATCGGAAACGCTGTAATAATCACGAAATAACGTAATAACGAAATAGAAAAAGCGTATCCACAACATGTATATTTATCTAATTAAAACAAGGATGCAAAGTAGAACCTTGCACATTACTTTCTCATTATTTTTCGCGTTTTACAAAGCTCCCTCTATGAGGAAGCCACAAATTGAATAACATACTTCCTCATAGAGGTAGCTCTGTAAAACGCGAAAAATAATGAGGAAGCAATGTGCAAGGTTCTACTTTGCATCCTTTTTTATATTTTATACGGAATCGGGACACTCTAAGGAATCCATAGCACATTTGATATTGTATAAAAGTTTAATTTATACATGTTAATTTTCGTTCCGAAGTACGAAATCGGTTAGTTTCCCGTAAGAGCCCGTGCATAAGAATTCTTTTTTAAATATTTATTTTCTCGGTAATTTAGTCTATAACCCAGCTTGAAATTTTGCAATCGGATTTCGAAGGGATTCAACTATTATATAAAAAAATGCTAAGTCTTAAAGTTCAGAAAGGAAAATGCGCAAGGACTACCTTAACATGGAATCTAAAGTTTCTCACACGTTGAATTGTGATTCCAGTGTCGAAATTCAGGGTGTCGTGAAAATTGGATCTATTATCTAGTCAGTTTTCTATAAATAAAAACACATTTTAATTAATATTATTATCGTACAGACCTTAGATAAAAAACTATTTTAGATAAATTAAAAAACCTCCCGAATAAAAAAATGAATGAATTGGGCAAACAAAAATTGTGAAACAATAATCATTCGCAAATTACAGTCGGAAGATTACTATCCTTGACGAATTAATCTCCAGACTATAATATGCGAATGATTATTTTATCACAATTTTTTTTACCCAATTTGCTTATTAATTCACTTATTCTTTCATCGTTTTTAAAGTAATTCTACTAATACTTCACCATAAGCGCGGTGAAGTAAGATACAGAATACGCAATAATGGCTGCCATCTTGTGGAATTTCGATATATTCAAACAGGATGTTTGTTGTCTAGTTATATATTATTTGTACTTTCTGAAATGAGTGATTAACTCTCATATTAAATAAATTGTTTATATAGTAGAAAAATACGTACGTACCTAATATAACTAACTCATGTATATATTAATATAAACATGGAAAAATATATGATTCTTAAATAAAAATATATTTAGTACTTACTACGTATATTAAATACAAATAAAATAATTTCTTTGAAGCGAATATAGTTCTTTTAGTGAATATCAAGCCGGCACTTTCATAAAAACAATTATTTTTGATAAATTGGATCTCGTTCAATTTATCAAATAATTTTTCTAATTTAAGAAAGCAAACTTATGCATCAAGAAGATCTCCATTTTATAAATATCTACATAACAAATGCCATCGCTAGCAAAAAGATAGATAGAAAGATTACTCGAGCTGTCTATACGTCGGCTGCCGGTTTGTTTCTCTCTTATCGTCGACGACATATACCAATACGTTACAACAGGGATGACCGAGAGACGGAGGTGCGAAAGCTGCCACCACGTCGAGCTCCGGAAGATGAGAGAGAGAGAAAGAGCATCGTGTAACTCGATAAGTCGTGACTCAGCCGAAGTGAGACATACGGTATCTCGACGTACGTAACCTACTTAAACTACTATAACTACTAACTAGAAGAGGTGGACTTGTTTCCACGTCGGATTTCGCGAGGATATCTGTCGTAGCTTGTTTATGAAATCACTCGTGAGTCAAGTATCTCCGTGTAAACGGTGGTGGGAGGTTGGGACGTTGAAAAATAAATCTAGTTGGTTAAAATGGTGAACGAGAAAATGGGGGATTTGCTGAAGAACAAGTGTCTGTACAGCTGACGATCTCGTTTGTGTTTCCGTCAATGACGCGAGAGTGAGCAACCGTTTCATTCGAATACAGCAGTACCCGTGTGGAAATTCCAACTCGCCATCACCTAGAAATCGACTAGTTTTCTTATTTTCTGTACAAGATCTACGTCGGAAAGCTAGCTAGATCCGAGCGCTATGTGGAATTTTTCGCTGTCTAGTCGTTGTACAGAAAAACTGTCTAAAATCTGGCTAAAATTCTATTAAGGGTTTAGGCCACTCTAGAATTTTCGAAAAATCGAATTTTTTTCCTCCTTGGAAATGACTCATTAGGGTTTCTTGATTGCTGTCCCCAAAGATTATTGCAGGCAAAAATTTGTAAATGCCCCATTTTCGAATTTTAATGGGAGACCGCTCGGTTAGCAGGGAACCTCTCTTGTGTGCGCTTCGGTAAAGGTACTGAGAAGGATCAAAGCAGGTATACGGCAGATAAACGCGTTTATCTCAAAACTGCTCTTTTCAAGTTGGCCGGAAACATAACTCAAAAAGTTTACCACCGATTTATTTGAAATTTTGGATATATCTTCAAAAATACATTATCCACAGAAGTACGTAGGATTTTTTTCTTAAGTTGCATAGTTTTTTTGTTATTGATAATTTTCGAACGATTTTTAGGCCGAATTTTTGAACTTTCACTTTAGATGCTCGCCATTTTGTCAAAAATGCCTGTATCGAAAAAATCCTACGTACTTCTCTAGCTACTGTTATGTATAAGTGAACACCGTTAAAAAACTCATCATAATTAAAAAATTACAGAAGCTGTGTGTCCGGCCGTGGATTCCAAAAAAAAATAGATGTCATCGCAATAACGCTGTACAGCCGCCATTTTTAAATTAATTACTATGGAAAGATTACTATATACAGTTAATGATATGTGCAATAAATACCCTTTCTCAAAAAATCGATGTCTCTAATAGCTTTTCTGAAAAAAATTCCCAAAAAAAGCCTTTTTTGTGGCCTAACCCCTTAATTCGCCCAATAAACTTAGTTAATAATTAGCCAGTACGGAAATCCGTTATAACGTTAACCCTATAGCATAAAACTGACTAGGTGCTAGACCGGATTTCTCTATTGAACCCAGATACCGGTTAAATAGCCTAGGATAAATAAAAAAAAGAATTAATATAAACCATCATTTATTGCATCAGCACGTAACAGGGAAGCTGTTTAACACTATTTAAACAGGGAACACTATTTAATAACCTACGTAATCACTTCTTCATTAATAATCAAATATCTCGATAAGGCCTATCGCAAAAAACAAAAAAAATATAAATTCCTTCGCGTCGTAAAAAACAAAAAAAAATCGTAGTCCTCTAGAACGTATTTAGTAACGTACGTAATCACTTTTTCAATAATAATCAAATATCTCGATAAGGCCTATCGCAAAAAACAAAAAAATATAAATTCTTTCGCGTCGTACAAAACAAAAAAAAATCTCAGTCCTCTAGAACGTATTTTTTGGTACCTTTTACGAACATGCACGTGCCACTGTACATCAAGAGTCGCGATAGCGACTCGACGCCAATTTAAAAAAGAAATTAATGTTGCCTTCACCCGTGAAGAAATCTTATCAGGGTTCTTCCCAGGCCCGGATTAATATTCCCTAATTCTCTTAGGGGCCTTTAAAGGCAAAATAATGAGGACCTTTTAAGGCTGCCCTATTAAGTCCTTACTAAAATAATAAAGAAATTTAATTTACAAATATATATTTGTTATTATTTAGTTGAATAATGCTGCACTTTTAATTAGATATTTCGTCTTTTTCTACACGATGGTACATATTAATCGCTGAAAAAATATATTACATTTTTTTTAAACATTGACGGGAATCCAACCTAGAACCCTCCGGATGGTGTAAATGCGCTGCGCCTTAGCTCTCTTGGCCATTCAAATCATATGAATATGCAATTTTTTTCTATTTGAATGACTGTAATATGAAATATAAAATAAAATTAATGTAATATAGTCAGAACTTGATAGATTTACATGACTGCGTCTGACGTGTAAAAATAAAAGCACATTCAGTTATTTTTTTACAGAAATTGGTTATATCGAATAGGGTACATTGTATCGTTGTTGTCATTTATAATTATATTCCACAAAATTGCTTGTTTTATCGTTTGCGCGAATTAGTTCGTTTGTATCTAGGTGCGTGACTGTCTGACTGACCTGAGGGCCAGTATTAGAATGGATGACCACCTGGCTGACTTTGACGGCCATTAGTTGGATAGGTGATCACCAATTTTGCCATGGAAACCTCGGATTGCCATATAAGATCCTCATCTGGCAAATTTATTATTGATTTGTTTACTTTATGCCACGGTTAAGCCTGACTGGGCCTTTAATTAATTAACTTATCAAGGCCTTATTAAACTTCAACATGGCCTTATGAGATCCTTATTTGGCAAAATGATGATTAATTAGTTTACTGGGTATCATGATGAAGCCTGAAAGGGCCCTTAAGTAATTATCCTATCAAGCCCTTATTAAACTTCGAAATGGAAATCTAGAATTGCCTAAGGAGACCCTTATCTGGCAAAATTATTATTGATTTGTTTATTTGGTGCCATGATTCAGCCTAACTGGGCCCTTAAGTGATTATCCTATCAAGCCCTTATTAAACTTCGCCGTGGCAACCTAGAATTGCCTTATGAGGCCCTTACGTGGCGAAATTATTATTGATTTATTTACTTGGTGCCATGATTAAGCCTGACTGGGCCCTTAATTAATTGCCCTAATATAGCCTCATTAAATATCGGCATGAAACCCTACAGTTTCCTTAGTAGGTCTCTAATTGGGAGTGATATGGAATTCCCTTTTATGGTGTCCACATTAAATCCTGATAGGGCCCTAAGTTATCTTAGGGCAACCCTAATATTTTTCTTCACGGGAAGAAATAAGGCTTTGCTGTCATAATATTAGCAACTGATTTGTTGATGCAACAAAATTTTTCTCTCCGTGCGTGAGTCTCAAGTATCTTCGTGTAAATGGTGGTGGGAAGTTGGGACGTTGAAAAATAAATCTAGTTGGTTAAACTGGTGAACGAGAAAATGGGGGATTTGCTGAAGAGCAAGTGCTATACAGATGACGATCTCGTTTGCGTTTCTGTCGACGACACGAGAGTGAGCAACCGTTTCATTCTAATACAACAGTAGGACTCCCTCGGCTCTTTTCTTTATATTGGCTATTCAAGGAGTCCGCTGCTCCCCATAGATTCGGAAGCATAGTAGAACCTCCCCATAAAATAAATTCAAGAAGTAGCTGGAAGCTCATTTCAGAAACTCACGGGGGGCGCTTCCAGACACAGGTTATCGCGGTTGCCGAAGCTAGGCCCGGGCAAAAGAAGCGGTAAAACTGAGCCAAGAAAAAAGTATGGCCTCTGCAAGGGTGAGGCTGTTCAGAGGAGGGCAACAAAAACGATCGTGGGAGGGCAAGAAAGAGAGAAGAGAGTGACTCGATTGGACTTTCGAGGGTGGAAACACACCCTCCGTTCCCAATGTACACACCAGTCAGTCAACCAGCTAGCCAGCCCAGCAGGACAAGCCACGCACTGCGTAGAAACGAAGCAACCACCCTTGCCACGTCGACAACGTGTCTGACTCTCCCCTCGCCGCCAGACGAAACTGGGTCATCGTCTACCGTACCAACAGCCTCCGACTTCGAGAAGCAGGAGCCACGAATAATGCGTTTTTTTTCGTACCGTGTTGCGAAAATATTTCCTAAAACAGTTTTTTTTTTAGAAAGCCCTGACAAGCAATTTTGGAACTCAGTATCTGTGCTTTTGAATATAGAATTGCCAAATCAAGTTTTTGAATATGGTTCATATGATGTTTTTTTATGTTAAAAAATTGAGAAAAAGGATAAATAGGGATGGCTGAGCATTGGTGTTTAATTTTCTTTTTAACTCATGCACGAAAAGTTCCGCGTTCCGTGCCTGTAAAGCGTGCGGTAAAATGCGTATTACAGGCACGAGACGCATGACTTTCTGGGCACACTGAGAGAAAAAGTTTCATTGATTCACGGAAATCTTTGCTAATGAAATGAAATACTTGAATTTCAATACTATATTTTTTTTTAATGATCTCAAACTCTATGAAAAGTAGTGACATTGATTCGAAGAAACATTTCTTTAAACCAATGAACCTTTTTCATTGTTTTCAAGAAACATTTCTTTAAACCAATGAACCTTTTTCATTGATTTCAAGAAACATTTCTTTAAGCCAATGAACCTTTTTCATTGATTTCAAAGATATCGTCTCTGATTCAATGAAACCTTCTTCTTACCAGCTCAAAATTTCGAAACCTATTTTTTCCTGAAGTACGCGGCAGATAAAGCTCAAATTTTGTGAGTATGTAAGGAAGTACGGCAGAAATAGGCTAAGCTTCTGGCTCCTCGAAACTCAAAGCCGTTCGTTCGGGAGAACCGGAAAACAAAAAAGTGAGGTTAGGTGCGAGAGACAGATCAATCAAAACGTTTCTTTGAACCAATGAAAACGTCTCTTTAAAACACTGAAACTGTTTCTTTATTATATACTCACTAAGTAAATCTTTATTTACAGGCAATGAAATGTTCTCTTTGAAATACAAATGCACTATTTCATTGAAATTAAAGAAATATTTCCTTGAAATCAATGAAAAAAAAATCAATCCACCCATTTCTTTGGCGTCAATGACATCTTTTCTCTCGGTGCATGAGTTGAAGAAAATATTATGTGATACTCAGTAGTAATAACCCAAGACCTCGAAAATTATCGGAATATTTCCCGATTGTTTCCTTGCTGAGCAACGAGAAGAAGAACGCATAGTAAAATGAGGATTTTTATGCGAAACTTATCCCGATCGTTGCTAAGCAGGGAAACTAGAGGGAAATATTACGATTCATTTTGGAGGTCGAGGGGTATTTGTCAGATTATTTTTCGGATCTGGATTTCGGCTAAGCACAGAGCAGTATTCGAGAAAACATTAACCCAATTTTTGACAGATAAAAATGTCAATACGAATGTTACATTGGTTGAAAACAAGTGAAGAGCTACTGTGGAATGTCCGGGTGAAATTTCTGACGAAATTTTTAACCAATGAACTCGATTACCGAAAATACCACTCTGTGATTGGTCGAAATCCAGGCCCGAAAAATAATCACACGAAAAAGCGGCCGGTCCACGGCGCACTCAGAGAAATCGGTGTCATGGGTTTTCTTTAAATAAAAAATGGGATATATTTCAAATAAATGAAATTTTATTTAAATTAAATAAATTTTATTAAAAATGAATAGGATTTATTTATATGCAATTAATTCCATTTGATCGAAATAAAATCCTATTAGGCCAGCCATTAAATGAATTTCTTTTTCAAATGCTAGCATAATGGGATTTTATTTTCGTCAAGTAGAATTTAATTCATTCAAATAAATCGTACTGATTTCAAGTAAGTTTTATTTGGTCGAAATAAAATTTTATTGATTTTTACTAGGGCCTGTATTTGATTCAGATAAACCCATCAGACCAATTTCTCTGGGTGCGGTTAGAAAACAGGCAGCACTGGTCTTCTCTCACACTGCGGCTCATGCGCCGCTCCTTAATCACAATCCACCATTACAATATAATTTTTAACTGCTTCTAGGAATAAAAATTAATTTATGACGTAAATTTAATTCATTCCAGAAAACATTACATTGGATTTTCCGATTCGTGTAAAAATGATTAAATGTCAATTTCGAATAATCTGTCAGATTATTTGAAGTTGACAGATCCTATCAAATTATATTTGGACTACTTTTAAATGATGATTTAAAAGGATATAAAAAGTTATTCGAGGCAAAATGGCACCCATTTGGGTTTAATTAAACGGACAACAAAATCTAGCCGGAAATATTCAGTTAAATAAAATGGATCGCTTGAAAACTTCCGCATATAATATAAAAAGCCCAAAAATAAATAAAAAATCACCACTAAAAATCATCTTTAATGAATGTTCGAAGCATTTTTCTGGCAACTATTTATATTGGCAGTCTACTGAAGATTATATATGTTCCACAATGTGCCAAAATACTCTTCTCACTTTGTATGGAACCGTCGATGGCGATGATTTCGATTAAATGCAATCACTACAAATAAAGTACCTAAACTAAATATTCGTCTAATAATAATTTGCACTTTTATTTATATATTTCAAGCAACCAATTATTCTATTTCCCCTACAACTTAATGGCAGTCTCAAGGATTGGATTGATTACGCTTACTGCAAGAACTAATCGTGTGAAAAGTTAAGGTTACTATTCGATATCGATGGGGCATCTGTAAGATAATAACCGAAAAATGAAAATGCAAAAAGTTATGCAATTTATCTCACTCTCTCGTAAGCAGTCGAAGTTTGAGCTTAAATTGAAACTACAGTTCGAACTCAGGATTATCAATACGACCCATAATATTACATGATATTCGGTACCAAAATGAAAATTGTTACTAAATATGGTAACAGGAAAATTGCCTTTATGATTTCTCAATACAGAGTTAGTAAAACAATTAAAATTTATTTATAAAATAGTTCTTCTCCCTGGTTTACAGCGACGATCACAATCAAGATTTGAACATTGACATTTTCGAAATTTCATTATACTTCGGTAACAAACTAATTATTTGTGAAGTCGAATATGATCGCACATACCAAAAATCAGTATTGTTCGAATTATTATTGATTCGAATTCTTTATTTCTGTGTTGAATTCCAGGCAAGGACATATTCTTTTAGAATTTTTTTTTAGCTATTGTTTCAATTTTATAGAATCGTAAAAATTAGGAATACTGTTGAAGTAACGCACCCAGAAAAAAGATGTTGTTAACGGGACTAGAATCTACGCATCGGAAATAAAATTTCTTATTTGGATGGCGACCTAATAGATTTCCATTCACCTCAAATAAATTTTTTTATTTGTAATTAATATACTTACTGAATAGTAAATATATTCAAATCTCAGAAATATTTATTTGGATCAGTCATATAAATGTTGATAAATTTTTTTTTTTTTTTATATTCCTTACTATCTCTTAGAAGCTCAGAAACTGCCTTCCGCTCAGTAGTTAGCGCGCAAACCAGTGCGCGGCTAAGCGGTCACCCATCCAAGTTATCACCGCAAATAATGCTGCTTAACTCTGGAGACCGTCGAAGCCACGCACTTTTTTTTTTTTTTTTTTTTTTTGAAAAATGTTTATTGAAGTTCATGGTACAATCATTGTTTCACACTAATGGTTTCATTAAACATATAAAAACAACCATAATTTCTGATTAATACCATTTTGTCCGCTCGCATACGGTTCTTAATGGTAAGCAGTTTTCATTATAAAAATAATGAATAATAAAAGAATCTATATAATGATATTTGTTGAGCTTCTTATTTGCTCGGTACT
Organism: Ephialtes manifestator; assembly: GCA_963970395.1. Taxonomy (NCBI): domain Eukaryota; kingdom Metazoa; phylum Arthropoda; class Insecta; order Hymenoptera; family Ichneumonidae; genus Ephialtes; species Ephialtes manifestator. Next base: position 7,718,872 of record OZ019974.1, on the reverse strand, counting down.
TTCTCGGTGCTTGACTGTCACCATAACGATATGGGAAAAACTTGAGTAGAAAAAAAACCCTTCGTACAATCTTCGCGCGTCCACTGTTGCCGATTTCAAGAATATATAATTTTTATATAAATATACGATAAGAATTAAATCAAATCGATAAATATTGCATATTGATAATAATAAACTCCAATGATGAAACGAAATAAATATATATTGGATTATAAGATAGTTTTAATTGATTTTATTAAAAAATATCTAATGCATGTATTTGGTCGTTTTAACTAGATCTTTTTTCCGGATTAAGAAAGTATTTAGTAGCAACAAATAAAATATTTTTTTAGTGTCCGCTGCACAGTGAAAGTTGATTCAAATAAATAAATATGTTGGAAATAAAAAAACTGAAAAATTGAATAAAATACATATCTATTGGACGGAAAGTAATTTTTCGTTGATTGAAATAATTAAATGTTGAATTTTAGTTAATATTACCAAATCTTTTTTCTGGGTGGCGGCATATGTTTATGATTATGATGTTATGATGTGACGGTAGTGATAGTTCAATGAATGAATCAATGAACTTTTTTTTTCAGTGGATAAATTGGGAGTTTCATAATACGACGACTGATCGAGAGTCTCTACTGAGATAAATATTATTATGGCGATGTGTGATTAACGGGTTTGTGATGGATTGGCGACTAATGAAGAAGCGTATTAGATGAGTAATGAATACACATCAAGCCAATATACAGTCCCAGACAAATATTGCCGCAGCTACGTTAATAAGAAGCCGTATACAACATTTAATAACGAGGGACCGAAGCTCATAAGAACTATACCCCCTAATCAGTAAACTCAAAGAATTTCAATTACACTATTAAGGTAGTTCTGTCGCTTCACGCTCACTTCGCATAAGTTTCCGAAAAATGAGAGCGAATTGCAAACACTTCTTGATAATATAAAAATCTGAAAAAAATCATGCATATTTAAGATACTTAAGACATTATTTCGACATAATAATAATTCCAAAATGTTATTAACAAATTGATGAAAAATAAAAATGTTCAACAAATCTTCCGACAACCTAATTTTTTTGTTTCGATGAAAATGATTCGTTCATTTTTCTGAATACGTATGAATTTTTTCAAATTTTTTTCTTTGCTTTGAATTTTGTGATTATTTCCATGTAAAAAATCGAAAAATGCAAAGCAAAGAAAAAAAATTGAAAAAATTCATACGTACTCAGAAAAATGAACAAATCATTTTCACCGAATCAAAAAAATTAAGTTGTCGGAAAATTTGTTAAATAATTTTATTTTTCATCAATTTGTTAATAACATTTTGGAATTATTATTATGCCGAATTAATGTCTTCAGCATCTTTAATATGCATGATTTTTTACAGATTTTTATATCATCGAGAAGTGTTTGCAATTCGCTCTCATTTTTCAGAAACTTATGCGAAGTGAGCGTGAAGCGACAGAACTACCTTAAGGACAATATTAAGTGAAAACTACTAATTGTTAGTTCATGTAACAATTTTAATAGTTATATACCTTTTACAATGTTACTATAAGTACCTATAAATAGTTACACTACTGCAAGTAATTCAATATAGTTACGGTATCAATAAAATAATTTGTGTACGCTTTCAAAAAAATCATTCGAACAAAGAACCAATAATTGCCACCTGATAGTTGCTAGCTCCAACACAATTTCTTTGTGTGTAGCATAAAATCCACTCAGTGCAGATAATGTTTTACTAAGCCAGCAAATCTTTTGTTAAAATAGTGATAACATAACATTATTTGCTAGTGTAGCTAGAAACAAAAAGCTACACTGAAAATAAAATGTCTTTGATTCAATAAATCCATCGCTTGCGGACTGCCAAAAACAAGCGTTATCAACTTAATTTGAATTCTAATTCCTCCAATTCCATACGAGATCGAAACAATAACTCTAAAATAAGTAAAATAATATTTTATTATTTCAATGTTACATGGGATTGAACGAATACGAACTGGAGTTAATTGAAAAATACTTCTTTTTCGCAGAGCACAAAAGAATTTCTTTTCAATGTAGTAACAAACTTTCTTGCTAAGCTAACAAATCTTTTAGCTAGGCTAGCAAATAATATAATGTTACCACTATTTTAACAAAAGATTTGCTGGCTTAGCAAAACGATTTTCTGCGTGTGGATTAATTTTTAAAAAATTAAGTACCTAGCTTTTGAATATGTTATTGTATAGGTATCATAAAATACTTTAAAAAATCGACTAATCGCACACGGAGAGAAATTTCTGAGTTGTGACAACATAAAACGAGGACAACAAAAATCGCTACGTTAGACTGGCAAATATTTTATTCGGCTGACCAAACTTTTTGTTAGCCTAACAAAACGATTTTTGTTGTCACCGTTTCAGAGTTGTAAATCCCCATTAATTCTTGAGATATAATTTACAGTACAATTTGTTTTGTAATTATGATTTCATAATAATAATATGTAGTGATTATAAAATAAAGTGTAAACATTGGAATAGCTGTAAAAAATACTAATTTTCGCTTTAATATTGCAAGAAATAGTGGAAAAAATGGAAGAAATAAGTAATGCATTACTTATTTTTTTCCATTTTTTCAAAAGGATTATCGTGAATTTTTATTGAAAAATAATAATTTTTGCAGCCATTCTAAAGTTTAATCATCGTATTACAATCGCTACATGTTATTATTATAAAACCATAATTATGGAGCTGATCGTATCATCATCATTATTTCTATAACTATTAGGCATTTACAACTCTCCACCATTTTATGTTGTCACGACAAAGAAATTTCTCTCCGTTCAACATCCGAGAAGACCAACCTCTTATCTCAGTGTGAAGAAGAGAGATTCGCATATTATGAAGTGCGTTGGTCAGCCAAATTATAAATTTTCGCTTTTTCATAAAGATTCAAACGTATTTCAAAAAGAGCATAGTAATACACGGACAGAAATGATTGGTTGTGGCAACTACGTTTTCGATTTGCTGTACACAATGTCTAAAAAATTAGTTGCCTCAACCATATCGAGTAGTAACCTCAACTATTCACGATTAGTTCTCGCGAGATTAGTTAGGTTAACTTATCCAATCGTTGCACCGAGAGAAAAAGTTTCATTGATTCACGGAAATCTTTGCCAATGAAATGAAATACTTGAATTTCACTATCTTTTCTTTGAATGATCTCAAACTCAATGAAAGGTAGTGACATTGATTCGAAGAAACATTTCTTTAAACCAATGAACCTTTTTCATTGATTTCAAAGACATCGTCTCTGATTCAATGAAACCTTCTTCTTACCACCTCAAAATTTCGAAACCCATTTTTTCGTGAAGTACGCGGCAGATAAAGCTCAAATTTTGTGAGTATGTAAGAAAGTATGGCAGAAACAGGCTAAGCTTCTGGCTCCTCGAAATTCGAAGCCGTTCGTTCGGGAGAACCAGAAAACAAAAAAGTGAGGTTAGGTGAGAGAGAGAGAGATCAATGAAAACGTTTCTTCGAACCAATGAAAACGTCTCTTTAAAACAATGATACTGTTTCTTTATTATATGCTCACTAAGTAAATCTTTATTTACAGCCAATGAAATGTTCTCTTTGAAATTCAAATACACTATTTCATTGAAATCAAAGAAATATTTCGTTGAAATCAATGAAGAAAAAATCAATCCACCCATTTCTTTGCCGTCAATGAAATCTTTTCTCTCGGTGTGGAACTACCACTCGAATAGTTGGGACTACCATTCGAATCGTCGGTATTACCATTTGAGTTGTCAGGAAAATAGAATCATCGATTGGTTGTGTCAACTCATTTCTTGTTTATGGCAACTAATCTTTTTTTTCCGTGTATCTTTCGGACCAATATTAATACTTGGTTGGTATTTCGCATCACCTTGAACGGACATCATCTCCAGGTGTTCCAAATGAATCTCCGGACACGCGATCAACCGGTTCGATAAATGCGAACGGGGCTCGTTGCCCTAATTAGCGTTACGGGTAGTCAGAGCTGCGGAGTATACGGCGTGTAAACATGTTAGTGATAGGCGGCCAACTCGCCCCACGTGACGAGCACTAAGGGCTCTCGTCAAATTATTCATCTTGTTGAAGGGAACATTCATATTGTTACGACCGCAATAAGAAGCACAATGGCCGTTTAGCGAAATGATAATTGGTAATAAGCAATTGCAAATGAGACCCTCGGTATCCACTCAATATTCAAGCTCTATTACATTATTCATTCGGCTTGTGAATGCGAAAAACAAAAGTTTCATCTAACCGACTAATTTAGTTACTCTTTCAACAACAAAAATGGTTTGTTGCTTATGCTAAATAATTTTGTTGAATCTCGTTGTACAAAAATGTTTTGAACATTATATTAAAAAATATTGAACGAAAGCACAACGATATATTTTTATGTGAAATTTAAACATTATTTTTTACATTTAACTATATACCTATTTAAGGTGGTAAAACCATAACAATCTCAATCAAAATTTTCATCACATGGATAAATGATTCATAATTTAACCCTTAACGGCCAAACTCGTTAGGAAAAGAAAATTTTTAAATACTAAACGATTTGCGAATCGAAATAGTACAAACATCACATCTTCGAGAAATTAACATTTCTCATTTTTGAGTTATTCATTAATGAAATAAAAACGTAGAATTTATAGAAACAATGAAATTCGACTGTTTGTTTAATTGTTTACAGAATTAAAACATCAAAATTAAATAAGATGTTTCGAAAAATAGTTTTTCCTGAAATAATAAAAAAATATCATCCTGGCAGTTAAAGGGTTAATCGAGACATCATAGAAAAGTCTATAATGCTTATAATATTTTCATGGTGACTTATAATGCAAGGAACATTATTTTCCGTCGAAAACATATTTTATTAGCTATTTTAGTCGCGCCGATGGGGCTAAATATTTTTGCCAAAATATACGCTATATACATCATTATTCCCTTCACAATATATTTTATAATACTAAAAAAGTGACTCTCTGAAAATGGCAAACAGAATCTAGCAGACGCAATGCTAAAAGCTTGTGGCGTGGGATAACGTCTGCCAGTTTCTGTTTCACGAAAAAGTAATTTCTCTCAAGACTACATCTTCAACACAACATGATCATATGTCCTACAATATTTTTATACTATTCGTATAATCAGAGTCTATACCTCATAAAACACGGAGAAAAATCACTTGCTAGCATAGTGACAACAAACTTTATTTGTTGGCCTAGAAAATGTATTTGCCGGCCTAGCAAATCTTTTGACTGGTCTAGTAAATTTTTTGACAAGCCTAGAAAATAAGACATTGCCGTCACTATATTAGTAACTGATTTGTTGATGCAACAAAAGTTTTCTCTCCGTGCACTGGGTTTTAAAATTATAACTCATTGGTCGTTTTGATGTTATACATTGAAAATTATCACTATTGCATAATTCGTACATGGTTTACTAGGGCTGTTCAAAAAAACATAATTTCTTTGTAATCGGTTGCCCCTGAAATGCTATATTGATTATCACAAAAAAAATGTTTTCGCGAAAGCTGGGCGTTGTGCGATGATATTAAGTACTGCCGCATCAAGACCAAAATTCATTAAAAACGGCGATTTTTGGAATCTTTTTTTTGTCGACTTAAAGCGCTCATGGAGATTGTGGTTGCTTTCGATAGACTATCAAATTGTGTAAAGCCAGAAATATGTTCGATAATATTTAGTACTGCCGCATCGACATTGAAGTTAACAAAATAAAAAATGAAATCCTATAAAACATTGAAATATTCATCTGCTCATCGACTATTTCGCGCGTTTTCAAATGACAAAATGGATCATGAAACGGGAGTCCTGTATGATCAAATTTAGTACTGCCGCATCGATATCGCAGTTTCCCAAAATTCGAAAATCGCTTATCGTCATCATGATTATGATCATACATGACTCCCGTTTCAAGAGCCATTTTTTCATTTGAAATCGCACGAAATAGTCGACGAGCAGACGAATATTTCAATGTTTTAAAGGATTTAATTTTTTGTTTTTGTTAACTTCAATGTCGATGCGGCAGTACTAAACATTATCGAACATGTTTCTGCCTTTACACAATTTCATAGTCTATCGAAAGCAACCACAATCTTCATGAGCGCTTCACCACGTCAAAAAAAAAATTCTAAAAATCGCCGATTTTCATGAATTTTGGCCTTGATGCGGCAGTACTTAATATCATCGCACAACTCCCAGCTTTCGCAAAAACATTTTTCTTGTGATAATCAATACAGCATTTCAGGAGCAACCGATTATAAGAAAATTATGTTTTTTTGAACAGCCCTATGGTTTACACGTTAATTTTTCCAAGTTAAAGAGTAAATACTTCAGCATAAAGACGTTCGATATTCAAAAAAACATTCATAGATTTTTAGACAAAATACTCAATAATCTCTACAACAATTCTAAATGGATGGATTGGTGGGGTACTACCTTAACTACTTAAACTACTGTAACTACTAACTAGAAGTAGTTGACGAATTTCCACGTTGGATTTGACGTGAATATCTGTCGTGGTTTCTTTATGAAATCGTGAAATAAAAAAATTATTTATCTCGCCAAACAACTTTGTTCTCATTTCGACAACAAAATGATTCAGTTTGATAAAAAAAATTATTTTGTTTAAAGCCATTGTGCGATATCGCCATCAAACACACGTTGTCGCTTAAAAAAAACGATGATATTACATTTTATAGGGAATATAAGAAATTAAACAAACGCTTTTATGTAAACGCAATACATTATTTTCTAGGTCTACACGGAAAGAAAAATGTAGTTGTGGTAACCAATTCTAGCATATGTTGTGCCACGTATATATAAATTGGAATACACTGGTAGATAAGACTGGAAATTTTTATGCATAAAAACGTCAATTAAATTTGATGAAAAATTATGATATAAAATTAATGTATTTTTACAGTAAATTTAAAGAAAATCAATGAAATTAAAGAATTTTTACAGTAAAATTAATGAAAATTATTGAAGTTATTGTGCCATATATTAATTTTACATCGCACTTGCATATTAAATTTTGTCTACTAGTTTATGCATAAAAATTTCCTGCATTTGTACGTTAAATTTGCAGTAGATTATTTTTTACAGTGTAGTAGTCTCAACTGTTTTCGATTGGTAGCGAAAAATAGTACTTAAGGTAGTTCTGTCGTGAAGGCAATCCAAAGTCATATGGATGAATTTTTGACATGTTGTAATTTAGCTATTCAATTTTACTTGCACAAAATTTTGAAGGCCTTTACCGAGTATTTGAATGAACAATTAAAACTTGAAAATCGATCTTTTTACACGGCGCTCACGGGAGGGCTGGAAAAATTGATCTTTAAATCGAAAATTAACATACTTAGATCAAAGATAGAGAAAAAATAAAAAGTACTACGGATTCGCAAATCATTCAGGAATTGATGCATCATGAAAAAAGGTGAAGTCTCCGGAATAATGTTTAATTGAACCAAGGTCAAAGTGCACGATACCGGGCCAAATGACGTTTTCTAACCTAATTATCGTAAAAATGAAGTCAAATCCGCACTAAACATATCAACTATTTACAAATAATCGTTTTAATTTGATTACGACAATTTCGAAGGATTCTCGATTATTTTTGATATTATTATTGAGGCAGTCAAAGTGATGCGTATGATTATTTTTTAATGTCATATAGACTCTGAGATTTATGACTTCGGCGTACCGACAGAACTACCTTAAGGCCAACGACTTGGATTCTGAAACTATTGCAATCCAAATAATTGGTTGCACCAACCAACCGGTGAGTTGAAATTATGATGTCAGCTGGTTACTGCGATTATCGCTACGGTACGAATAAGTTTGTACTTCCTTTAGCCAAATGAGTAGTTGGCGCTATGCTAACTATTACGGTTGATGGTCAGAACCGATTGGTCAGCTTCTACAACTGTTTTTTTCTTTCAGTGTAGCGATAAACCTACTTAATTAATATGAACTATAACTACTTATAAACTATAACCAACTATAACTACGAACTACAAGGCGTCGACATGTTTCCAAGTTGGATTTCACGACGATATCGGTTGAGAATTGGTTTGTAAATCACTGCATTGAAGCAGTTGAGCAGTCGTTGGACGAAGTCAAAAGATTCGTAAAATACTTACAGGTTATTAAAATCTAGCATATAAATCGACCAATCCTTACGAGCCATAAAAAAGCTCAAAGATGTAATGGGGCTCGAAATTGATTGTGGAAAAAATAAAAGGTGCTTAATTTGAAAATGCTACACGATACGATTTTCGAAATTCATGAAAACTTCTTGTATGAAAGTTTATTAGACCATAACTGTATATGAAAAATATACTGCAATGTATAACTTTTGATAAAATTTTCACTACTAAAAGACGTAGTGAGAGCAAGAGAGACAGAATAGAACGAAAGTTTAACTTTTATGTTGTTCATGAAAATATTCTCATATCAACAGTATATTATTTTTATTTTTTCAAGTATGTAAATTTAACGCAAACCATGTTTATTGACTATATACCGCAGCTTATATAAAAGCTTGGACCTCTCTTTTGCTATAAGGTCAATGTAAAATCCGCCAACTTCGACACGAATTATTTTTTACACATTAAGGTCAAGACACATTTCGTTGGTCTCCATCGATGCGAAAAATCCTCAAGATAAAAAAAGAAAGCAGGTTCAAGTTATTAGGTGCTTATCACTGAACTACCTTAATCTACAAACTACAAAGTGCATTTCCCATTCAAACATATAACTTTTCTACAATTTTCACCAATTTCCAGAATCAAAATTGTGCTTTTCGCACTTTTCTGCATTAATTCATTTTTCATTCATCAAATGAAAAAGAAAAAAAAGACCTTGTACATTCAAACGAAGAAAGATGTGTTGAAAAATACCGCATTTCTTCAAACTAGCAAATGTGAGTCAATTGGAGGATTAAAAAAAACGAAGGGGATTATCTAGCAAACCGACCTGTTCCTGTTACGACAACAAAACGATTCAGTTGCATAAGCAAAAGAATTTTGTTGAATCTCATTGTCAGTTATCCTCATCAAAAAAATATTGTCACGTTAGAATAACGATGACAATACATTCGATGGGGATTATAAAAGATTGAACAAAAGCGCAACGAAATTGTTTCGATGTGAAAACGGAACCTTATTATCTAAAGGGTCTAGAGTTAATACTCACGAGGATACGTCCTGTGGTGGTTTGACCGGAAATGAGCTCGCCAGCCCAGTCCTTGGCCTCGGTCATAAAGGTCCCCTCGAACTCCTTGCCCTGGCGGGCGGCCTTCTGCTCTTTTTGCTTGGGGTCATTTGGAGCGAATTCGGGCTCCTTGCGACACCAGAGGAAGGCAAACGCCCGCCAGAGCAAGACGATCAGCAGCCCGGCGAGGAAGGTGAAGATGCTCGATAGTACAAAGCACCACCATTTCCGTTCCAGGAGGCAGTCGTCTACCGGAGGCTGCTCGGTCGTCTCGTCGCACGTCATTCCGGCAGATCTCTGCCCCCGGATCACACATTCACCGGCCCCGTCTACCAGCCACACGCGTAACGCGTTTGATGCGATGATGCTTCATAATTTCGTGGAGAGCGGCACACGTGCCTCGCGTCAGCTCCCCGACCAACGTAGCAGCGTCTGCCACGGCCGTTGAATTTCCAAAGCTATCCACAGCAATTTCTAATTTCCCTCAAGTTACTTATATGGTTTTAGTTTTTATTTATTTATTTAACGCCCCCTTCCATAAACTCCTCTAAATCACACCTTTCACTTATTTTATTAAAATCTTTTGTTGTATTCACACGTTTATGTTATTCTATCTCTCATTAACTTCTATAACTATTATTATAATTATCGATTAATTATTGATTATTTATTAATGATAATATCACTTTAATATATTCCTTCGTTACGATAGACCCTCGATTGATACTATTTGTTGCGATATTTCATAGTAATGATAACGCCGCAAACACTTAAACATACACCGCGGCATTCGTTACGACGTTTTTACGATATGCCGTGTCGATTTGGTGGTGCTGTGGCTGATGCTGTGATTGCTGCTGCTGCTGCTGCTGCCCGGTGGACATTCGCGTGAGGAAATTCTTGCTACGACAACATGAGAAACGGACGTAAATGTCCTCGACCCAGGAAGAAAAACGAGCTTCCAACTACGACTAGAACGACGATTATATTGATGCTGATGATTGCGATATTGCTGTTGTTTTTCTTGTTGTTGTTTTTGTTGCTGCTGTTGCTGCTGCTGTTGCCGATGATTATTATTCTGTTGCTGTTTACGCGATTTAACAACGTTTGACGTTGCCTTTCTCACGGCTAAACGACTGCGATAGACGCGTGTAACACATAGCACGTAGATTTGCGCGTGGCGATAAGGAGGTCGCCCGCGAACGGGAACGCGAAAGCCCTCCACTGCTCTTATCACCACTCGTGTGTACTAACGCGAGCCTGGGAGCCCCGAACAGCCACTACCACCGCCGCTACAACTACCACCACCACCGGCGGCAGGACCAAGGCAACAAGGCTTTATCATGCAGGTAGCCGCGAAACTACTGTGCTCCGCGCTTCACCGAACGCTATCGAGGCGCGAGAAAGCAGCTGCCTACCGCGCCTCCCTTCTCTATCTTTTGTATCTTCTATATATTTGTTAATCTCTCTTTCTCTCACCCTCTCTTTTTCTCTCTCTCTCTCTCTTCCCTCTCGATGCCACCACGTTTGCCTTTTATGTATTCCTTCTTCGTTTCCCTTTTCGTCACTCTTCTGTTCTATTATATCCGCTCGGTTTTTCACTTGGCCTATCTCTTCGCTTCTGATATTTACTTCGCTTTCTATCACTCCACTCTCTTTTCTTTATATGTGTATATTTATCTCTCTCTTTCTCACCCGTCCCCGAGCTGTGCTCTCTCTTCACGCTCGTTTCATCCACGTCGTTTTTCTTCTTCTCGTTTCTCTTTCTCTAACCCTTTTCTTTATTCGCGCGGTCGCCACCACCGTGTCGCGAACCAACACCTCTGCGACGACGACGACGGAGAGCACGACGACCACCAAGTGATCCCGACGACCATACCACACTACTCTGCAGCAATCAATACGCAACAATGGACCGGGACCAATGAGCTCGGAGCTTTTCCTGACGTAGAGACGCGCGCCCTCTCTAACGCGCGCGCGGCTCTTCGCTCTTCCCACCACCACCCCTCTCTCTTCGTAGTCACCTCAACGGCCCTCACGTTCGCGTCGACCCCGCAAGAGGACCGCGTTTCCGAGTTGTGCTTTCGGTTGAGACACGAGAGACCGAAAGCGACTGCGCCGACGATGAATCGCCAGGAGCGGCTTGTAAAGCTTTTAAGATATTCCGGGCCGCAAGATGATAGTCTTCAGAATTTAACAATTTTTTACTATACTAAAGTTTTATCACGTAGAGTCGTGTTAAAAAAAATCCAGCCCCAGTAACCGGCCATTTAATGATTATTTATCACATTAAAAAGTGCAATATTAGAACAGAAGTATAAGGGAAAACGATGAGAAGCGATTCAACTGCAAATTTCATGAGTCAAACATCTCGACGTAGGAAAGATAAAATATGCAATGGATACAACGGATTTCGGAGATTAATTATCGTGCCTAAAAAACTGACATTACCGAAGTATTTCGCGAGAAAATATTATCTAAAGGTGCGAGAAAAAGTTCAAAATCGTATTGGAATTATGATGGAGCTTGCAACGTTATAACATGGCAACGCTGTACATCGTCAGCTGTGCTTAAAACCGTCGTCGGCGATTCGCGCCAAATTCAAAAGTGGTTGTTTGAGGTTAATGCAGGTCTCATTTTTGTGTTACCAATTGGCATTAATAATGTAATTAGTACAACTCATTGGAAATACTTTATTCCTGCCAATAATACACCGGCCGGTGCGGTTTGACGTTTACGTCATATTTGAAACGATCTTGTATTATCATTTTGACAGACGCAATAATTGTTTTGATGTCCTTTTTTTCAATATGGCGCTCAATCACGTAGTACGCTAAAACTGCGTTGCCAGATCGTTCGCGAAGGCTCAAGGTCGTAAGATTTGAAAAATTTGTAGATTATCTTAAAAAATTGAAATACTGTATATGTTATGCATCAAGGAGTTTGATTGGACCTTTAAAAAAAGCTTCTAAAATCATTTCACGGCGGTGTATTCGAGAATATTCGGAGCCCCGCCCAGGCGCCCACAAAACCCGCACCTTAACGCTCGGAATACCTTAAAAAATTTACCTCGTCGGCAAATGGAAGAATAATTTAAATACGCGATACTGCGACGTATAACAATAATTGCGCTTTATAAATAACGGAAAATGTGTTTGAAGCCTTCTGTGGTAAAGCGCAAGGGTTTGTGCACTTTGGATCGAAGCTTTCGGAATAATTAAGCCGGCCCTGAAAACGATAATACACGAGAAATGACGAAGAGCTTTCGGCCCGCGCCGGCGTTCTTTTCTTCTCCTTCTTTCAGTTTTAACGCACCCGTAGAACGACTAGGGGCGTCCCGAACTCTCCACGAGGATTAACCGTGCTGGCCAATGCTCGATAGGACGATTATTCGCAGCTTCGTTATTTCACTCTGATTGTGTAGTGGTCTTTCTCACTCGTATATTATTCAGTAAAAATAATTGTAGCCAAAAAATGAAACGAGGATTTCTACCGTCCTTTATATTAATTTAAATGAAAGTTATTCTGGAATTAAGCTAACGTTATGAATGAATTCGATAAATGACAAACATTAATACTATATTACTATACAACTATTTTTATGTAAAAAAAAACATCACGTTTGTTTCTGTATATTAAATTTTAAATTAACGAAAATGTCAATATTTTTATGTATGAATATTTTTAATTAGTATGAATACACAAAAAATGTTTATCATTTCGAAGCGACAGCACTGCGTCGTCTCAAAACATTAAGAGGAGACAAAAGATTATCTCTCTCGCACTCATCTGTTACGAAAACATCTTTCACCTCCCCTTAAATTTAAAGTACATCAGTTTGTACTTGAATTCAACGCTTTTAACCTTCATTTCCAATGCGAAAGTGTTTAATTAATTTTTTAGCATTTTCTTACGTCAAATAAAATTCATTAGTTATTATTAAAATGGAATGTATAGTACATTCAATTCAATGTACTTATAGTATTAGTAAGCGGATTGCTTATTGTCCTCATTTGGTGCAGCGATTCTGCTGGTCTGTTAAGCTACTAGAAGGGATTTTATTGTAGCGTTGCTCTATAATTGGTTGCACGTCGGTTCGACATAAACTATTCGAACAGTTGAGTGACTTAGTAGGTTTAACCTCCCCAAATTCGCGTTTATTGCATGACTAATGTAATGAAAGTGAATTTCCTTTCATCCCGTCGCTCCCCTTAAAAATATTGGATTACCGTTTTTACTACCTATTTCGCACGGGTTGAGTGGGGAAAAAGATGTACCACATCACCTTAAGCCCGGCGTTTCCATTTTTAAACTACTATTAATTTTATACATTTTTTTATTAATGAAAGTAGAAAGATTAAGAGTTTTAGGAACTAGTGATTTAATCAAGCTCTGAATTTCCTTTTACTGGTGTATTAATATTTAAGCTGATGGCATGGCGCCATCTTTCAGGCAGCATCCATAAACGAACGAATTAATTAGTAATTACCAATTTTATTATTTTTTGGGTGTACGTATCTACGATTTTATTGGTGGGTACAAAACCACCAGAGATTAAAGAAAAAAAACACATTGAAAAATGCCGTTGTTACCGGTGAGAATCGAACTCAGACCCACTGCGTGAGGTGAGATCGACACCAGTTTGCTGTTGTACTACTGCCCTCATCCTTTCGCGCCGGCGTTCGAGTCACTCGTCTCCTGCGCTTGCACGCGCGTTAATACACCGCCCGCACCCCAGGCATTTCGTCCCCAGACCCTCAAACTACGTTCTATAGGTAAGCTTATACTACAGAGCTATAGAGCTTGTACTATACCGAGTCTCGATATGCCGCAGTTCCAACCTGCACTGTTTCGACCATCTATGGATACGGTGCCCCCCCTGTCGGTATTTTTTCTTGGCGATATTATTCCACCTGGCTCACACAGTCTGCGTTCGATTCCTAGCTATCTCTAATCAATTGAGGATCGGGTATGTCACTCCGGAAGCATTTATTGTATGTGATACTATTGGAATAATACAAAATGCGGAAAATGTGCCGGTCTTGTATCATTGGCGACGTAATAAAGCAAACAAGCGAATTGCATTACAGAACCGCGATTACACCCACAATTTGGGGAGATTCAAATTTTCGACGATAATTTCAAGACAAGATACAAATAATTTTACTAGGCTTAAATTTAACAAATATTGGTGGCTCAATAACGATTGTATTTTTATGCGAGATCTCGTAGAACGTATGTTAGCATTAGATAGATTTAGACGACGACGTGTCTTATAAGGTAGCTATGTCAGTACGCCTGAGTCATAGATACTAGCAACTATCGTCATCGAAGAATAAAATTATTCATACTTTCTGCATATTCCACAATTAAATTCTAAAATAAAAAAGTTTCATTCAATCATATTACGAAATTTTTTTCACGTGCGTAATTAATTTAATTATGTTATTAAAACTAATTTGACTTGTGTCTTGACTCGTCCGCCATTGGCTCTGTAAGCCCACGACACATCGTGGCAACACCGCAATATCGACCGACTGTTCGACCGGCATCGTACGTTACCGACATGAAACGAGGTTAGGTTTGCGAAGTTTGTTTGGCGAATCTGCTCTGTCATGTCGAATTTTCCAAAAGAAAGACACGACGTTAGAGCGGATCGCCGAAAAAGAAACGGCCAATTCATTACGCGTAAAAGAAAAGCGTGGTTCAACAACATTCAAGCAACAAAAAGCCAGATACAATGAAGAATCGACGCAAGTGAAGTTTGATCAACAAATGAAAAATTCAAGCGTATCGATAGGTTAAAAAGTCCGATTTCAGATAATTACGTCGAATTTAGGATAAGAGCGATCATTGTCATTCATTTTCATTGCAGAACACTACCAGTATATAACGACCGATGGTAACTGTCGCGTATATAGCTGATGTGCAACGTTGCCAAACTTCGGCGCCATCTTGAACAGCTGGTAGAGATTGTTTTTGTACGACGCAATTTCTTTCAATTAACTTGCAATAACTCGCTGAAATGTCCGGTAACTACTACTTTTTATGATCGTATCGGTTACTTTAAGATCTAACGAAAACGTAGAGCTGTTTAGATGATTTGTATTTCATTTCTGATATGCTTTTTTCTCTGTTCAAAAGTCAATTTTTTATATTTCTCCGTATAACGCCATGTATAAAACTCTGTTTTCAAAAGTTATTTACTTAATTAGATATCCGGTAATGTATCTCGTAATTCCTCACAAATAAAAGATGAATACTCAGACTACAAGATATAAAAAATTCGGACGTATCTAACGTGTTTGCCGTCGCGTTATAACTACCTTATAAAACTATATTTACTAAGGAGGAATCTATTGTTTTTATAACTAGTTTCTTTATTTTTTTTTTTTAGAAGAGTATTCTCTTCTATGTACATATGTGTATAGTGTGTCGTTAATTTTTCTCGGACGCAAAAGATGTCGGTAGGGGTTTGTTTTTCGGAAATATGCCTTACACTTTTTCCCCTACCTTATTATGAGCGAGTCTGCGGCTCAAAAACTGTACTGAACTATAGATGTTTAACACTGTGATACTATTTATAGAAGAAGTACTTTGCTTCGTATAAATAATATCTGTGAGCGTGGCCTGCGAGCTTCCAAACAGATAAGATATGTTAATTCAAGATAGCCTTTTTTCTTTTGTTATTTGAGGCTAATAACTAACAACATTGTACCTGGCTAATCAATAAACATCTATTAAAAAAAAAAAAAAAAAAAGCGCTCGATTCCTAGTCAACACCAATGGAATTTTCTATGTGCTTTTGTCTGTGATCTCCGGTATTTCAGAATCCACCTAAAACTGTAGGTTCTCCCGAGTCTTCTTCTTCTTTGGGCTTTAGCCCGCAAATTAATTAATTAGTAAAATTACTGATTAATTCGTTCGTTTAGAACGTTACCTGAAAGATGGCAACATTGGCGCTCAGCCTGACATACTGTTACGATTAACCTCGAAAAGATACTGCCGAATAACCTACAAGGGAAACTTTTATATAATAGACCCGGAGCAAATATGTTCGATCTGTAATCGAAACGAATATGAAAAAAATCTATCGTACAGTGTATAAATGTCCGATATATGAACCCCTACGAAAGCATTATCTGTATAACCTATTAGCATTCAGTAGCAGAGACGAGAATGCAAACCCGATCCTGCAGACCCAAGACAAAAAGAGCGTCCAAGCATTTTTCTATATGAGTAACAGCCTTAAACTAAGAGCATTCATTCATAACGAATAAAGATCCTGAAATTCATGTTCAAATTCTATTCAGCCGGAATGTACATAGTATACGAGCACTAGCATACGATTCCCACCTAAAACAGATTCGTAACTTTGATATAATATTTACGTTAACGAAATAATGTGTTCTGTCAAAATATCGTCACTAGTCACACACCAGTGATACATTATTTCTCATTCAAGAAGGTTTCAGGATATGGAAAAATTTTCGTAACATTTATATTACACTACATAACATTTATGTAACAAGTAAGTTTATTACGTCACATTTTAATAAAATCTCGATAACAAATGTTACTTATTTTTGTTACATAAATAATATATAACGTTTACATATTATTTAAACAGAATTTTGTGTCACAACTAGATACGATTGTTATTAAAACAAGACATCATACTTATGTCAATGTTACACAACAACGTTATGTTTTTTTACAATTCGAAAGTTATGTAACTGTTACATTCTGTGTTAGGTGGTAAGGTTAGTATAAGACTAGAATAAGGTAAGATCTGTACAGTTTTTCCTTGCTATAAGGATGTATCTTCCTTTAGAAGCAATAAACATTACTTACTTACTTTTACTTACTAACATACTCTTACACGTAAGAGGAAAGTACGGGCTTAGTGGGAGTTACTCACTCCCAAAGCTCATTCTGTATATTTTTATATCTCAAAAAAAGTAAATAAAAAACATACTCTTACACACACATATGATATATATATACGTGGAAGAAGACACATTGAGTAACTGGCCTAACCAGCTACGAACAACCAATCATATAAACTTTGTCCGACACGGTATTTACCCATTGGTCAGGTCGGATTACCCGTTGTGTGATACTACGGGTCCGATCAAATTGGAAGAAGAAAAAGAAGATGTCTTACTTCGGCAAAACGCAAGCTGTGACCCCACACGTAGGCACCTGAATAGTCTTGAAAGTTCTTATTTGTCATCAAAATATAACACGAGAGAGAAAGTCATAAAATGTAACCTGAAAATTGACCAAGTGACCTGAAACTTTAAGGTAGTTATAACGCGACGGCAAACACGTTAGATACGTCCGAATTTTTTATATCTTGTAGTCTGAGTATTCATCTATTATTTGTGAGGAATTACGAGATACATTACCGGATATCTAATTAAGTAAATAACTTTTGAAAACAGAGTTTTATACATGGCGTTATACGGAGAAATATAAAAAATTGACTTTTGAACAGAGAAAAAAGCATATCAGAAATGAAATACAAAACATCTAAACAGCTCTACGTTTTCGTTAGATCTTAAAGTAACCGATACGACCATAAAAAGTAGTAGTCACCGGACATTTCAGCGAGTTATTGCAAGTTAATTGAAAGAAATTGCGTCGTGCAAAAACAATCTCTACCAGCTGTTCAAGATGGCGCCGAAGTTTGGCAACGTTGCACATCAGCTATATACGCGACAGTTACCATCGGTCGTTATATACTGGTAGTGTTCTGCAATGAAAATGAATGAAAATGATCGCTCTCATCCTAAATTCGACGTAATTATCTGAAATCGGACTTTTTAACCTATCGATACGCTTGAATTTTTCATTTGTTGATCAAACTTCACTTGCATCGATTCTTCATTGTATCTGGCTTTTTGTTGCTTGAATGTTGTTGAACCACGCTTTTCTTTTACGCGTAATGAATTGGCCGTTTCTTTTTCGGCGATCCGCTCTAACGTCGTGTCTTTCTTTTGGAGAATTCGACATGACAGAGCAGATTCGCCAAACAAACTTCACAAACCTAACCTCGTTTCATGTCGGTAACGTACGATGCCGGTCGAACAGTCGGTCGATATTGCGGTGTTGCCACGATGTGTCGTGGGCTTACAGAGCCAATGGCGGACGAGTCAAGACACAAGTCAAATTAGTTTTACTAACATAATTAAATTAATTACGCATGTGAAAAAAATTTCGTAATATGATTGAATGAAACTTTTTTATTTTAGAATTTAATTGTGGAATATGCAGAAAGTATGAATAATTTTATTCTTCGATGACGATAGTTGCTAGTATCTATGACTCAGGCGTACTGACATAGCTACCTTAATTCATTATCTTGAGACGACAAATCTATTAGCTGACTAGCCAAAGGGAACTCGGAAGGGGGCTTGGAATTTGTAAAATTTGGATGTACCTACAAAAGATGCCCAATGTCCCTGTTCATATTTCGGAAATATATTTGTTTAGTTCACTCGGTGCGAGAAGCACGATTTTACACCTTGGCAAATAAAATTTCGTACGATACACGTGCGATAAATGTTTTCTTAAGGTAGTTCTGTCGTGAAGGCAATCCAAAGTCATATGCATGAATTTTTGACATGTTGTAATTTAGCTATTCAATTTTACTTGCACAAAATCTTGAAGGCTTTTACCGAGTATTTGAATGAACAATTAAAACTTGAAAATCGATCTTTTTACACGGCGCTCACGGGAGGGCTGGAAAAATTGATCTTTAAATCGAAAATTAACATACTTAGATCAAAGATAGAGAAAAAATAAAAAGTACTACGGATTCGCAAATCATTCAGGAATTGATGCATCATGAAAAAAGGTGAAGTTTCCGGAATAATGTTTAATTGAACCAAGGTCAAAGTGCACGATACCGGGCCAAATGACGTTTCCTAACCTAATTATCGTAAAAATCAAGTCAAATCCGCACTAAATATATCAACTATTTACAAATAATCGTTTTAATTTGATTACGACAATTTCGAACGATTCTCGATTATTCTTTATATTATTATTGAGGCAGTGAAAGTGATGGGTATGATTATTTTTTAATGTCATATAGACTCTGAGATTTATGACTCCGGCGTACCGACAGAACTACCTTAACGTGTGTGATTGCTCGTCAGAAAAAGTTTTATCGCACTAGTATTGTAAATCACTATTTTTACAACAGTATGATATTTATTCTTTTCCATTTTTAGAACGACGACGCTTTCTGAAGGTAACTATATAAATCATAAATAACATCATACAATTTTTTATCCGGTGAATAAAAAGACCTAAAATATTATGGAATATCTGCAACACTCGATGTTAGACATTTTGTTAAACATGAAACTTTTTATCCTTCTCCAGAGCTCTTCAAAATAAATCGAACTTCTTTTAGGCATTTATAATTAAAACCTCAAGGGGAATTTTTATTATAGGCACATTACGTTTTTACCTTATTGTCATTCCATTTTAAATTGCAATAAATTGTAAAACACATATGTCAACTGGTCTAAAATGTAAAAAGTTTTAAGCGCTTGAGTGGACTAGAGAGCAAAATAAATGGCACTATCTATCTATCTATCCATTTTCTACGGCGTTGATAAGATTTAAAAATTCCGAAAGTGGAAGCGTGGGTGGCAATATCGTTGCGGAATTCTTTGTGAGAACAAAATTCACAAAAATTTCGTTTTCTCCATAAAACGTTCCATCCGAAATATCACATAATCTTTAATTTTTTATTAACCCCTTCAGCGGCATAAACTACTCGCCGCCAATAGAGCCTTGATGCACTATCGCGTCAATGCCGCTGAAGGGGTTAATATGCCCTAAGTTCTGTATTAGCTCAATCATGTATAACGAATATACCAATAAAGAAACATTTAAACCAATTAACGAATACTTTATTCCGCATTTTGTTCCTTTAAAAATTTAGAAGTAATCTAAAATAAAAGAAAAGCATTCGACAATTACAGCTGAAGCTAAATAAATTTCATTTCTATATAAACAAAAATATAATTTTCTTATCAATCTACTAGGCGTCTAGCAATTGGCTCATTTTCGTAATAATTTCCTTCGATTAAGTCGGAAGCAAAGACCCGGTAATCAGTACTCAGAATTCAGATGAATCTGAGTTTACGCTATCAAAGGATCAAAAAATAGATGAGATAAAACACATCTACGAACTCGTTTTAGCTTCTTTTATGGTTTACCACCGTGTGGGTCAATACTTGTGTTTGAATATCAATAAAAATCGATAACGCAGACAGTTTTAACAGAGACAAAGTGGAAGCTGGAAAACAGATCCTCACGGTGCGGCCTTCCAACCGCGAGTGATGACCTCAGCGTGCACCTGACCATCTGACCTCGTGGGTCGCCTAGCGCCATTGACGTCATCGGTTTCCCAGCAACCCTAACGCGTTGCCACCTTGCCCCTACTCGCTATTACTACAGAATTGCCTTTTCTCCCCTCCACACACTGGTCGCTATCATACCGACCTCCTCTTGTAGATTCCTACGAACAGAAAGTCTGTGAACTTCGAGCTGAGCGCTTCAATCTTTCTTTCTTTTTCTTTTTTGGAGCGCGCTTCATTCGTAAACATGTAACGCAGTGCATCTTAATCCGCGGGAAATTTGAAGGATTACGAACGACGTCCTTTCTCCTGGGTTCAATAGACAATAGCCCTAGTGGGTTCGACCATCGTGGTTTCAGGTTGAAATTACCGCAAAAAACTGCAAAAACCACCGCAGTGTTTTCTGCACTTTTCCGCACAGCAATTCACCGCAAAACCACTGAGCGTTTTTTTTTTTGTAGCGTCGGTGGTTTTGCTGTTTTGATCACCGCAAAAACACCGATGTAAATTTCGAAAAATATCGAAATCTCGATATTTCGTAATGTTTTTGCAATTTGTATAAATAACGGTAGAGATCACGGCTCGACGGAATTTTCAGTACCATGGTAATCCGCAGAATCCGTCTTGCCACTGAGTAATGTCAGTACATGGGCGGACGATAACTTACGATCGCCCGTACTTATACATAGAACGGCGAACACTCACTTGCGAGAAACGTTTCGGCTCGTTCGCCATCTAGCGGGCTAACTTCGGGTGCACGCGCAATAACCGGCTTAGCTCCGCTGGATGGCCAACCACTTAAAACGTTTCTCGCAAGCGATTGTTCATCTTTTCGTGCATATAAACACGTAGCTATCGCAAGTTGCTGTGCTCTCATATAATTGAAGGACCACGTTTTGGAGATGTCTTAACTATTTGACATAGATGGCCTAGCCATTTAGAAATGTGGAACGAGAAAAAACGATGTTGTCTTATCTTCAGAGTTTCAAACGTTACACATTTTATATAACTAAAAATTAAATATTGACGGTAACAGCATTTAACTGGCTTCACGGCAACGTGAAATCTGCCGTGATTCGGTCCGTGATTTCTACCATGATTTATACAAATTACAAAATATTACGAAATTTCGAAATTTTTCCAACGCTAGGTAAAAAAATGCTCAGTGGTTTAGCGGTGAATTGCTGTGCGGAAAAGTGCAGAAAATACGATACTACACTGTAAAAAAATTTACTTAAAATTGAATGTACTTTTACTGGAAGTTTTTATGCCACTAGTATATTAAATTTAATATACAAGTGCAATGTAAACTTAATGTATAGTACAGCACATTCAATAATTTACTTTAACTTTACGGTAAAAGTACTTGAATTTTATACCACAATTGTAAATTAAATTTCAATTACGAATTTATGCATAAAAACTTCCAGTTTTTTCCAACAATGTAATGCGATAAAACTTTTTTTTACGAGTGTTGCAATCACACGAGTTAAGAAAATGTTTATCGCACGAATATCGTACGAAATTTTTTTTCACAAGGTGTGAAAATGGGGTTTTACCGACACGAAACGTGAATTTCATTCACTGTTTGTAAATACATAATATCTAACGTTATTATACGTTATCATTAATGAATTTCGAATCGCTCAGGGTATGATTATTGTATATGGAGCATTTCACCGGTTATCGACAGGGTCGCGACCCTTATATATATTTTATTTCCTTTTAAGGTAGTTCTGTCGTGAATGCAATTCAAACTCATATGCATGAATTTTTAACATGTTGTAATTTAGCTATTCAATTTTTCTTGCACAAAATCGTGAAGGCTTTTACCGAGTATTTGAATGTACAATTAAAGCTTGAAAACCGATCTTTTTACACGGCGCTCTCGGGAGGGCTGGAAAAATTGATCTTTAAATCGAAAATTAACATACTTAGATCAAAGATAGAGAAAAAATAAAAAGTACTACGGATTCACAAATCATTCAGGAATTGATGCATCATGAAAAAAGATGAAGGCTCCGGAATAATGTTCAATTAAACCAAGGTCAAAATGCACGATACCGGGCCAAGTGACGTTTCCTAACCTAATTATCGTAAAAATGTAGTCAAATCCACACTAAACATATCAACTATTTACAAATAACTGTTTTAATTTTATTACGACAATTTCGAAGGATTCTCGATTATTTTTTATATTATTATTGAGGCAGTCAAAGCGATGCGTATGATTATTTTTTAATGTCATATTGGCTTCGTGCGTGACCTTCATTCGCGGCCATTTTGGACAGCCAGCGTTCGAAGCGGCGAAATTGTGCAACAGTTGATAAAAAATTATCAGAGTAAAGCATGCTATCGTACGTTAATTAACCATATTATTTATATTTCTTTAATAAATCGACACTATGAGTGCGCCAAAAGGGAAGGCCTCAATGCCGTGTTGCGTCGTGAATTGTAAAAACACCTCTGTAAATTCATCGGGTGTCCATTTCTACAGCTTCTCTACAGGAAAGATCCAAGTTTTCAAGCAGAAAAGACGCGAGGACTGGATTGCCTCCGTTAAACGAAAAAAAAAGTTTCAGAGTTACTGTACGAACTAAATGTTCTCTAATCAATAAAAAGTTATAGACTACAATACTGTTACTAGGATTGAAACTTTACGATACTTACTTCCAATTTCACCTTGTACGGTGTAGTAGTGGAAGTGTCACTGACGTTTGGCGAATAACGCTGCACTTTATTAAGATACGTTTGTCTGAATCTGTTAACTCCTCCACTCGACGCACATGGCATACAGATAACGCCTTTCCTTTTATAATACCTTGTGGATTAAAATCAATTGCATGCATTATCGCCTTGAATCCCGTTCTGATTATCAATTCCATCTTTCAATGCCGTTTTAATGTAGCTGTCAGCTGTCATAAACATAAACACCGGCGAAAAGTGCAGACGACACCAGGCACACGAAAATTTATGTACCCTTTTTACGAAATAAATCGAATAACAAAAAGCTATTATCATAACCCAAATTACAAAAAAATTAATTAAACAACCTATTTTTTATTTATAACAATACTTTTCAGTTGTTCATTTAGTTTAATCGGAAAATCTTCTGTAAACTATATTCTACCATAAGAATCAATGCTTTTTTTATATCAACTGTTGCCGAGGTGTGCCACAAGCGGCGCTGGCATCTTAACGCACTAAGCCAATAGACTCTGAGATTTATGACTCCGGCGTACCGACAGAACTACCTTAAGATGTAGAGCAATATGAAAAAACATCCGAGAATTTTTTTCAGATTTAAAAAAAAAAGTGTTTTTTTAATTACCTAAATTTTGATTTTCACGACTCTGTCGATAACCGGTAGAATGCCTCATATACATAATTAATTTTATACCTGCTAATTGCGTTATTTTCAAACATGAATTATTTGAATAAAACCACGTTGAAAACATGGCAAAATGGCGCATGCGTCACAAACACGCAATTGCGGGATCTCCAATGCAAGAACAGCTTGTTTGTAGTGATTTCGCCGGATTCGGATGCAACAACAATAACCGTTTATTCGATCGAATTTGTATTGTTTAAATATTCAAAAATGTCGGAAGAAAAAACCGAAAGGTACAAAATTGACCCATCAACTGAAATACAAAAAAAAACCCCTATTTTTTCGAAATGCATTATATCGTCGCAGTTTTAAATTAAAAAATCGTGAATAAGGTTATGATTGGTTAAACGATCAAAGTAATTTAAGGATATTAATAATTATGTATCTTTCAGCTCCGTGGACAAAATCGACGGCTCTGAGAGCAATTCGGTAGACGAAAAGATGAAAATGAAGGTCGAGGACAAGGGCAAAAACAGATTAAAAACGGATGATAATGGAGAAAAATTAAACGGGCGGGGAAATAACAGCGATAATACGAATTGTTATTGGTAAATGTCAAAAAAAATATCCATTGTGAGGTCAGTATTTTGAATATCTATTATTTGTTACAGCGGGAAGGACAGAAATTTGACTATCGCAGAATTGTTGTGCGCTAGTTGCTCACGTTGGTTTCATGAATCCTGCATCGGCTACCAACTGGGAAAACTGGTTCCTTTCATGATGAACTATGTATTTATGTGCAAAAATTGCTCACCAACTGGATTGGAAAGTTTCAGAAAAAATCAAGCGCGTAGGTTTTAACTAAATTAAGGAGATTGATTTAGTTCAAAATCAGCGATATTCATATTGTATTATAAACAAGTAATATTATAAGGTGTTAGGAATTTTTTTGGAAGGTGGCAAAAGTATATGGCTAGGATGAGACACCTTCAATATCCTGCTTAATAATTCCGACAGAAACTGATAAAAGCTGATTAAATGGACAAAATTCTGATTTTCGTCCGTTTCCATGGTTCTGATTGGATTTTTTAACCAGGGAATGATGCTTCTGCAGAAAAGAAGCTTTATTTTTATGAAATAATTTTTTTTCTTTTGTTTACCATGTTAGGACACCCACAATGGTTTAAGGATGTTCGACTGTTTCACACTAGTCAAATCAGTACTAAATTTTTGTAATTGTTTCAGTAGTAGTAAAACGACATTTTATTGACCTCTTTACAATCTGTATGTATCACATTATTATTACTATTATTATATACATATACCAGCGTAGAGGCCAATTGGCCATTGACCGAAGTCCTTCAGCCTGGATGTCAATTCCTTATTAATTATTACACTGAATTATTTTAGTAGAAGAATGGCTATGCAATAAATTAAGCTTGAACTAATAAATTAGTAAGCTTAACGAAGAGCGATTCTGTCGGAAATTTGATTTTGCTTACAATGCCAGGTGGTGTTGCGTTACAAAGGGGGGCTATTACATCTAGATGTTGTTCTGCGAAGAGTTTACTTAGTTTTGGTCCTGTCCATGATAGGATCTACGCCAGTTTCTGAATACAGAAGAGCATTCAATGGGTTGTACAGATGGTTGGTGGGGTGTCTCAGTTTCGTGAGGCGGCGTAGAGCTGTAGTTTCGGCAGTTTTTAGATTTTTAATTGCTGGGTTGTTACAGTTTAATAGGATGGGGTGGCCGTATTCTAATAGCGGTCTGCAGATGCTTATATATATTTTTGTGGCATGTTTCGTGGCGATGAGTCTATTTTTGTATGTGATTTTTCGGAAATGGGTGTAATTGTTTCATTAAAGTTTAATGCATTAAATAACTGTAGTGGAGCGTTGATTTGTATTGAAGCATGTACACTTAACCGAGAGAAAAATTAATAGTGATGGATTTGCATAAAGATTAACTGATTAACGTTACTTTCCAATGGGATACATTTTTGTTCAGTTTTTTCCAAGAATAATCTACAATTTTTTGCCAATTTTGACGAGTGATGGCTCATTCTCCTTTTTAAAAGATGCTCTACAAATTGATCGGCTGGATATTTGATATTATTGATCGTTTAATAATTATAGCTCTTTGTTTATGAAAGTATTTTGATTTTTCTTAAACAACAGACTACAATTATTAAACGATCAATAATATCAAATATCTAGCTGGTCAATTTGTAGAGCATCTTTTAAGAAAGAATATGAGCCATCACTCATCAAAATTGGCAAAAAATTATAAATTATTCTTGGAAAAAACTGAACGAAAATGCATCCCATTGGAAAGTAACGTTAATTAGTTAATCTGTATGCAAATCTGGCACTATTCATCTTTCTCTGGGTTAAATGTACATGCTTCAATTCAAACTACTCTCTACTATTGTTATTTAATGCATTAAACTTTAATGAAACAATTATAAAAATTTAGCACTGATTTGACAAGTTCGAAACAGTCGAACATCCTTAAGGTGTTCCTATGGACGCCAGAGGGCCAGATGTCAATTGTTTTCCGTGCAAAACAATCAACGCGTTGGTGCGGGAGAGCGCGATAACCCGAAAATGCATGAGTCAAAGAGAGAACAGATATTTTCTCTGATGATATCTCAAAAATAAAGTAGGCAATCGACTTGAAATTTGGATACAAGTTAGGGAAGAAAATTCTCTTCTCAACACAATTTTTTGGCTTTTTTTTTTTTCATTTCATCTATTCTTTCTAAGCGAGTGTAACCTATGACGTATACTGCATGAACAACTATGACATTGAATATTTCTGAAGTACGATAGGCAATCAAATTCAAATTCTGCAGAAATTTTTTTAAATTATTGTCGAACATTGTATAAGAATTTCAGAACAATGGCATTTAAAGTGCATCATCCATAAGAACACCTTAAAACATTCAGAATGGTGGTTCAGAAAACATGTCTGTATGTATGTCTGTGTGTGTGTGCTGGGCTTCAAAATTTTTAGCACCTATAACTCAAGAACCATTCAACTCATTGAGCTGGATTTTTTCACATAAGTGGAGCAGCAACTTGTTGCATCTTTCGTTGTTCCAATATTTTCACAAAATGTATGTAGAAAGTTAGATTTTCTAGCTTTTTGAAAAATTAAAAAATTAACGATATTTTGCTAAATAGCTCGTCATAAGTGCAGGTAAATTTAATGTCGATTAGTATGAAATTTTGTCGAAATCAGAAAACTCATTCGGATTTTATGGGATTTTGAAATATTCGAAAAACTTACATTATTGCATGAACTTTTACAAAATAGAAACAAGCGAGCTCAAATTTTGTACATAAATTGGATGTACATAAATCGGATGAAGAGTCTGGATTATATAGCGATTTGTAGTTTTCGTTATTATATCTTGATGACTTAAATTTAGCTAAACTTCAAATTTTCAAATTTGTTTAAAACAAGGATGTAAAGTAGACACGTGCATATTTCTACCTCATTATTTCACACTTTTTACACAGCTTCCTCTCTGAGGAAGCCAAAATTGATGAGCATGCTTCTTCATAGAGGTAGATTTGTAAAAAGTGAAAATTAATTAGGAAGTCATATGCAAGATTCTTCTTTTATTCATTTTTATACTCTGTAAAGTTAGGGTTAGAGTTTATTCAAAGAGATTTTTTTTTTAAAACCTGTGTTCAAGTTGTGGAATTTTCCCACTTTCAATTCGTTCTCCATTCACTACATTCATTCCAGAAGGTTTTATCTCTATGGGAATGACTTACAAATATTTAGCCTAATCTTCTTTGTTTCTCTTACGAACGTGTGCAGAGTAAAGCAAACCAAAAAAAACTATCTGATTTGCCACTTTGTAAAGAAATGTTCGTTTACAGAGTCAAAAGCACATGTTTATTGACATAATTGATGACTATGACTCATTTTGATCTAAATCCCTCTCATTAAGGAAGATCTCAGAAAAATATGTAGAATTACAAACAGATAACTTATATTCGTGCCATTTATTACGCAATTTTATTAATGATTAATTTGTTTCCAGCTTTTCCACAAATGTGTGTCACAGCTATAGCCAATCTGCTACAGACTGGTCAAAAAGAGCCTCAACAGCAAATGTTTCATAAAGATAAAGATATAATCCCTTTCATAGAATTACATTGGGAAAGTATGACTACTATGCCGCGTAGAGTCACTCAGTCCTGGCATGCAACAGTGAGTAATAAAAAAAATACAAAACTATTGCTTCTCTTTGTAGTCTCATTATTTTTATTTGATTTGAGTAACGCGCAATGTCTTAATGTCTTAGGGTGTCATAAGTCACTAAATAACTTAGACTATTTAATCCACAAAATAATATAATTCATTGTACAATAGTATTTGTATTTATATATATTTATATTCACTCTAAATTATTCATTAATGCTCCATAAGTATGAAAAATGATATTCTTGCAAAATAAATAGTCAACATTGTTTTTTAATTTGTTTATATTCAAATGACGTCCGAACCAAAAATAATGCAAAAAAGTTTGTCCGAACTTGTGCGATACAAGTTCGGACAATAATCAACATTATTTTTTAATTTATTTTCTATTCAAATGACGTTTGAACTGAAAAAATGATATTCTTGCAAAATAAATAGTCAACATCGTTTTTTAATTTATTTTCTATTCAAATGACGTCCGACCCAAAAATTACGCAAAAAAGTTTATCCGAACTTGTACGATACAAGTTCGGACAAACTTTTTTGCGTAATTTTTGGTTCGGACGTCATTTGAGTAGAAAATAAATTTTAAAAAATGCTGACTATTTCTTATCGATAACTTCTGTAAATGATGGCTCAATTAGTTTTTACTGTGATTCTGTCAATTATACGTAACATTATAACACGTCTTTATGTTCATATTATAATTTTTGCGGTTCACCAATGTTATCATAAAAAATCCTATCAAGAGACACGGTAGCACCACGATTTTTTCTCTTCTTTTACATATCCATAGATTCACAGAGCGCTTCTAAAAGATGTGGGAACTTTATTTACCATGGATGAGAACAACACAGATGGTCAGTTATTCGGTCTAACAACTCCGGACTTGGTGCTGATTAAACCGAATTACGAAGCGATGATCAAAGGAGGCCATTTAAAGATCACGGAAATGGGAATTCAGCATGTCGGTAAGAAGTTTACAAAAATTTGCGACGCTACTTCCGACTTTTTGCTGTTACCTAAAAGATATACTTCGTCACTACTACTATGTATCTCATAATTAAATAAGATCAATTATTTATTGAGCGAGATGTTTACTTAATTTTTTCCTCAAAACTTTTCAAAGTAATAATTAAAATGTTAACTTGCGATGTTACATATTTCCTACCTGACAAAAAGAAAAAAAACTTCACTAATACTCTAAATTTGTTTGAAATTTTTCGCAAACTGATATTTCATTACAAATTAGGACCAAAATACAGGACATATTTTTAGTTCAAGAAAGATAAACACGTTTATATGACAAAAAACAAAATAAATAAAAAGGTTTCCAATATTGAGAAAAATCGTGTTTTTTTTTAAACAACAAAAGGACTTGGCGTTTAAAGGGACAAATTGAATTCCACCAAAAACGATATTTGAAATAAATATAACGAAAGGAAACATCCATTGATTCTATGTTACTCATAATATTACTCTTTTAAGTATTTGTCTTGGGAGATTCAATGCAAAAACATTTGAAATTGTTTGATACAAATGAAATTTTATACATTTGAAATATATGAGAAGAGCTGTTTTATCACTTTTACAAAGTTAATAACGTTAAATTTTGTAATTATGAGGTAACTAGAAGGAAAATGATTTTTAGAAAATAACGAAAGATGCAAAATTGCGGTTGAATGTATTTAGTTATCTTATCTGAGTCCGCGTGCTATATCTATCACATATCGGTTATTATCGCCTGAAGCCATTCTCAATCGTAGTAATGTCCAAGTCAGGTATGTTAATACTGACTTCGTAGAAAATTGATGTTACAATGACTACGCATTGTGGCAATAAGACGGTTCTAAGTACGATATACGCTTAGTTGACGATTGTTCTGATCGAATGATTTGTTTTGTTTTACGATAATGCAGTGCCACTCCCCAGCGGTATTCGCGGTCGAAATGCAAAACGGAAATTTCCCGGTGAAGGCGCCGGCACTGGGCCGGGAAAAAAAGGTCGTGGGTCTGATATGTCGACACCAAAATTGCCGGCCCATGGTTATCCGCTCGAACATCCTTTCAATAAGGATGGCTATCGGTATATTCTAGCGGAACCAGATCCTCACGCGCCGTTTAGACAGGTGAGTTGAAACTGAAATTCGGTTCAGGAAAGGAATGCCTGACAACATTCCGAAAATTTCAATCAAACCCTTTTTCAGGAACTTTGAAACTCTTGAGAACAAAATTTGCTTCATTCATTTCATTCAATGTGGTTAAATATTTGCCTCATTTAATTCATTCTTTTGCGAATAGCTTTTGATAATATACTTTTTGCTTCCTCATAGAGGAAGCTTTGTTATCGTGAACATTTTTTTTTCGAGGGTTTCATGTCAGGGCACTCGGAATGGTTCAAAACATCGAGAAAAGTGGTTTAGAAAAAATGTCCGGATGTATGTATGTGTGTGTGTGGCACGCTTGCAAAATTGAAACCGCTGTATCTCAAAAACGGCTTTAAAAATCAAGCTGAAATTTGGCACGCTGTTAGAGGAGCAATGCCCCTTCTTATGTATCCATTTTCGAAAAAATTGAACGAAAAATTCAGATTTTATAAGCCTTTCAATTTTTCGAAAAATGTATGTATGTTCTCTAGCTTCTGTAATTTTTCAGCTAATGAGCTAAATAGTTCTGGACAAATAGAGAAATGAAAAATGAAGATCGGTACTGAATTTGAGCGAAATTCATAAAGCGGTTTAGATTTTATAAAATTTTGAATTTTCGAAAAAAAAATTGCTTTCGATCTTATTCAAGTTAAGTTTCACTAAGCCTGCTCAAATCTTTTGCAAGGTAAAATTAATATCCAGTTGTAGTAGATATCGAATTTGGTGAAGATTTGTAAAGTGGTTTAGATTTTATAGAATTTTGAATTTTTTAAAATTTTTACTTTCATTCTTATTTTAATTTGTATTTAAAATAAGGATACAAAATAGAACTTTGCACATTACTTCGTCAATAATTTTCATCTTTCGCAAAGCTTTCTCATAGAGGAATATAAAGAAACTTCCTCATAGAGGCGGCGTTGCGAAAAATGAAAATTAATGAGGAAACAATGTGCAAAGTTCTACTTTGCATCCTTATTTCATACGTTTTCGTGCAGTGCACGTATGAAAGGATAAAAAAGTTTTA
This sequence comes from Ephialtes manifestator, assembly GCA_963970395.1. NCBI lineage: Eukaryota > Metazoa > Arthropoda > Insecta > Hymenoptera > Ichneumonidae > Ephialtes > Ephialtes manifestator. The sequence continues at coordinate 7,687,492 of OZ019974.1, read as the reverse complement.
AAAATCTGTTTTAAAATATCCGAGATCCCACGTTTTTTAATACATGTTGACAATTCAGTGTTTTTTTTAGTTATAAATGAGATATCCTGGGGTATCTCTTTTCCTTCATCACATGATTTATCATATTATTATAACTGAAAAGAATACTAATTTTTTTAAAGGTCTTTAAGGAAAATCTATTATTATAGTCATAATTTCTTCCGAATTTGAAATGCTTTTCATTCCAAAATATCAAATATTCGGTAAAAAAAACGTGTAAGTTCACTAAGATATTGAGCAAGATTGTAAATTATTCACAATCACTTTAAATGCTCTATCTTGAACAATCTTCTACAACACTAATTTTAAAAAATTGTATAAAAACAAATTAATATGATCCTAGGATAGATCATTATCATGATTTTATCTCACGAATATGCAATGATCACTTTTCGTTTTCTATTGGCTGATGCTCTTTATATTTAAATATTTCGTGAGTTTATTTAAAACATCTCTTTGCAAATGATTATTCAAGTATTTCACTATTATTGCAGGAGTTTGACGAAAGCAGCGATTGGGCCGGTAAACCAATTCCCGGCTGGTTGTATCGAGCGTTAAGTCCTAGCACCGTCTTACTCGCCCTTCACGATCGCGCCCCTCAACTTCGCGTGTCGGAAGATCGTCTCGCTGTTACCGGAGACAAAGGCTATTGCATGATCAGGGCTACACACTGTAAGCATGTCAAATTTGTATCATATACTTATGTATTGCAAATGAGTATCTTACGATACGAGTGTGGAATAAGTTTTTCTAACGAATGTGAGGTTGCAGCACGAGACAAAGGCGAACGTCACGAAAAAAAATGTCTAACAAGTATTGTACGAAATTTTCCTTCACAAGGTACGAAAATGGGAATTTTACGTACGTTTCGCGTGCGCAAAACGTCCATTGTCGTACCGAATAATAGTATATTACGATACGAGTGCGATCAAACTTTTTCTGACGAGTGTGAGTTTGCTACACGAGCCGAAGGCGAATGTTACAATCACATGAGTTCAGAAAAAGTTTCTCGCACGAGTTTCGTATACAACTTTATGCCACTAGTGCGAGAAGTGCGATTTCTCGCACGCGAAGCGAAGCGTGTGAGAAGTACGCATTTCTCGCACCGAGTGGTATAAAATATATTATTATATAAGGGAGGGATGTGCGTGATTTTAGCCGAAAGTGAAGTTTGTTGCCCGAGCGAAGCGAGTGCAGAGATCACCCGAGGTGAAAATCCCGCTTCCTCCCGTGTAACAAACAATACTTTTTTCCCGACTTCTAAAAAAAAAAAAAAAAATTTCAATCTGTGCTTGCAATAAGGACGCATAAATTACTCATTTTTAACCAATGACAAATACGCATGTGTAGTACGGCTTTCATTACTCTCGCCGGGCAGTAATGGACCGTTTTTTTCCCTAAAGAGAAATGACCCTGGAATTGCACATGCGTAAGAGTCAGAACTTGAAAATGAGCAATTTTTACGAGCATACGCGCGTTACGCGCACCAAATGCGGTAATTTTAGCCAATTTAGGAAAAATGCGTTTATGGTTTTTTTAATTAAAATGCGATGTATTAGGTGTTAGTCGTGGCACGTGGTATTGGGAAGCTACGATTGAAGAGATGCCGGAAGGCTCGGCTACTCGACTAGGCTGGGGTCAAGAATATTCTAATTTACAAGCACCACTTGGTTACGACAAGTTCGGATATTCATGGAGATCAAGGTAAGTTATAATCATTTCAAAAATTTTCCGGAACTGTTTTTTTTTTTTTTTTCGTTCCCGCCAAAATAACCACATCCATTTTTGTGGTTTACGATTAATTATTCGTACAAATATAACGTTAAGAAAAAAATGAATATACTAATACTACTGAATCTATTGTATCAGAAAAGGAACGAGATTTCATGAAAGTCGTGGAAAGCATTATAGTCCAAGCTACGGTGAAGGCGATACTCTAGGATTTCTCATAATTTTACCTGACGCACACGACGCGTCACACATTCCCAACACTTATAAAGACAGAGTAAGCTCTTTGAGGATATTAGCTATTACTCTCAATTCGATAGGATATTAAAATTGATTTCATTCCAGCCTCTAGTAAAATTCAAGAGTCATCTCTATTACGAGGAAAAGGACCAAGTTCCAGAAGCTCTCAAGGCCCTCAAGTCACTGGCTGACAGCAAAATAGTTTTTTACAAAAACGGCGTATCTCAGGGAGACGCTTTTATCGACATTAATCGAGGCGCATATTTTCCGACAGTGTCTATTCACAAAAGCGCTACGGTTTCCGTAAATTTCGGGCCAAACTTCAAATGCGCTCCTAGCCAGGTGTCGTACCGAGGAGTAAGTATTGGACAGAAGTTATTCTTTTTTCCTATTTTATGGATATTTCTCTCAAATATGCAAGAAGAGTAGCACTTTGTTTCAAATACAATAACATCACAGAAACTAAAAAACGGTCATTGGTTTCATTTAAAAAAAACGTTAAAAGAAACATTTTATTTTTGAAAGTATACAACTGTAGATTCATGGTGCTTGATGCATCTTTTATAAATTTTAAGTGCAAGTCTTTTTAAAATAGTTGTATCACCAGTTAGAAATATTTTTTTTTATCACGTTCGAGCGGACGTTGCGAAAAAAATCTTTACCAAAAATGTACACGGTTAATAATAAATAAATAAAATTGTAGAAAATGCAGTGTGATACTTGAGCTCACAAACAAATTGTCCCATAATAAGTTCATGAGTAATGAGATTTTATCTACATTTTTATTTTATACCAAATAAAATTTGAATACTTCTTTATAAATTCTCGGGCTAATGTTTTTAACGTGCTAATCATATTCGGTTTTTACAGATGCACGAGAAGGCGGAAGAAGCGATGGCGGAACAATCGATGGCCGATATTCTCTACCTCTCCGAAAACGAAGGAAAACTCAGACTAGACACGTTCTCCTTATGACATTAAGACATCTTTTTATTTACAAATCGTTCTACATCAGTTTCACAATTTTTGCAAATTCGCCTCTGTAACGCAAAGTTTTCGTATGGATTATATTATACGCGACAAATATATTGTACATTATTTTTACATTTTTCTGTTCCTATGTTGTATCTACCGTAGTTATCTGCCAAAACCGCCCCTGCAAGCTGGACTGGAACTGATTGTCTTGTCACTCTCGTCCCATTGAGAACGGGTTTTTGCCTGTACAATAACAAATTAATAATTAGTTTATTGAAGATGAAGTAGCATCTCGACCAGGGCGTACCGAAAATTTTTAAAAAATATATTTTTTTACTGCAAAAGTATGTATCTTATATATGTATTAATGTACCTTAATATCCACCAAGTGTTAGTGATACTGTGGCCGAATTTTGTGAAAGGTGAGGATGGATAATCGACTATTGGCTGCCAAATTGGATGATGTTATTCCATTATGTTAAAGTATTTTTATTATACGTTTCGACCTTTGGTGTGGGTCCTTTTCAATTATACATATTAATTGACTGTATTAATTTTTACTTATAACTAAGTGAATCTCTGGTCTCCGGTGTCTCTGGCTTATGTGTACCTTGCGTCTGTTATGGTTGTTTATTTGTGTTTGAAATTACCTTATTTTGTTGTTAATTAATCCTCTTATTAAGTCACTACATTTTGACTGTTTATTAAGCCGGCGAGACACATAAACCTAAAGTCAATTGTTAGGTCAACCCCTCGAATTTAAGCCATGAAGACCCAAAAAAAAATACGATAATAAATAACCCCAGCAATAACGACTTTCTCAATTTCTGCTTCTTACTGCCTATTATCACACTTTTTTGGGTCTTAAACTCGACGAGCTGATCTAACAATTGACTGTGCCGAAGAAATTCGCTGGCAAATAATATTTAGAGGTGTCTCAATTACGATCTTTGTCTTTCAACAAATATCAAATAAAGAAAATCATTAAAAAATTAAGTCGCGTGTTCCGTATCGAAGGTGAATATTAAGGACAGAATACATACTTTTGCAGTAAAGAATATTATAAATTTAAAAAATAAAGAATTGTGACACACCCTAATCTCGACATCAAGTATTAAAAAAAAAATTGTCGTCTTAAAAAAAGATGTTCTTTTTAAACGCATCGCGTTATCGTGGCTCTTATTTTTTTTTTTTTTTTTGGAATCTGGCCCTTTATTGGCCTAATGAAAAAAATGTATGAATGCAAAACGTGTCGGATCCAATATTTTTTACAGTAACTGCGTAAAACACATACCAAACTTTCCAAAATGTATGCATATTTCCCTCCATTGCACTCGAAATCAACAAACCAAATTATTTTTTTATGACACATGAGTATCTGTGAATATTGTTGTGAGTGACCAATCGACGTGTAATTATTTATTATGTAAATATTTGTGAAAAAAAACCAAGTCTCAAATTCCACTTACTGGATTCTTAACATCCCACCTAACACAGATTCGTAACTTTGATATAATATTTACGTTAACGAAATAACGTGTTCTGTCAAAATAACATCACTAGTGACGCACCACTGATACATTATTTCTCACTCAAGAAGGCCTCAGGATATGGAAAAATTTTCGTAACATTTATATTACACTACATAACATTTATGTAACAAGTAAGTTTATTACGTCACATTTTAATGAAATCTCGATAACAAATGTTACTTATTTTTGTTACATAAATAATCTATAACGTTTACATATTACTTAAACAGAATTTTGGGTCAGAACTAGATACGATTGTTATTAAAACAAGACATCATGTTTATATCAATGTTACACAACAACGTTATGTTTATTTATAATTCGAAAGTTATGTAACTGTTACATTCTGTGTTAGGTGGGATACATTGAAAAAATGTTGATAAACTTAAAGTTTACCCAGTGGCCAAAAACTTGACGAAGTTTTTATGAAGCAAAGGATCGTGTTGTAGTAGCTTTACTGGCGTGCAATATCGCAGCCCGGTCAATCAAGTAATTCCAGAGTTATATTGGAATTATATTCGACTTTTGCAACCTCATCACATATACATGCATTTTCAGAAAATATTCTTAATGTGTATTTTCAAGGTTTTTGAACACTCAGATACATTGGAATAAAAATTTTAAATTGCCTTTTACAAAATCACAGGTTTCTCTGTTAAGAAATAAAATAGCAATAAAAAGCAATGAAGGTTTACTAAAATAGCGTTCGTTTTAAGCCTCTTTAATTATTATTATCACTTTTTTTTAGTATTCGTTTAAAAATTAAGCTCGAACTCCCAAATTTCTATGTAATGCATCATGATCGTCATGATTGACTATTGAATCAATTGAACCCTCATTGAGAAATGACGCTTGACAATTCCGAATTCTCTACGGCTAATTTACGACGGTCATATGACCAGCGCGTAAAAATAGCACCAAATATGTTTTTCGCTATTTCGATCGAATAATGATCCGATAAATATGTACATTAATTGGATTATTCAAGACCTACAAACGATTTCACGTCGATTCGCCACCTTGGAATTTCTGAGAAGTGAAGAAGAAAATCGGCTCAATTGACGTAAATTTTTATTTTTGATAATTTAGACTAATCGTTATCCGACAAACGTTTTTAATTAATCCTACAAATGAGCTACAATCGATGTGTAAAAATAAAAATTAAAAGAATCAAAGTTTGTCAGCTAAGTTTATGGACGTAAAAAAACGGCCAATATCGTGTAGAAAACCCCTATAATAGAAAGAGAAAGCTTACCACTATAGATAAAGCGTGCACCCCAGATTGCAGCTCTTGTTGAAGCAATTCATTTACCATTCTGTGTCTCTGTAAGACAAAAACATTTATTTTTCTCAAATTAACCATAAGCATAACTAGGCTAATAAAACTGTATTTTTACCTTAATTAGAGGTTGATTATCAAATTTGTCAGAAATTACTATTACTTTAAAATGAGTTTCAGAGCCCTTGGGCACATTGTGCATATAGGACTCGTTCAAAATGTCCAGATGATGTGGACTCAAAGCTTCCGACAATTTTTTTCTAATTGACGATTCTATCGGTTTTTCGCTCTTCAAATTACTCATCTTTCGGCAAGATTTAACCACGCGCCAGAGACCTATAATTTGTCAACGTTTTGTGATTATACCTTTTCTAACCTCGAAAGCAGTTGGCAATTGACACAAGTGACAAATTATCGAGTTAAAAAAGACGTAAAATATTTCACCTCGTTTAGTGATATTCGACCAACTATACATATGGTTATCTTACAGCTTACGAACTCCGTGTAGACGATTTAGACTCAACGAAATTCGAAAACGATTCTTTCCTTCTAATTCGTGTAATAAGCCTTCAATTGCGCATTTATTGTGCGCATATTATGTTGGACTGTGACTGTTTCGAAAATGCAAACCTTTCGGTCGAAGAATGCGTTAAGGTAGTTATAACGCGACGGCAAACACGTTAGATACGTCCGAATTTTTTATATCTTGTAGTCTGAGTATTCATCTATTATTTGTGAGGAATTACGAGATACATTACCGGATATCTAATTAAGTAAATAACTTTTGAAAACAGAGTTTTATACATGGCGTTTACGGAGAAATATAAAAAATTGACTTTTGAACAGAGAAAAAAGCATATCAGAAATGAAATACAAAACATCTAAACAGCTCTACGTTTTCGTTAGATCTTAAAGTAACCGATACGACCATAAAAAGTAGTAGTCACCGGACATTTCAGCGAGTTATTGCAAGTTAATTGAAAAAAATTGCGTCGTGCAAAAACAATCTCTACCAGCTGTTCAAGATGGCGCCGAAGTTTGGCAACGTTGCACATCAGCTATATACGCGACAGTTACCATCGGTCGTTATATACTGGTAGTGTTCTGCAATGAAAATGAATGAAAATGATCGCTCTCATCCTAAATTCGACGTAATTATCTGAAATCGGACTTTTTAACCTATCGATACGCTTGAATTTTTCATTTGTTGATCAAACTTCACTTGCGTCGATTCTTCATTGTATCTGGCTTTTTGTTGCTTGAATGTTGTTGAACCACGCTTTTCTTTTACGCGTAATGAATTGGCCGTTTCTTTTTCGGCGATCCGCTCTAACGTCGTGTCTTTCTTTTGGAGAATTCGACATGACAGAGCAGATTCGCCAAACAAACTTCGCAAACCTAACCTCGTTCCATGTCGGTAACGTACGATGCCGGTCGAACAGTCGGTCGATATTGCGGTGTTGCCACGATGTGTTGTGGGCTTACAGAGCCAATGGCGGACGAGTCAAGACACAAGTCAAATTAGTTTTACTAACATAATTAAATTAATTACGCACGTGAAAAAAATTTCGTAATATGATTGAATGAAACTTTTTTATTTTAAAATTTAATTGTGGAATATGCAGAAAGTATGAATAATTTTATTCTTCGATGACGATAGTTGCTAGTATCTATGACTCAGGCGTACTGACATAGCTACCTTAAGGAGGATCGGTGGCGACTCCCAAAGTCAAATCAGAGATAAATTTTCGCGATCGATTCTTTAAAGTTTAATGCATTAAATAATAACAGTGTAGGGTGATTTGTATTGAAGCATGTAGACTTAATCCAGAGAAAGATTAATAGTCACGGATTTGCATAAAGATTAACTGATTAACGTTTCTTTTCAGTGTGATATATTTTCGTTCAGTTTTTTCCAAGTATTATCTTTAATTCTTTGCCGATTTTTATGAACGATAGCTCATTGTTTTTCTTAAAAGATACTCTACGCATTGACCTCCTAGATATTTCATAGTGTTCATCGTTTTGTAATTATAGCCTGTTGTTTATGAAAGTATTTTAATTTCTGTTAAACAGTCTAGAATTATTAAACAATTAACACTATGAAATATCTAGGCGGTCAATTTGTAGAGTATCTTTTAAGGTAGAGAATGAGCTGTTACTCATTCAAATCGGCCAAGAATTACAGATTATACTTGAAAAAAACTGAACGAAAATGTATCCCGTTGAAAATAAACGTTAATCAGTTAATATTTATGCAAATCCGTCACTATTAATCTTTCTCTAGATTAAGTCTACATGCTTCAATAAAAATCACCCTCCACAACTATTATTTAATGCATTAAACTTTAAAGAATCGATTATAAAAATTTATATCTGATTTGACTTTGACAGTCGTCACCGATCGTCCTTAAATGGTACCCAAACTCTACGATGATTGACAAATAAAAACATGTATCATATCGATAATTCTTTATTTTATAAGCAATGCGATTACCCACGATCATTATACAGAGTGATCACAAGAGTATCAAATAAGATTAAATGTAATTGTTGACGAAAGTATTCGGACTTTGTTGCGGGACATTTTTCACTTCTTCTCCTTCTCCTTATCCTGCCCTTTGTCCTTATTTTGCTGCAAGGAACTAACGGCTTCACGGACGGCTTCCGACTGGGGATCTACGCCGGGTAAACTCTCGAGAACTGTCTGGAGAAATGTAGGGTCGCACATAACTGCTGCGTAATCGTCCTCGACATCCATTGCTTCCTCCTTGTGCGACTCGAAGTCCTCTGTAATGAAAAAAAATATATATATATAATTGGATTTCACAAATTTATTAAGCTTTGCGTACAAAATCCTTGTCTAACATAGGTCTAGAGTTTACTAGTATAATATTTCTATAATTATGAAAATTCATTTTTCGTGAAATTGTTTTTAACTCATTTTTCTATGCGTTTTTTTTAATATGTGAATGAAAGACAAAAAAAATCCGTATCGGACGTTTTTTTTACAATAAAAAAAAAAAAAGATTTAAAAAAAATCATAAAAATTCGATGACAGATGTTTTCGTTAAAAGTGGTTTAAAAAACTGAAAAAATATTTAGGTCCTGGGTCCATGTGAAAATGTTTGCAAAGTATCAATAAAATTTAAAAAAAAAAAGCCAGCCCAAATAATCTATCAACTAAGTTGGATTGCCTCATACATTTTTTTAACCAAAATACAAACTATTCTAAAACAATCTCAGCGTCTTAATATTGTACAAAAACCTCAATTTTCTCAAGAAGAATGTACACTCTTAACGATTTTGCCACACATATACATTTTATCGATATCGAAAAAACCCAATTTTTCTACACTTTTGAAAAATTCCAACCTCCGAGAGAGAAAAGTACCATTTTTTAAACTGGTCGCTTCTTTCGCGTGAGCTTTTCTTTTGAGTCAAATTATTTGAATCTTGATGAGCAACCCGAACAATAAAACCATGGTACTTTTTTGAATCGATCCAATGGACACTGCTGAGTGGATAGATTGCCCTTTATACAATAAATTGCAAATTGTTGTCTACATACGTTGATCTTGCATGGACATCTGCATAGCAAAAGCGATCTGTTCCTCCTCAGTCATGTGCGCGAAATCTGGCACGTTATGCTCGGTGCTCGGAGGACTGGCTTCCGGGGCAGAAACACTTTCTTCAGTTCCTCCCAGCGACATAGCTAGTGCACGTTTAAGCATAGCCTCCTCGTTCGGTGCCTCCTTGATGGTTTCCGGTTTGGCTGGTGCTGCCTCCGTTGCTTGAGCGCGTCGCGCTTCGTCTTCTTGTCTCTGGCGTTGTTCTTCCATTGAAACGCGCAGTGCCTGTTACAAATACAATTTATTATTTTTTGGAAAAAAGTTCAGCTCAATATATTCTTAATTCTTTTTCCTCGCACCTTCAAGAGGCCTCATAATTATCTCACAGCGTAAAATGCCCCGAATTAATTAAAAAATGACTGTCCCTTTTAAACTATCCGTTCATTTGCAACAAAAAAATTGATGGAATATATTTTGGACATCGTATAGTACGTTTCAAAAGATATTAACGTAACATATTACCAAACATTTCAAGGAATGTAATTTTTTCAAAATTTATTATATGTTTATATATATGGGGCATTTCAAACCAACTCGATCAACGGCTGAACCTCATTGTTTTTTCGCAGCAATTTTTTATGTTATTCTTCCAACTAAAAAATACAGACAGAAATTTATTCAGATTTTCTTTATCGAAATTTCTAAGTTATAAATAATTAAAACTATCTTAAAAACGCCCTAATTTAAAAAAAAACTAAAAAAATTCTCAAAAATACTATGATGTGCAATAAAACGTTTGAATCATAGGTCAGAGTGGACCGAGACCTCCAGCAATTTTTTTCCACTTTATAACATTATTGAAAGGTTTTTTACACCTTAAATAGACAACACTTCGATTCCAAAATCGAAAAAAAAATCTCAAACATGCTTTGATGACACCCTAATATATATACATATATACCCCAAAAAAAAACATCAGAACTTGCAAAAAGTCTGGACCAACATATGTACCTTTTCACATAGAACCCGACGGCAGTTTTTTTCAGAATAATAATAATAAATAAATAAATGAAGTATTTTTTAGTTTTTTTTTTTTTTTAGAGATTTTCAAATCGGGTCGTTTTTCTTAACATTTGAAATACCTTTAATGAATATTATACAATGAAAAAAAAAAAAATTGAAAAAGGTCTTCTTTCCATTTTTCGTCTGATCAAAAAAAATTATTATTCCTCATAGTATTTTAGAGATTTTTTAGAGATTTTGAAATCGGGGCGTTGATCGAGTTGACATGGAAAGCACCATATGCCAATTGGTCATCGACCGCGACGTTTCAGCCGGGATTTTCTTTTTTTTTTTTTTTTTAATTTAACATACTTTATTGTGTTGTGTTTGAGCGTGCGCGGATGTGTTTTGTAACACAGAGTGACAACTGATGCTTAAAATTAGATTATTAAAAATCTTACCAGTGCCAGCTCGGGATCTTCGTTAGGATCTACGCCGAATTCGAAGGCAGCACCGCCCATTCCCGCTGCCCCCATTCCATCCTCTCCTTGAATTATTGGCGAGGAAATTAATGCGTCAGATAGATGAGGTCCGGGCGGAACAGTTACGAGATGGCTGCCAGTTCCGTCCTTTCCATTCAGAGCATTGATGAACGCTGTTAACACGTCGTTATTGATTGTCTCTTCGCCGAAACTAATGATGTCGACGTTTACTTTTTCCTTCTTCAAGCGTTTCGCAAGCTTCACTAATTCCTTCTCGTCTAGCTGAATCGGACTGCCGACAAACGCTACTATACGCATCTTATGATTTTTTCCTTGGCGATGTTTTAGGGCCAACTGTAAAGACGAGTTCCCATTTTAGTTCATCTACACAACAAGACTCAGATCTACATTAGCCTAATTCCTTTCTGACCATTACTATAGAGCTTGTAATTTTTAAATAATACGCCTTATTATATATTATTTTTATATTACTATATATTATTTTTAATAATTATATAATTATATATTATTTATCATAATTATATTATTATATATTATTTTAAATAATGTATAATAATTTTTAAATAAACTTCTGCCAATTAATTTAATACTTAATACAATTTGTCGATGATTTAGTGCTCTCAAAATGATTGGCAAAGATACAAGAACTTATTTAATAAAAAGTTTACATATGCACTTACTGGTACAGCAAATTAACTGAATTCCAATTTAACGCTAATTGAATATCTTGCATATATTTGTCTTTCTATTTTCCGAAAATACATTTTTTTAAATATCTATAAGTTCTTTCTCTGTCTACTCATCTTGAATATATTAATGTTTATTGACAAGAGTAAATTGTATGCATGTTGCAAAATGAGTGCATGTTTCCAATTTCTCAACATATTTAATTGCGTAACTAATAATGGTCATTAACAGCAATTCAGTAATTATACTAACAATAATAATAACAACATTGTAGGGCAAATCAACTTGATTATACATACATGAGCGATCCTAATTCCTGTAATGAGACTCAGATTGCCATTTGGTTGAACCTGATGCAGTTTGGACAAAATTCTGCCTACATCGCTGGTCAATGTAGCCAGTACCTCCACACTGGAAGAAGCGTCAGACCTAATTTTAATCAAACATCTCGTACAATCCTTTACTATCCCACATCTTCTCTAATACATACTTTGCTAGAGTTATGAGTCCAACATTGTTCTCTGGATTGGAGCGAGTCTTGGAGTGGCAAACCAAATTAACAGCATCTTGTTGAGCCTGCAGGCGAGTTGGGAGGAAATCTCCATTTCTCATGTAGTCGCTGTTGTCGACACTGTTGAATATAAATAGATAAATAAATTATATTTATTTAAAGCTGATATTTCTACATTTTTTTTAATGCTCTAAAGATTCATCTATTAAATTAGCAACAAAGGCAGCATCTTTAGTCTTATCTCAACTGAAACCTTGAATTGCTAGTAAGGTTCAAGATTTAAAAAATCATGATAGGCAAATGAGTGCTAAATATTTGTCATTGACAAAATCTCACATATTCAATAACAAATAGTAATGTTCTTAACTGTGAGAAACATTAATAATGCATACATTCACAAAGAAATCTACTATGTAGAATTATTTTATTAAAAGATGTTGAATTTGTTGAATTTTTTTCCAAAAATATTCTGCAGTTATTTATTGATTATAATGTGGAGTAGATCATTGAGTTTCTTAAAAAAATTATACAAAATGATTACTTCATAATCATCATAATAAATTAAATGTGAATTTTTTAGAACTTTTAGTAGCTTGAAATTCTGTTAAGTTTTGAGATTACAACAATTTATAAACAAACAAATCTTTGAGATAAGAAAGGAATTAAAATTTTCATGTTATACACGCAGCATGATTAATTCTTTAATTTTAAGTATACTTATTACAATTTGCTTTGTGTAGAAAATTCTATCTAATTTATCATTACTTATGCTGTTAATAACTTTTACAATAACAGTTTTAACCACAAATAGTTATGTAGTACAAATTTCCGATGAATAATAGTACAATTAATATGTAGAATAATACAAAGATATTAAGCCCTGATTTAACTAGTGTTAAGTATTGCAATCTCTTTCAATTCATGAATTTCCTAACTCATTATGCTAATTTCAAAGAAATGTAAAATGTGCAAAATAACTCCATCCAATATAAAAATTGATAGATTATGAACTCAAACTCAAATTTTCTAGAACTGTGACTAACTTGAATTTTATTTTGGTTTTAAAACAGCAATACTTTTTAAACTAATAACAATTTTTACACATTTCCTAACTCATTATTTATTTATTTATTTATTTATTGGTAGACGGGAAATTAATCCCTTTTACATTCCATTTATATTAGTAGTAGCTCCGTGTAAAAATAGATATATAAATTTACATTTTTAGTTTTAATAAAGAAAAAAAATATATAACATTTCGTACTATGTGCATAAAGAATAGAAAAATAGTTATTTGTAGTGGACGGTTAGTTGTTGACTAGATTTTTACTATTCGTATCGGAGTATTCGATTAGATACCGATTATGTATTAGTATTCGATTATGCTAATTTCAAAGTAATGCAAATGTGCTAAATAATAACTCCAACCAACATAAACAGGGATGCAAAGCAGAACCTTGCACATTGCTTCCTCACTATATTTTGCTTTTTACAAAGCAACCTCTAAGAGGAAGTATGGGAATTGATTTTGGCTTCCTCATAGAGGAAGCTTTGTAAAAAGCGAAATATAATGAAGAAGCAATGTGTAAGGTTCTGCTTTTCATCCTTGTTTTAAATAAATATAAATAAGCGCACACTCTCGCTTTGTGAAAATATAATAAGGACAAACGGTCCAGAAACTCCCTCGAATACTCTATCTTCTCTGTTTTTTTTTTGTAGAACACGATAGAAATCTGTGGTTTCCGAAATTTCATTGAGAAGCAAGGATATGGCTAGTTTATACGATATAAATTGCTACTTTTCGCAATATAGACTGTACAACATCGCTATGAAAATATGTTATCGTTCAACATTTTTGGGCTATATCTGACGTATTTTTCTGTTAATCATGAATTTGGCACTCATTTGACTCCCAGCTTGATATTTGATACCAAAATTCACATCGCAGAAAAAAAATCAAAAAATTTAAACAATCAAAATCTCATAAAATTTTAACGTTTCAACCGATCTTAACCAAATTTAATAGGGATCACTGGTGTATGAAAGCTCACATACACATCAATTTTGAGCTTAATATCTCAAAAATTAAAAGAGTTATCGCGTTAACAGACATTTTTGAAAAAATTCGAAACCGCGTAAACATTTAATGATCATGGGGATTTTTACAAAAATTGGTATGAACAATGAGGATTGACCCCTCTATCTATGGTGTAAATTTCAGCTCTATATCTCAAGGCGTTCCCGAGTTATAAAGGTTTACATTTTTTGAGCATGTAACATACACACTAGGGCTGTTCAAAAAAACATAATTTTCTTATAATCGGTTGCTCCTGAAATGCTGTATTGATTATCACAAGAAAAATGTTTTTGCGAAAGCTGGGAGTTGTGAGATGCTATTAAGTACTGCCACATCAAGGCCAAAATTCATGAAAAGCGGCGATTTTTATATTTTTTTTTTTTGACGTGGTGAAACGCTCATGGAGATTGTGGTTGCTTTCGATAGACTATGAAATTGTGTAAAGGCAGAAACATGTTCGAGAATGTTTAGTACTGCCGCATCGACATTGAAGTTAACAAAAACAAAAAATTAAATCCTTTAAAACATTGAAATATTCGTCTGCTCGTCGACTATTTCTTGCGATTTCAAATGAAAAAAATGGCTCTTGAAAATGGGAGTCATGTATGATCATAATCATGATGATGATAAGCGATTTTTGAATTTTGGGAAACTGCGATATCGATGTGGCAGTACCAAATTAGATCATACAGGACTCCCATTTCATGAGCCATTTTTTCATTTGACATCGCAAGAAATAGTCGACGAGCAGACGAATATTTCAATGTTTTATAGAATTTCAGTTTTTATTTTGTTAACTTCAATGTCGATGCGGCAGTACTAAATATGATCGTACATGTTTCTGGCTTTATACAATTTGATAGTTTATCGAAATCAACCACAATCTCCATGAGCGCTTTAAGACGAAAAAAAAAAAAAATTCAAAAAATCACCGTTTTTAATGAATTTTGGCCTTGATGCGGCAGTACTTAATATCATCGCACAACGCTCAGCTTTCGCGAAAACATTTTTTTTGTGATAATCAATACAGCATTTCAGGAGCAACCGATTATAAAGAAATTATGATTTTTGAACAGCCCTAATACACACACACATGCAGACATTTTTTCTAAATCACTTTTCTCAACGTGTTTTGGACTATTCTGAGTGTACTGATATGAAAGTCTCGAAAAAAAAAATTTCACAAAAACAAAGCTTAAAACAAAAACTTAAGAAATGGATCGGAGTCGAGGGCTGGATAATTATAAAGAGAATCGCGTTGTTTGATTAAAATAAATACATTAACGACTCATGCAATAAATCGCGATCATGACATCCTCGCGGGCCGACGGTGGCATGGATATTTATAAATACGATATATTATTTACATTTAGATATATATTTGATATATTTGTATACTAAAGATGTTTTATTTTATTTATTTATTTATCAATTTATTTATCTATTTATTTTATCTATATTTTTTACCCTCTGTTATTATTTTGTCAAAACCACACTGTACGCACACTATAGAGCCTATTGTAGATGCGTTCAGTGTAAACAAGGTTATTTATTTATATGGAAAGCTTCCTCTACGAGGAAGCAATTAACAGAAAATTGACAGAATATAAACGCAAACCCAAATTTTCTAGAAATGTGACTAACTTAAATTTCCTTTTGATTTAAAAATAGCAATACTTTTTAAATAACGTTTTCTACGCAAATACATTAACAAAAAAAAAAGTGACTAACAGGAAATTTTGAGGTTTTTAGATAACCTGCAAATAACTATTATTTTGAAAAATTTACAGCATTTTTTCTATCGCTATTCATTGTCTCGTTCTTTGCTGGAGAGTATCATCCAAATAAATTGACTGCATTTGACAGCGAAGAAATCTCCAGAAGCCTTTTATGTTGACACGAAGCCATTCAACTTTGCATTGTCACTCCGTCGAATACATCGTCAAAAAATAGATAATTATTAGAAGTTACGAGTATGCGTGACGGGGATAAAGGTTATAAAATCGAAAGCAGGATTTATTAAAATGTGTTTTAGACTGTAATTAGGCGATAATAACACGTGTAATTCGGTTAAAAGTTATTAAATATCGGATATCTTACCATATCATAGTACTCTCGAGCACCATCTTGGATTCACTGATTTTCGACGTGAGTTCACACTAAACACGCTTTTCTGTCTTCACGTTGCTGTTTCAGAGGCACACTAGCTGCGCTGACGTCCTTTCGCTTTTACCAAAGAATATGGATTTACATAGAAGTGCAGATCCTATGCTTCGCCTGAAGCCAGGGTTGCCAGATTTGGCTACTTATCGCCAAATTGGCTACTTCGAAGGCGTCTTTGGCGCCGAAATTTTGAAATTGGCGCCTTGGCGATTTTTGGCTACTTTAGAATTTTCTTCCGTTATTTTTAATTTTCGTCGATTTTCACTGAAATCGAAGCGTCAAAACGCTAATCTACTTTCTCCTCTAAAAATATCTCAATGCATATCTCCACGTAGATGCTTATTAAGATTTTTTAAATGTATTATGTGTACGTTAATTATCCGTTTATCATTTATGCGACGATATTTTGAGACATATTTTGGCACTCGTTACATGTATCTTCAACACTTCTCCATCAGATGACTCTGTCTTCCGTCGTTTATTCCCGTGAACTAATCGTGATTTCTGATCGGCAAGTATCTATGCTAGTCGTATAAATTGTGCGCTAAATGTTTTGCAATATTGCAATGTAATATTTAAAAATACAAATTGAATTATATAAATTATCATACATTCAAGCTTCTTTTTGTTTGTACGTACAAATCACAAAATTCTCAGGGTTAATTTTAAAAATCCAAGATGGCGTCGAAATACAGTTATTTTGGCTACTTAGAGATATTCAGTGGCGAATTTTGGCGTTTTTAGGAACCCTGTGAATTGGCTACTTTTGGCTACTTCCGCGACAGCTTTTGGCGACTCGAGGTACTCTGCATCTGGCAACCCTGCCTGAAGCTGCGCAGAAACTGGAGTACGCACCAAAAATGACGAAAATGCGTGGTACTCCAGTTTCTGCGCAGCTTCAGGAGGAGCATAGGATCTGCACTTCTATGTACATCCATATTCTTTGCTTTTACTTGATGATCGTTCGGCGGTAGCAGACTCCATGTGTCATGGCAATATGCAATACACATGTGTTCATACGTTTCCTATGAAATCACCGCCATAAACTGGTTTTTCGCTTTTCTTTCGCGGCTTAATCACTGACAATACTTTTTGAATGAGCTTGAACGTATTTGTGGGTAAGTTTGAATATTTTTGGATTTTAAAAACTTCTCTTACGAAATTTAGACGAGACAAACAACATTTTTAGTTACTGAGTTTTTCGATTATATGCAGGGAAAATAAAAAATAACAAACAATAGGATAGACGAGAGTGAAACATTTGCCACTATTTAACGTTATCTTGATTTCCATAGAGAATGCTATGTTTTAATTTTATAAAAGTGTTTTATTATTTAATAATAAAAAATCAAATCTGTTGTCATAATAGAAGAATAAGAGGGAAATAATACAAGATTATTTAATACTAAATAGATTTATGGAGTCAAGGTTTTAGCTATGCACTGATTATTTTGAAAATAATTCGAAAGAACTATACAATTTTCGTAATGTAACAATTGTCAAAATCTTGTATGTTTAAAGTAAAGGATTTTAGTGCTTTAATTATACTTTTTGTATATCTATGTACCTCTGTATATTCGTTTGTTGTTGTTAGTAAATTTAAGCAAAGTAGTTTTGAGAAAATTATTCATCCAGTAATCTGATGCAATTTCTAACACAATTGGCTAACTAGCTCTTAATTGTTATTCGAATTTCAAAATTTCTGTCACTGCTTACCAGAAATCAATAAAGGAGAACTTTGACTGAGTTGTAGGTAAATAAAAAATCGTGAGACTTGTATACTGTGCAGTTTAAAAATGCTTTTTCAAATCTCTTGAACCTTTGCTTATAATTAATGCTAACATGAAAACATTTCAATTTTTAAGGGTTCATTTGCTTTACATATTCATAAAATCGAGGATGAACAATGGTACTAAAGTGAATAAACATTTGTTACAATGTTGCATTTGGTGACCTTGATTTTTCATAGAAAAGGCTTTGTTTTACATATCTAAAATTGTATCAATAATCAGACACGCAAATCAGTTGGCAACACAGAAGAATGAAAAAGAAATATTATTATAGTATATATGATAGAAGCGGGTTAACATTTTTTCTGATGAGTTTCAGTTTGCCGCACAAGCCAGAGACGAATGTTATAATTACACGAGTTAAGAAAAAGATTATCCAACAAGTATTGTACAAGATTTTAGTTTACAAGGTGTGAAGATGGGTATATTATACAGATGAAGCATTAAATTAAAATGTGATTTATCACTCTGATTGAAGTAAACAGATTTTATTTGTTGTATTTGTTTAAATAATAGTTGATTAATATCCCTCTTTAATAAATCTGTGGGTAAAATATCTTGCTTTTTGATTTAACAATTGTTGTAATTTTATTTGTTTCGTAAATGGCTATTGCACCAGTGTGAAGTTGACATTCATTGTCAAACACCTTCAGGCATGTTGTCATTTTTGTATGAAAATCATGACGACTTTCCGTTTTTGATTTCAGAATTCACAGATCGGACTTCCGGTCGGAAAATCCAACCTACATTTTTTTTCTTCAAGATACACAATTTTGGCCTTCATTATTGTTCTAAGGCGCATATTGTACCTCAAAAACTACCGGTTAGATGCCTTTTTACGATGATTTTTGAAAAAGTCACTTTTGGTTGGTTCTGATTTCAGATTTTCCAGATCTGACTTTTGGTAGAAAAATCCACCCTAAAGAACCTACATTTTTTTTTCTTCAAGATATAAAATTCTGGCCTTCACTATCGTTCTCAAGACGCATATTGTACCTCAAAAAGTACGGGTTACATGCCTTTTTACGATGATTTTTGAAAAAGTCACTTTTGGTCGGTTCTGATTTCAAAATTTGCAGATCCGACTTTTGGTCGGAAAATCCAGCCTGAAGCACCTAAATTTTTTTTTCTTCAAGATACACAATTTTGGCCTTCATTATCGTTCTCAAGTCGCATATTGTACCTCAGAAAGTACCGCTTACATGCCTTTTTACGATGATTTTTGAAAAAGTCACTTTTGGTCGGTTCTGATTTCAAAATCTGCAGATCCGACTTTTGGTCGGAAAATCCAACCTAAAGCACCTAATTTTTTTTTCTTCAAGATACACAATTTTGCCCTTTATTATCGTTCTCAAGTCGCATATTGTACCTCAGAAAGTACCGCTTACATGCCTTTTTTTTTACGATGATTTTTGAAAAAGTCACTTTTCGTCGGTTCTGATTTCAGAATTCCCAGATCCGACTTTTGGTATAAAAATCCACCCTAAAGAACCTACATTTTTTTTTCTTCAAGACATAAAATTTTGGCCTTCACTATCGTTCTCAAGTCGTATATTGTACCTCAGAAAGTACCGCTTACATGCCTTTTTACGATGATTTTTAAAAAAGTCACTTTTGGTCGGTTCTGATTTCAAAATTTGCAGATCCGACTTTTGGTCGGAAAATCCAACCTAAAGCACCTAATTTTTTTTTCTTCAAGATACACAATTTTGCCCTTCATTATCGTTCTCAAGTCGCATATTGTACCTCAGAAAGTACCGCTTACATGCCTTTTCACGATGATTTTTGAAAAAGTCACTTTTGGTCGGTTCTGATTTCAAAATTTGCAGATCCGACTTTTGGTCGGAAAATCCAACCTAAAGCACCTACATTTTTTTTTCTTCAAGATCCACAATTTTGGCCTTCATTATCGTTCTCAAGTCGCATATTGTACCTCAGAAAGTACCGCTTACATGCCTTTTTACGATGATTTTTGAAAAAGTCACTTTTGGTCGGTTCTGATTTCAAAATTTGCAGATCCGACTTTTGGTCGGAAAATCCAACCTAAAGCACCTACATTTTTTTTCTCTTCAAGATACACAATTTTGGCCTTCATTATCGTTCTCAAGTCGCATATTGTACCTCAGAAAGTACCGCTTACATGCCTTTTTACGATGATTTTTGAAAAAGTCACTTTTGGTCGGTTCTGATTTCAAAATCTGCAGATCCGACTTTTGGTCGGAAAATCCAACCTAAAGCACCTACATTTTTTTTCTCTTCAAGATACACAATTTTGGCCTTCATTATCGTTCTCAAGTCGCATATTGTACCTCAGAAAGTACCGATTACATGCCTTTTTACGATGATTTTTGAAAAAGTCACTTTTCGTCGGTTCTGATTTCAGAATTCCCAGATCCGACTTTTGGTATAAAAATCCACCCTAAAGAACCTACATTTTTTTTTTCTTCAAGATATTAAATTTTGGCCTTCACTATCGTTCTCAAGTCGCATATTGTACCTCAGAAAGTACCGCTTACATGCCTTTTTACGATGATTTTTGAAAAAGTCACTTTTCGTCGGTTCTGATTTCAGAATTCCCAGATCCGACTTTTGGTATAAAAATCCACCCTAAAGAACCTACATTTTTTTTTCTTCAAGACGTAAAATTTTGGCCTTCACTATCGTTCTCAAGTCGCATATTGTACCTCAGAAAGTACCGGTTACATGCCTTTTTACGATGATTTTTGAAAAAGTCACTTTTGGTCGGTTCTGATTTCAAAATCTGCAGATCCGACTTTTGGTCGGAAAATCCAACTTAAAGCACCTACATTTTTTTTTCTTCAAGATCCACAATTTTGGCCTTCATTATCGTTCTCAAGTCGCATATTGTACCTCAGAAAGTACCGCTTACATGCCTTTTTACGATGATTTTTGAAAAAGTCACTTTTGGTCGGTTCTGATTTCAAAATTTGCAGATCCGACTTTTGGTCGGAAAATCCAACCTAAAGCACTTACATTTTTTTTCTTCAAGATACACAATTTTGGCCTTCATTATCGTTCTCAAGTCGCATATTTTACGTTGGAAAGTACCGCTTACATGCCTTTTTACGATGATTTTTAAAAAAGTCACTTTTGGTCGGTTCTGATTTCAGAACTCACAGATCCGACTTTTGGTAGAAAGGTCCTACGTAAAGAACCTAATTTCTTTTTCTTTAAGATATCGAATTTCGGCCTTCACTATCATTCTCAAATCGCATAATCTACCTCAGAAAATACCGATTACATGTCTTTTTACCATGATTTAAAAAATCGTGACAAATTTGTTTATGTGTGTACTTTCTTGTATCCATAGAAAATACATTGTCAAATTCAAGAAAAAAATGTCTCCACGCATCTAATGCAATTTCTAATGCATTGGACTCGCTGGTTTCTAATTGTTATAACAATTTAAAAATGTTTATAAATCCATAAATTTTATATTCCTTTATTACCCGGTAATTAAAAAAAATATATGTCTTAACCGTCTATATTTTTTCTATCTGTTTCAGCAAGAAATTGAAAACTCATCAATGAAGTATGTTAATGTTTTGTCCGACCTGTGGTAACGTGCTTCGCGTCGAAGACGGATTAACGGGTTTGCGATTTGCCTGCAACACTTGCCCCTACATATTCAACATAGCTCGAAAAGTGAGCAGTCGTACATATCCGAAACTGAAGGAAGTGGACGACGTATTGGGCGGAAGCGCTGCGTGGGAAAACGTGGATGCAACGGACGAGCGTTGTCCAAAGTGTTCGCATCCGCGAGCATATTTCATGCAGATCCAGACAAGGTCAGCGGATGAGCCTATGACAACTTTTTACAAATGTTGCAACGGACAGTGTGGTCACAATTGGCGAGAATAGAGAAATGTCGGAATATCTCGCCTTGGACGTCGCGTCTGGAAATCAGAGAAAAGAAAACGCTCATTGAGGTCAATTATCCAAGTCCTTTGAAAGCAACTCTCAATCACGTAGGTCAGACCTTAGAAATGTTACCACCGGACGAGAAACACTGGTTTTGCGGCGGTCTCAGAAGCACCGCCGTGGCTATAGAATTTCTTCAAAAAAATGAGGTAATTGCGGTACCAACGGACACGATTTATGGTTTCGCGGCTTTGGCACAGAGCAACCAATCTATCGATAAAATCTACGAGATTAAAGGACGCGACAAAACGAAACCATTGGCTATAACCTTAAGCAGCGTAACGGAGATTAAACACTGGGCAGAAACTGATCATGTACCGCATAGATTGCTCACTGACTTGTTGCCCGGTCCCGTTACCGTCGTATTAAAACGTACCAAACAACTCAATCCAGCTCTTAATCCTGGCCACGAGAGCGTCGGCATAAGAGTACCTCGATCTAAGTTCATTCGACACGTTTGCAAAATGCTTGGAGAGCCCCTCGCCCTGACCAGCGCTAATCTCAGCAATGAGCCTAGCAGTCTTCATCCCGACGAATTCTCGGCTCTTTGGCCTCGTTTAGGCGCCATTTTTTACGATATACCGAAGAAGGAAAGTCAGCAGGATTCGCAGAGAGTCGGATCGACGGTGGTGGACTTGACGATTCCAGGAAAATTCAAAATTCTTCGCAAGGGAGTGAGATTTCGTCAGGATCTTGCGATTCTACAACAATATGCCATGCCAATAAAACCCCAAGATGAAGAAGATAAAGTAGTTGAAGACGATATCGCAGTGCGAAAGTCACAGAAATAAAAATGTTGATATTTTGAATTCCGATGTTTTGCAATGCGATTTTTTCTTTCCCTCATGTCCCGAGATGAATAATTAAGATCTGAGCAGAATTGTTTATGTTTGGCGCTCAAAAATCGATTGGACTCCAATCAATGGAATATCGCAAAAGTATTTTTAAAAATTGACTTAAGGGGATGCTGGAGTAGATTTTTTTACCGACGTTGGTCAGTAAAACTAGGTTATTTCGTAATATACAGTATTCATCGTTATCTCAGATAGAAAAACGTGCCGCAAAAATCGCCATGTACTGCAGCATTAAGCTGCATTATTAAGGAGGTTGGAGCGCTCCACACTAGTCAAATCAGTGCTAAATTTTTAAAAGCGTTTCTACAGTTTCAGATGGTTTAATAATCTGTTCCAAGGCGTTAATCACATAGCAGCATTAGTTCTTGATATTTAAATACATTCACAACTGTGATATCAACAGTAAATCGATCAATATCTGCAAATTTCCGATGTTATGTTTTTTCATCCAGTTTTTTAAAAGGGTAAACCGTAATATCAGTCCGATTATGACGACCAATAGCTCATTTTGTTTACTAAAAGATATTCTATCGATTGGCCGTCTATTTTTTAAATCGTATTAGTAGTTCAAAAGATACAACCGTTTGTTTATCCTATCATAACCTAACATCAAGTATACAAATGGCTATAACTTTTGAACGCCTGATACTATAGAAAATCCGGACGGTCAATCGATTAAGGATCTTCCACTGATCAAAATGAGCTATGTTTCGTCATAATCGGACTGATATTACGGTTTACCCTTTTACAAAACTGGATGAAAAAACATGACATCGGAAATTTGGAGATATTGATCGATTTACTGTTGATATGACAGCTGTGAATGTATTTGAATATCAAGAACTAATGCTGCTATGTGATTAACACCTTGGAACAGATTATTAAGCCATCTGAAATTGTAGAAACACTTTTAAAAATTTAGCACTGATTTGACTAGTGTGGAGCGCTCCAACCTCCTTAACGACACGGCGAACTTAACGGCACGTATGTCGCCACCTTGCCTGCAAAATGCCGACACGCTGTGCA